>BTHU01000019.1:18719086-19104086 GCA_036184795.1 Tokudaia tokunoshimensis
TATCTCCATTTTTCCAATCTCTATTTTTTAGTGTTTTTATATGTCATTGACTCAACACAGACATAATTCGAGTTGTTTATTCAATATTATACTTCTAATACTTTATATTTGTTAAGCCAAAACTATTTGTATGACAAGAAAAGTTTATTATCATAGGTAAAATTCAACAGAGTTGCTTAACTCACTGTATGGAAAACTGTCAATTATTTTCAAATTACAGATATTTCTCTGATTTTAAATTTGAGATTCTGCTATATAACTGTGAAAGAAAGGAATGAATCACATGGAAGATATTCACTTAGGTGCACGCTGAAAAGTTAATGTTTGGGAATTGTCTAATAGACGTGATTAAAATAATTAGCATGATTAAGAAATTCAGTTGTGTTAATTATAGTTTTACTGTTGTGAGTACAACACCATGACCAAAGATATTTGGAAAGGAGAGCATTTATGTCATTTTAAGCTTTCTGATAACAGTTCATCACTGATATAATTCAGGGCATGAAACTGAGCAGAGCAGAAACTTGGATGAGTTTGATATAACACCTTTCTCATCATAGCTTGATCAGCCTGTTTTCCTATACTACCCAGGATCCCCAGCCAGTGTTGTACCATCACATAATTAGCTGGAGACTCCCACATCAAAAATAAATCAAGAAAATTCCCCTGGAGTTTGTCACCGGGTAAATATGGTGAAGGCATTTTCTTCATGAATGATTTCTCTTCTAGTATTCTCGCTTTTATCAAGTGGTTCCAAACCTAGCCTTCACAATTATCTGGGATTATGGTCCAGAGAAAAGAAAACAGTTGTTTGAAATCATTATCTAGCCTCTGTAAGCATTTGTGCCATTGCTTGGCCAAAAATTTCATTACCTTTTTTCTACACTATAAACAAATTATGCAGCTAATTAAAATACTTAGTGATATTTATCTTTAGGTAACTTAACTATTTTAATTTACAGATTAGAGAGTGCCTACTGAAAATTAAATAAAATCCTAGAAATATTTGATGCATGTGAGCAGCTTTTATTTTTCTTTTTTGTTGTTGTTTTTATTGTGATATAATGGAGGAATAGAATAACAACTCTATAGGAAATTTTGGGATGAATCTTGAACTCAAGTTGGAAGGCCAGAATACATAACATCTCAAGCAAAGGTTATAATATGAGTATATAAAGTGAGGAGTATTATGGTACTATAAAAAATTTTGTCCAATAACATGAATCAGAGTGTATTAGGAAATATATAGGTGATGATGGTAGAAGTGACTTGGGATCAATTAATAAAAGGGCTTGCATAGAGATAAACCTTTTAAGTATTCATTTATAATCATTTGCTCTACACAAGTAAGATTTCATTAAAATATGTACAAATGCATTTCTGTAAGTGTGCTAAAATAGCACACTTACATTTACAAATAATACTTTGAGACAAAAATCTTGCAATGTAGCCTTGATTGCTCTGCAACTCACTTTATAAAATTAGCTGGACTTCGTCACAGCAGTTCTCCCTCTGCATCCCAGGTATGGAGAATATAGGTGCACACTACCAAAACCAGCTTATTTCCTTAGTTTCTAATTGTATCTTCCAAAACACTCTTCATAACAATTGTTTCCTAGTATTAATAGGCTACTCAATAAAAGCAAATGCATCCAGGTTTTAAGAAGTACAGAATTCAAAACAGAGATTCTGTGCATAAACATGACTTTGGAAACTTTTAGTCCTATAGGAGTCTTTGTGGCATTTTCAGAGCATCCAAGACAGTTATTGTTTTGTAGACTTTTATAACTATACCTTTGTATGTTGGATATTTAGGTAGTTCCTGACAAGAAAGTTTTAAACTATTTGTATCAATACTCAGGGTTCAACATTTTTAACAGAAGAGCTTTTGTTCAGTTATTCTTAAGACATGGTCTCATTATATTGGCCTAGCTTGCCTGAAACTATGCCTCTGCCTGCAAAAGTGCTGGGATTAAATATGTGTGCTATCACACATGATTGACAGCTTTTGAATATACAGAAAGAGAATGTTTTTGACCTCCTTTATGTTATTCATATGCTCTGCCCTAGAGAATATTATTTTGTAGAATACCATATTCAAAGAATGTCATGACAAATTAAAGTCTCCATTTTAATGTTTATTCTTAAAATGAAATAAAATAATCATAGTTTATTGATTTTATTACTAACTTAAGAAAGTTCATGGATTATTATTATTAAAATATATCTGTGTTTCAGCAAGAGAAATAGAAATGCATATCAGACTAAAGAATTTTAGATTCCAGTTTTTTCTTTGTGTCTGCATATTATCTTCACAGGTTCTACTTGATTTATTTCTCCAGTGTCTGAGATATTACATTCAGCTTCCTACCTAATTTACTGAACAAATACATTTACATTATTTTGCAACAGCGATCCAAAAGCAGTAGTGTTTGAATATCACTGGTGTGTAAAACATTAGAATTTAATTAATCATTTTTTCAAATCTGTGGTATAAAGTGTTTTAATTTTTTATTTTTATTACTAGAACCTAACCTTGGTTTGGCTCTTATGGTCTTGAAAAAGAAAAACTAAGACAAGACTTACAAGTGAAGTCCTCCCAAGGAAAGTGGTAAGTGGAAATTAACAAAATAAAAACCAGGAATCCCCATCAAAATCCAACACAACTTTTGTAGATGTTGAAAGAGCACTTCTTAGCTTCATATGGAAAATTAATAATCCCAGGATAGCCAAAACAATCCTGAACAATAAACAAACTTCAGGAGGAATCACCATCCCTGACCTCAAACTGTGTGACTGAGCAATAGTGATAAAAACAAATAGTATTGGCACAGAATCAGACACATTGATCAATAGAAACAATAGAAATAAGCGATACACTTATGGAAACTTGATTTTTGACAAAGGCCAAAAGCCATATCATGAAAAATAAAGCATCTTCAATAAATGGTGCTGGTCTAAATGGATATCTACACATAGAAGAATAAAAATAGATCCGTATTTATCACCATGCAGAAAATTCAAGTTCAAATGGATCAATGACCTCAATATAAAATCTGATAAATTAAATCTCACAGAAAAGAAAGTGGGAAATACCCTTTAACACATTGGTACAGAATATAATTTCTGATCAGAATAGCAATGGCCAAAGCTCTAAGATCGACAGTTGATCAGTGAAACCTCATGAAACTGCAAAGTTGTTATAAGGCAAAGGGAACTGTTAATAAGACAAATAGGCAGCCTACAGATTGAGAAAGGATCTTAATGAACCCTACATGTTATAGAGGAGTAATACCCCAAATTTATAAAGAACTCAAGTATTTAAACACCAAAAACCCAAACAACCCAGATAATAAGTGGTACATAGCTAAACAGAGAATACAGAGAATTCTCCACAAAGGAATTTTGAACAGCCAAGAAGCACTTAAAAAATGTTTAAAGTCCTTAGATATCAAGGAAATGAATATCAAGACAACTCTGAGATTTCATCTTACACAGATCAGAATTGCTAAGATCAAAAACTCAAGTGATAGCAAATTCTAGAGAGGACGTGGAACATTCTTCCATTGCTGGTTGGAGTACAATCCTGTACAACCACTTTGGAAATCAAATTTTTAGTTTTTCAGAAAACTGGGAATAGTTATGCCTCAAGACCAAGCTATACTACTCATGGGCATATACCCAAAAGATGTTCCAACATACCACAAAGACACATGCTCAATTATGTTCATAATAGCCAGAAACTGAAAAATGTCCCTCAACTCAAGAATGGGTAAAGAAAAATTGCTACATCTACACAATGGAATACTATTTAGCTATAAAAATCAAAGACATCATGAAGTTTTCAGGCAAATGGATGAATCTTGAGAATATCATTCTGAATGAGGTAACCCAGTTCCAAAAGGACTTGCACAGTATGTATTCACTTATAAGTGGATATTAGCTATAAAATATAGGATGTCCATGCTATACTCCACAGACCCAAGGAAGGAGGGACTCAACAAGGATGCTTGAGCCTCACTTGGAAGGGGGAATGAAATGGTAGTGGAAGGCAGATGCAGAGAAGGAACTGGGTGATAGGGAGATTTTGAGGGGCCTTGGGGGCAGGTTGGGGGGTGGTTGTGGGAAGAGCAGGGAGATAGCCAAAAGGTCATGAGACTGAATGGAAATCTGCAACCAAGGTGGGTTGGGGGAGGTATGGGGTATGTGCAGGAATAGACAGAAACCTGGGATAGGGTAGATAATCAAGAATCAATGGGGGTATCCCTAGCTCTAATTCACAGCATTGAGAATTTGGAGACTGGAAAGGCTGCCTTCTGTGGCTAGGCAGGAACCATGGTGGAGCAATTGGGATACTAATTCACCCACAAATCTTTCAACCCCTAACTTATCCTATCAACAAGAAACACAGACATTGGGGACAGAGCAGAGACTAAAGGAACAGCCAACCAATAGCCAGCCCAACTTGAGACCCACACTATGGGCAAGTACCAATCCCTGACACTATTAATGAAACAGTTATGTTTACAGACAGGAGTCTAGCATGGCTGTCCTCTAAGAGGCCTGACCCACTAACTGACTCAAATGAAGACACCCATAGCCACACAACTGATGAAGTTTGGGGACTCTCCTGGAAGATTGCGAAGAAAGATTACAGCCCCTAAGGGGATAGGAACTCTACAAGAAGATCAACAGAATCAATGAACTTGCACTCTTGGGACTCTCAGAGTCTGAACTACCAACGAAGGAACATAAATGGACTAGACCTAGACCTCTATGCACATATGTGACATATGTGCAGCTTCGTCTTCATGTGGGTCTCGAGCCACTAGAGAAGGGATTATCCCAAAGCTGCTGCCTGTTCATGGGATACGTTCTTTTAGCTGGGCTGCTTTGTCTGTCCTCAGTGGGTGAGGAAGTACCTAGACTCTCAGAGACTTGATGTCCCAGTATGGGAGATACCCAGGTAGAGCCCCATCCAATAGAGAAGAAGGGGAGGGGGTTCAAGAAAGATTGTAGGAGGGAGTTACTGTGAGAGGGGCATAAGCAGACTGTAAAGTGAATAAATAAAAAAAAAAGGTTAAAAACAAAAACTGCAGAAAAGAACATTCCCAGAAGATGAGAGAAGACAATACCTAGAGAGACACTTGTGCCAATTTAAATTGAATCAGGCTTTTATTGTCTCTAAAGTCTCCAGAACAGACAATTTATTTTCTTAGGAATGTTTTGTTTTCTAGGCAGTTGATGGCCCCATTTGAAACATCTCTTACAGGACTGAGCAATGTAACTAGGTTTAAAAAGCTATCAGTTAAAAGATCTGGGTAATTCATGATATCCAGACTTCTCCCAAAACCAGAGATATAACTTAGGTCCCATTGCTCGGAACAGTATTTAGCATCCTACAGCACATTACTTGGCTATCCATATTCTTGGTTATGAGAGAGTTATTCAGCCCTAACTAGACCCATTAGGTCTACTAATAGCTTGATATTTAGTTTCATAAGCAGTGTGAGTTTTTATTGATTCTGCATAACATTTTACCTCCTCATTGTTCTTAGTGTCAAACATACACTCACAAAGTTGTCAAATTCTTAGGAAGCATAAAAGAATTGGCTGTGAAACTGAGCGACAGTGATAGAAATTAACCAATTTTTAAAAAACAAGCAAGTACAATCTGAAGAATGAACCAATTTCCTTTATACACAAAATCATCTTTGTGATGTTATGAGGGACAACAGCAGGCTTTGGGATGTACAGAATACTGACTCCAGGAGTCAGGCCAAGTAAATAACCAAATAAACAGTGATAATTAAGTATCTGGTAAAGGTTATAATAAAATAAGTTTAACAGACTAGACAGGCAACCATCAAAGACAATGTTTAAAAAGTGGGATGGAGATGCTGATATTAGCACTCCACAAGGGATGCAAGAAGGGAAAGACTCTCTGTTCTATTTAAGATGAGAGCCACTGAGAGCGTAACCATGCTTCAGTGATTGCATAGACAACTTAAATTGGACTTGGGCTTTTTATTTATTTTAATTATTATTTTCTGTTGTTACTGTTTTTGAGTAGAGGTCACAATTGGGGAGCAAGCATGGAAGGACTGGGAAATGAGTGTGATCTGATGTGAGAAGTCAAACCTACTCCATCTTGTGACCATATCCACCTTAAAGAAAGTAAAAAAGCTGAGAAGTTGACTGGCAGTAGAATCCAAACTGCACCTATGTACCATGAAGGACCCTGAAGCATGTCCTTGGAGAGAGTTATTCCCTAGCTACTTCTTAGCAACAGTTAATCAAAAATTAGACTGGTTGTTTCAGATGTACTTTCAGACCTTTTGTGATAGTATAAGGTCTTGCTTCAGAGCACACATCTGTTGGCTTATAGTCATTCTACTAGATGCCTGCCAGACTAGATACTCTCTTCCTCACCCCCTTACTTGCTCCTAATTTGTATAATAACTTGCCCTCCTTAGGGTCCCAGGTGGCTCCACTTTCCCTTCTTATCCTGCTATATCAGGGTTGGGTTGGAGGAGAGCCCAAGCCTGAGATTGTAATAAAGATACCCTAATGCTATTATTTAGAGAAATGGCTCCTTGTTGGGCTTTTGAGTTTCACAAATGCTTTCTGACACATATACCACAACAGGTGGATGATGTGAAATCCCCAGATGATCAATAAAATTTTATGTTGGAAAAAAGAAAGACTAGTAAGAGATCATTTAAGAAACCCATCATTTTTGTTTTTAATGTATTTATACTATAACTTACTTTATATTTTGTTTCTCTGTTTAGAAATATATATTACTATGCTGCCCACACTGGCCATAAACTATCAATTTGCTTCTTTCAGTTTCTTTTTTGTTTGTTTTTCAATTAGATATTTTCTTTATTTACATTTCAAGTGTTATCCCCTTTCCTGGTTACCCCTCCAAAAAACCCCTATCGCATCCCCTTCCACCTGCTACTACAAGGGTGTTCTCCCACATACCTACCCACTCCCTTGTCCCCTGCCTGGCATTCCCCTACACTGGGGCAATGAGCCTTCAAAGGACCAAGGGCCTTTTCTCTCATTGATGACAAGGCCAACTTCTGCTACAATGTAACTGGAGCCATGGGTCCCTCCATATGTATTCTTTGGTTGGTGGTTAATTCCCTAGGAGCTCTGGGGGGTCTGGTTGGTTGATATTGTTGTTCTTCCTATAGGGTTGCAAACCCCTTCAGCTTCTTAAGCCCTTTCTCTAATTTCTCCATTGTGGACCCCGTGCTCAGTCCAATGGTTGGCTGGGAGCATCCACGTCTGTATTTACCTCTCTAATTGTTTTCATGAGGTCATTCTTTTTAATAGCTGAGTAGTATTCCATTGTGTAAATGAACCACATGCTCTGTATCCATTCCTCTGTTGAAGGGCATCTGAGTTCTTTCCAGCTTCTGGCTATTATAAATAAGGCTGCTATGAACATAGTGGAGCATGTGTCATTATATGTTGGAGCATCTTTTGGGTATATGCCCATGAGTGGTATAGATGGGTCCTCAGGTAGTACTATGTCCAATTTTCTGAGGAACCACCAGACTGATTTCCAGAGTGGTTGTACCAGCTTGCAATTCCACCAGCAATGGAGGAGTGTTCCTCTTTCTCCACATCCTCATTAGCATCTGCTATCATCTGAGTTTTTGATCTTAGCAATTCTGACTGGTGTCAGGTGGAATCTCAAGGTTGTTTTGATTTGCACTTCTCTGATAACTAAGGATGTTGAACATTGCTTTAGGTGCTTCTCAGTCATTTGATATTCCTCAGTTGAGAACTTTTTGTTTAGCTTCGTACTCCATTTTTAATAGGGTTATTTGGTTCTCTGGAATCGTCTTAGTTTCTTAAAGGGCAGGATTGCAAGCATGTGGCATCAAGCCCAGCCTGATTTCTATTTAATAGTTTAGTAGTACCATGATGGTATTTTACAAAGGTGAAGAAAGTCATGCCACAGAAACTACTAGGTATGAAATAATTAATACCTCAAATGGTTCTTAAAATATGGGCAGAAATAAAAAGAAGTGGAATAGAGACATGGATTTAGTAAAGCTTTTGTTGATCTTTACTAATGCTTGTTGGATGCATGTGATCATTATATAATTATTTTGTCATATTTTAATATTTCTATTATATGAGTAAAAAGCAGAGCTTTGAAAGTCGAGATATACTGATTTTTTTATAACTACTTTCACCCTTGCAGTCTATTATGAATGTCCAGTGTTATAATCCATGTCACTTTCATCTTGATATTGGCATTTCCTTGATGTTAACAACAACAATAATAATGCTATTACTGGAGAAGAATTACACAGCCCTATTTTGTTTGCTATGATGTTATAGCTGTGTCTTCAATAGAAATTTAGGACTTGAAATAAACATATGTGGTTATTTTTTTTATTTATTTGCACTTAGCTATGATGTTGACAAGGTTAATTCAGCAAGAATTTTCTACATATTAGAAGCAAATTACCATCAAGTCCTCCATTCAGGTCTCTCTTATTTGGGTTTATCACAGCATCTAGTACAACTGTCCCCCAGGTCAAACAGGGAAAACATCAACATTATATTTGGAATAATTGCAAACTTTCAGGCTACACATCAAGTCTACCCAATGGGTTCTAAATTGTAATGTCTTAGATTCCTAGTATAAAAAATAACTTATAATGCAGATAATAAGCCATTTATTACCTAATAGAACTGGAGGTCAACATATATTACAGTATGGCAGTGTGTAGTGTTCATGGAATAAAAAGGCTGGAACTTACTGGGAGATGTAAATTTTTATCTAAAATATATATAGAATTTTCTAAAAACAATTGGAGCCTATTTTTATCTTTAATTCTGTGTCAAATCTCATAATTGCAATGGCTAAGGCATCACAAACTTTCTCTGATACTCAGGGAAAATCCTATGCAGTTCTTCAGTTCTTATCTCTAGTTTAAAGTCCATTGCAAGCATCTGACCATGATATGAGGATAGAAAAATTGGAGTTCAGAATCAGCAACGATGCTTGAAGTAGAGAAGGGCTATCCTAGATCTATAATCCTTTCATTTAAAAAAGTGTTGAGATTCCAGTATGAAGTCTATTGAAATGGCATGAAAGGAATTGCTTTAGTATAGTGAGGAATAGAGTCTGGATATTTCTATTAAATAGGCATGAAGACTGGAAAATCAGTTTAATCAGACTCAGCAAATATGACACGAGGCATTTGGATTGACATGTGGGAAGATTTTAAGGCCAACAAATACTTTTAGAAAAGAAAAGATATTTCTTAAGTCTATTTAATTTCTGGAAAATCCTTAACTTGTATTATTACCTAATAATCTAACTATTATCTACAGAGAGATATTATTTTAATTTGTCCTTTGAAGTCAATGCATTTTACTGAGTGATATGTAAGGGGGATTTGATGCTATTAGAGATGGTGATTATTATCTCTAGAAAGTAGACTCAAAATGAGATGCAAAGAAAATATCATCCCTAAAATTCATGCTTTACATTTGCTATGCATTTAGTGTGATTTGCTGGGTTAAACATATATGACAATGTATATATTCAAGGCACAATTATATATATTTTAAATCAATGGAATTATTTATGGATAAAATCACATCTTTACAAATTATAATTTTATGTATTTAGTGTGATATAATGGGTTAAATATTTGAAAGTATATATATTCAAAGCAAAATTATGAAGATCTTGAATCAATAAAATTATCTATTGATCATTTCACATCTTTGAAAATTATAATTTTTGCCATTGTTTTATTATTTTTCCTTTGCAACAAGTCTTGGGATTATATCTTCAAAAATGTTTTCTGTGTTGAACTTTGTATCTAACAAAATGTTTACAGAAGTCTCTTCATAGATGATATTCAGAATTCTGTGAATCACAGTTTGCTCTTTCTTCACTATGGAAAAAATGTAATGAATACTTGAATTAGGAACTTCCAAAGTATGAAGATACTGAACTGTATTCATTTACAAGAGCTCTCCTTCTTAACTGAATATTTCACTTCCTTTGTGAGAAAAGAGGCAGAGTCTTCAAAGTTCATTTAGATCAAGTTATAATAGAAATTTGTATATGATGGAAGGAAGGGCCAAATAAAAATGTCATAAGAGCATTTATACAGAAGATATCTATCTGTATCTTCTGTCTATAACTACAGCTCCCCTATCTCTTCCCATACATAAAAGTGATAACCAGTATTATTTTTTCAGATGCTACATAACATATTATTTTCAAAGAAGCCACAGAGGAAACTAGGCAAAAGTTACCCTATAATTCACCCCATATTTCCAAGTAAATAAAAGGAATCTAGGGAAGTAGCTGGTCATTTTTTATAACCAGGGAATGGTCTCAGCAATGGGACTGGGACATAAGCCCAGCCACAAAACCTTCAACCTACAAGCTGTCCTGCTATAAGGTATGTCAGGGTAAGGGTGGAGCATAACATGTGGACGTGGTCACCAATGATTGATCCAATGGATAGCCCATTTAATGAGGGGTAGGTCACTCCTGGCATTGCCTGGATAGCCAGGAACTGTAGGCAGAACAGTGCAAGGACTCAGAATAGAACAGAACAGTATTGGTAAACAAACAAACAAACAAACAAACAAACAAATGACAATGAAATAACTCTTAATCATATTATGCTATAGTCATAGATCAGTGCTTGGTCCAATGGTCATCAAAGGTATATTATCCAGCACCTTGTCAGAGCAGATACAGAGACCCACAGCCAAACACTAGGTGGAGCCAGAGGCTTCACTAATACCAGAAGAAGAAGACCCACAAAATCATTTAAGCAAGGTTTATCTGGGCTCACAAAGGGTAAAGCAGCCTTCAAAGACCCCATATGGGTCCGAGCTATATCCTCTGCATATACATTATGGTGGTGTAGCTTGGGGTTCTTGTCCATTCTTGTCCCACTCCTAAAAGTGGGAGTGGGGGAGTGTCTCTGTCTTTTTGACCTGCACTTGGGACCCTTTTCCTCCTACTGCATTGTCTTGTCCGACCTTGATATGAGGGTTTGTACCTAGTTTTATTGTATTTTATTATCCCATATTTAGATAATATTCCTGGTAGGACTGCTCTTTCTTTGATGGGAAATGGAAAATGAAGTAAGTCTGATTGAGAGGGGAGATGCTGGCAGAAGACTGGGAGGAGTAGAGGGAAGAGAAACTTTGGTTACTATGTAATGCCTGAGAGAAGAATAAAAGAAGATATGGTGGTCAATTAATAAAGAATTACCTTTTTGAATTTATAAAGTATTAATATTAATTAAGCCTATCCTTATTTATCATAATGAGGTTTTAATGTTTCCCAAGAGCAGCATTTATTCCCATTGTATATATAATGAATAAGCTATGAATGATATACTAAAAGTAATTTAATGTGATCTAAAGAGAATCCAAGCTAATTATTTTATGTCATTCAGTTCATTTTCTTTGTTCAAAGAGTGAGGAGAAGAAGAAGAAGAAGGAGGAGTGGGAAGAGGAGGAAGAAGAGGAGGAGGAGGAGGAGGAGGAGGAGGAGGAGGAGGAGGAGAAGGAAGAAAAACTTATTTGCATTTTGTACAATTGGTAAAAAAATTATCAAAATTAGCTTGGCCAGCAATGATAAAATCTTGTAGATCTCTCAGGGGGCTCTAGTACTTACAAATATACATTTTATTTATTTTTTATTTTTTATTGAATATATTCTTCATTTACATTTCAAATGTTATATCCCTTCCCGGTTTCCCCTCTCCCCGAAAATCCCTAACCCATCCTCCCACCCCCTGCCTCCAAGAATAGGCTCCTCCACCAAACACACTCCCACGACCCCCACTCGGTTTCCCCACACTGGGGCCTCTATTGAGCCTTCACAGGATCAAGGTTCTCTCCTCCCTTTGATGCCCAACAAGGCATTCCTCTGCCAATCTTTTGGCTGGAACGACATGTACCCCTTGGCTGATGACTTAGTCCCTGGGAGCCCTGGGGCATCTGGTTGGCTGACACTGTTGTTTGTCCCATGGGTCTGCAACCCCCCCCAACTAGCTCCTCCAGTCTGCCCTCCAACTCCTCCATTGTGAACCCCATGCTCAGTCCAATGTTTGGTTGCTAGTATTCACCTCTGTATCTGTAAGGCTCTGGTAGGGCCCCTCCAAAAGACAACCATAACAGACTCCTTTCGGTATGCACTTCTTGTCATCCATAATAGTGTGGGGTTTGGTGACTGTTTATAGGATGAATCCCCAGGTAGGACAGTCTCTGGGTGGCCTTTCCTTCAGTCTCTGCTCCACACTTTGTCTCCATTTTGTTCCCTTTCTCAGAAGAGCCAAAGCATCCCCACTTTGGTCTACCTTCTTGAGCTTCCTGTGGTCTGTGAATTGTAACATGTTTATTTTGAGCTTTTGAGCTAATATCCACTTATCAGTGAGTGCATACCATGTGTGCTGTTTTGTGATTGGGTTACCTCACTGGGGATGACGATTTCTAGTTCCATGCATTTGCCTAAGAATTTCATGAATTCATTGCTTTTAATAGCTGAATAGTACTCCATTATGTAGATAGAACAGAATGAGACCTAGGGACATGGATCATTTATAAAGCATAGGGACTGGAGCTAATAGCCATAAATACTCGAAAAAATGAGCAAGCATAAAAACTCAAGTGCTAGGCTACAGAGACTAAGGCATAGTCTGGCTAACAGAACTGCCAGCAGTCTATGAGCTCTGCTCCTAGGAAGAGACCTCAATAAATATATTGCAGACCAACTGAGGAAGACACTTTACATCAGCTCCATACCTCCAGAGGTGGACTTACTCGTGAGTACTTACACCTTAGCACATATGTGTACTCCTGTTTGTACAAATAAAAATGTATACAGAGAAATATATCAAATTCACATATGTGTATGCAAAATAGATTAAGTTTGAAACTGTGACCAATTTTGAATTATTTTAAATATCAAAAATCATTTAAATATGGATTTCAATGGTTTTAGATGGTATCATATATGTATTCTGTTGTATATCTTTGTTCACGTAAACTGTTAACTATTTTAAATTAATTTTAAGATAAAGTTCTATTTTATAGTTTTTAAAACGTTCTCATTCAGAGGACTTCACATTAAAATTCAATAAATTACCATTTAAATATCTGATTTTATTATAATGTTAATAAAACACATTTCCACTCCTATGTAACTCTGATAGCTCCTTGAAAGCTTTAACAGATAATACCTTTTTGTCACATATAAATACAGAAAGGTGCAGATATTACATGACTTTGAATAGAGAAGTTTTACGTTTAGCAAAACCACTAATAAACAAGTAAATAATTGGTTGACCACAGAAAGATATATTACTGAACTTTATTACTGTTTATGTTTCTTTCATGTAAGAAGAAAAGGAAACAAATTCTGGAATGCATTTAGATGAAAGCAATACATTTCTCATAAATGTTTAATTGGATGATTTATAGGTATGGAGTGTCCTTTATGCCTTCTTAAGTTCATTATCATGCTTAGGGCACATAGTTATTACTGACAATTAGAGAGAAAAGTGCAAAGGTACAAAACAAATGTTTTGTAGTTTATTCATTTCTCTTTTTTAATAGAAATTAGTTGTTCAGAAAAAATGACTTTTAGCTCTCCTTACTAATCTCAGACCTAGAATGTCTGTGGAGGGTGAAGAGGTAAACAAGGGAGGTGAAGGATAACAAATAGCATAAGATGCTTAAGCAAATTATACTCTGATCATACAGCCAGAAAGGTAAACATAGTAATGAAGTATTATTATGATTAGGTTTGTAACATGGATAACACTGTCCATTGTTGTCATGGTATGATTAAGGAAATTTCAAAAACATGTAAGAACCTGAGAGGAAAACATAAATTTCTAAATATGCTTTTCTCCTCTGAGATTTACCCTCACATATGTGTCTATTATTGATCCTTCTGATGTTGTCCTTTTATCCTTAAACTTCATTGGCTTTCAGTTAAAGGCCTTTAATTCTTTGAACAGCCATTGGTTTGCTTACAGGCTATTTTCATAAAATCCAAATAGTATTTTAGTGAAATATTATCTTTCAAGCATTTAATAGGTCACTAGAAATTATCATGATATTTTATATAAAAACAAATATAAATATAAAAAGAAAAAAGGAACAGATTTCATTAGAACTCAGTTATTCAGGGTATTCCAAAGAAGTTAATTGTGTGTGATGTATAAATTTGATCATGAGGTTACAGAAGTATTATTCATGTGAAACCTGAAAGGGTCAACGTACTCAAGAATGAAGTCTTCAAGTACAAGATTAGTCTGAAGAAAGAAAACCCAAATAATCAAAAACAAAACAAAACAAAAAACCAGGGAAAGCTGAGTGAAGTTTGCCTGGCAATTTTCTTGCTATAAGTAGTAACAGAAATAAGGAAGGAAAAGGTCAATTAGCTTTACTTTTCAGTAATCACTTCAGTTTACTGAATAAGGCCCACCTACACTACAGATGACACCTACACTATTCAAAATATCCTTTTTTAAAAATAAATAAACTCGGGATGCTTAGAAAAGTAACAAAAACTATGTTAATCACAAATTGATACATTAAAAAACAAAATCTTGGGGCCCCAGGAAATGAGGAGGTCTGTTGGGATAGGGGTAGGGGATGGGGACATCCTCATAGAGATGGAGGAAAGAGGTCCAGGATGAGGAAATGTCAGGTTGTGGACTAGTAGGTAATAAAATCTGGACTTTGAAATTCCTAGGCAAATGGTCAGAACTTGAAAATATCATCCTTAGTGAGGTAACCCAATCACAAAAGATCACACATGGTATGAAGTCACTGATAAGGGGATATTGACCCAGAATCTCAGAATACCCTAGACACAATCAGCATATCAATAGATTTCTAAAAAGATGGAAGGAGAGACCCCTGGTCCTGGAAAGACTGGATGTAGGGGAACGCCAGGACAGAGTAATGAGAGGGGGTTGAACAGAGAAAAGAGGGAGGGAAGGGGGCTTATGGGACTTTCGGGGAGGGAGGAAACGGGAAAGGGGAAGTGATTTGGAATGTAAATTAAAAAAATAAAATAAAATTAAATTAAAAAAAATAAATAAATAAATAAAATAAATAAATAGCAAAAATCTCAAGGCAAAAGTTTCTGTTCTGGAGTTGCAGCTGAAGGCATATATTGTAAGAAGATAACACTTCCGTGCCTTCAGTATAATCAGTGGAATTTGGAGAATTATCAGTGAAGAAAGTTATTGCAAAGTTTCCATTCCACTATTTGGTGAAAACTAGCAAGAATAATACAAGACAACCAGGTATGTGGCCTGGGACTGATGATTTGTCTTCATGGCTTCTGTGCTCTAGTGGAAAATAAATGATTGCGTCATTTCCTGCTGTGTTCAGAAGCTAGTAAGAATTGTCATGCATTTCATCTTCCTGTGATTCAGAGTTACACATCAGGGAAATGGGAGGCTCATGTTGTGGGCTCAGAGCATACGAAGTAGGTAGTCAAATATATTTGTGAGATCAGTCTGAGTGTAGAAACTTTTGATGAATCAGTGATGAGACATTTAACTTCCAAAATGACGAGAAAACATAATCAGTGGCTGATGCCATCTTATGCATAACTCCAACAGATTGTTCTTCCATCTTCCGTTCTACACCCAATATTTGCATTCAACTCCAGTTTTATCCTAGTAAGAATATCCTTGGTAAGGATATGCTTCTCTCAGAGATATTAAGAAAATACCATGAACAACCCACAAAGAAAATTCTGAAATGATGTGATTAATTTATATATGCTGGCTAGCGTTATGTCAACTTGATATCATTACAGTCATCTGAATAGCAAACTTCAACTGATAAAATACCTCCATTCTATCATGTTACAGACATGCCTCGTGGAAATTTTCTTAATTAGTGATGGTGGAAGGCCCAAGCCATTGTGGGTGGTTTAAAAAGTGAGTTGGTGGTCCTAGGTTCTATAAGAAAACAGGCTGAGCAAGCCATGAGGATAAATGCAATAAATACCACCTCTCCATGGCCTCCACATAAGCTCCTGCCTCCAGATTCCTGCTCTGTTTGAGTTCTTGTCCTGGCTTTCTTCAATGATGAAATACAATGTAGACTTTTAGGGGGAATGAAGCTCCCCCCTATCTCCCACCCCTGCCAACTTGGGTAGGGTCACAATGTTTCATCACAATGATAGAAATCCCATCTGCAGACACCAAACCTCAACACTATCACTGATACCAAGAAGAGCTTGTTGACAGGATCCCTGAGAGGTTCCACCTGTGCCTGACTAAGACAGATGCAGATACTCACAGCCAACCATCAGACTGAGTCGGGGGAACCCCAGTGGAAGAGATGGGTGGACTCTGAAGAAGTTAAAGGGGATTGCAACCCCATAGGAAGAACAATATCAACCAACTGGACCATCCAGAGTTCCCAGAGATTAAACTACCAACCAAAGAGTACACATGGAGAAATCCATGGCTCCACAAACATCTGTGGCAGAGAATGGCATTATCTGGCAACAGAGAGAGGGGTCCTGCGAAGGCTTGATGCCCTAGGCTATGTGGATACTAGAGTAGTGAAGCAGGAGTGGATGAAGGAGCATTCTCATAGAGGCAAAGGGTAGGAGCAAGACAGGGAATGAGATGGGAGGTTTGTAGAGCGGAAACCAGGAAGGAGGATATCATATGACGTGTAAATGAATAAAATATACTTTTAGAAAAAGAAATCCTAATGGAGACATTATATAACTTTAGAAAATGATTTGACAGAATATCTGATTTATGTCCTGTGATATGAGGCTAGGTCAAAATAAAAATCAAGGCAGACTATCACCATTACCTACCATTAAACAAAGTATACCATAGCAGACAATTTGGATTAGGTAATAAAACAAATAAAGGAGAAACTAACAGTTTTCACATCATTAAAACAAACAGAATTTAAATACAAATAGATATATCATGTCTAAAGACTCTGGTTTCATTAGCCCATTCAGTTTTGGGTTATTTATTTATTTAATTGTTTTGTTTTTGTTTTTGTTTTTGTTTTGTTTTTGTTTTGTCTCAACCTTTAGCTTCTGATGTTAACTGACAAATTTTCCAATGTGAGTTGTCCAAAATTGTTGTCCTCAAGTGACCTATCATCTATGATCAAAAAAATGAACTCATGTACAAATGTAATCTTTAGAATTCTATTTTTAAGGATTTGCTCATGAAGGTAAATGAGCCTACAGTGTTTGCTAGGTAGTCATTGAATGTGAACTCTCACCTAATAGGTCAAAACCATTCTTTTTGTGCCAAAATTACCACCACTAATTACAGGAATTACATTTCATCCAAAACAAATATTCAAAATTTGTTGATAAATTTATTACAATATTGATTGTTTTAATGTCTATTGAAACACAAACTGTTTTCTGAACTTTTTTAGAGTTCAGGTTTAAGAAATGAAGAGGAATAATTTTTTAAAGATAATTAAAAGAATCTATTATGTGATTCCAGAGTTGGAGGTTGACTCTTTTTCCTAAGTCATTTATAACCATTTGCAAACCTTTACTTCCAAATATTCTGGACGCCTTTTTCTCAGTAATTGTATAACAGAAATAGGAAATTAGTATTCATATCACACAAAAGCAGTGTTAAATCTTAAATCACATTCTTTCTTCAGGTGACATCTTATAACATTGAATGATGGCATAATTTTCCTATCAGGGTTTCTTCAGTCTTAGGACTCTGACTTTTTCCTCTTGGTTTAAATGATACAATTACAGCAAGGACAAATTTAGTGATTTGCTCTTTTAGTAACATCTTCTCTAATAAGAACATCTGTTTTACAGTCACTTCCTGTTTATAGGGTAAGCTATTGTACTGAAATTTCAAAATGTCAAACTCAATCAAAAATACCGATCTGTTTCAGTGTGCAAGTGAAATTGCCAATGTGTGTGAGGACTCAGTGTAATCTCTGGCAAGAAAGCTCTGCTGGGAGCAAGAAAGTCATGTTTTCTATTCCCAGTTTCATGTGAATTATTGGCATTGCCTACAAAAGAATAAAAAAAAATGTTTCAAGGACAAAACAAGCTAATAAGTGTAGAAAAAAACCTGGGGATGGAATGAGAGAAGCTGATTGCCCTGACAGAGCATTAATATTTACTTTCCTTGTATGAAAATATTTTCTTACATTAAATATGCATATGCTGCCATGTATCTGAGATATATATATATATATGATATTTGTACATATCATATATGTGCATATACACATATGCATATTTATCCTATACATATAATTATCACAAATATACCAAGTCATAAGCTCAAAAGAACAGAACAGTGTTCTTGCTGTCTGAGTATGTCATTGGCAGGCACAGGAGTCAGTGTAGAGGTATCTGCGTTCTAGGTATGCTAAAATGTTCTTGGCATCAATTGGAATACAGCTGGATGATTGTAATATGTATCTTTCATCTCAGCACTTTGAAGGCAGATGCAGGCAGATCTCTGACTTTGAGGCTATCAGGCTCCAGAGAATAAGTTTCAGGATAGCCAGTACTCTACAGAATAACCCTGACTCAAATATTTTTTTTAATATGCAAGAGAACACTGAAGTTATATTCTAGCAATCAGAAGTTTGTTTGGCAGTTGTAACATTTCCTTTAAACTGGTCTATATTTGGAATTTAAAATTCTAGGAATCTGTGTACTTTTTTCTTTCTATTTTATCATAACGAATAATTATAGAATATTGTTAATCATCAAAGTTGCACAATTTAATTATCTGTGATTTAGTTTTTTGATAGCTTGACTCCAGATGACCATAAGTTTCAGTTGGCCCATGGTGAACACAGTTTACTGCCAGATGTGTAGTTATAACCACAATGTGTGCATTATATTCAGCAGGCAATATGTGCAAGACTTGTTTGAGTAACAGCTGGGAACTGTCAAAGCATATAAATTTAGGATGAAATTTGCCTCAAATAGTTACTTAGAAGTATGAGAAAAACTTCAATGTTTTAAGGGTGTTACACAGAAGAGATGTTACATAGCAAATTAAAACAAAAGAAAGTACCAAAACAGAGACAGTGAACAGCCTTTTCACTTGGGAGGTGGGAATGGACAATTAAGAAATCATATTTTATGACCCTTTCTGTTAGATCTTCCTCATTTCTATGCAATTGCAATGAAATTTAATAAAGAGCTTTAAAGTCAAGATGAACACTGACATAAAGGACACTAAACTTAAAATTAGTAGGCCATATTATCATATGTTTTTGCCCAGTCCCCAATTTGTCAATAATATCAAACATTGCTGAAGGTATCCATTTGCTTTGGCTCAACATTTTTATATATTTGGCTCTTTTAGCAAATTCAGTTAGCTAAAGAAAACTTTGATTATCTTTTTCACAAAGTCTAAGCAAGACTATCACTTGAACTCACATGATGACAATCTGTCCCTTGTACCTTCCCTTTATATTCAAGGGCACATGGTACGTTAGAATGACTGAAACCAGTGCTTTTAAAATGTACCATTTGCATAAGGTAAATTATTCTATTATTTCTTTGTTCCAGGTATTATGAAATATAGGTTAGCTATAAAAGGTAGGAGCAAAATAGAAGAAGAATTTCTAGTAGAATTAAAGACTATCATGATTCAGGTTCATTGACCGTCATTCTGAAGGGTCCTGCCAGTAGAAACCGGAGATAACCGATGTACTCAAATTCTGGGTAGCAAATATGAAATTATTAAAAAACATCAAGATTTTGTTCAACTATAAAGGAAAATCTTCAAGGTAAAGTGGGGAAAGCTGCTGTTCCACTTCTTCCTAGAGAAAAAGTTAGGCTAATGAGCAGGCAAGACTCCTTGAAGACATATATTTTCCTTTGGAAAAATAGGAATGCATCATTTAGAAACTGCACTTTGAAGTGGCATTTTGGCCTGCCTCTGACAGGGCTCACATTCTCATTATTGTTCTGTCCCAGAGAAGAGACATACTGATATCTCTTATGCAGGAATGAATACACTACAGTATGCCACATTGAGAATGTACCCAGAAGTAAGATTAATGACTTTTACAGACTTGGAAATGTGACATGGACAAAGGCATCAAGTTTGCTGCTGTTAACAGTAAGGAGGTGACTGAAAGGTGTCTGTGATCAAGTTATGGTATGAACATTGCTTCACTCAATTTTCTCAATTTTTAGTGCACACAAAATATTTAGATATTTTAATAAACACCTAGATATGGCATAACAGATATGAGTGGAAGTTACACTTCTGCTAAGGCAGATGTTCTGGTCCCTAAAAAAGGTGAAACAAGAGTGCAATGTCTACTTAAATTCTTAACTATGATTAGAGGAGCATCTACTTACCATAGTTTCCCTTTACAATGTATATGTTAAACTGCAATTAATATGTTTACTTCATCTCATTAAAAAATTATTCTCTTATATAATGCATCATGACCAGTTTCCTTTCCCTCCACTCTCAGAGAATCCTCCAATTACCTACTCCTACTTCTCCTCTCCCTAGTTTCACTCCTCCTCAGTTTGCCTTCATCAAGAGAAGCTTCTCAGAAATATCAGCCAAACATGGCATAACAAGTTACAATAATACTAGGCACAAACCCCTCACATTACAGCTTGCTCAATGGTGAGGCAACCCAAAAGGAAAAAAAGGGTCATATGGTCAAGAGATAGACTCAGATACACTCTTTCCATTCCCATTCCCATTCCCATCCCCATTCCCATTCCCTTTCTCATCCCCATTCCCACTTTAGAAGTCATAGAAAAACACCAAGCTAACAATGATAACATATTTGCAGAGAATCTAGTACTTACCATTGCTCCTTCAGTCTTTGTGAGCCAATATAAGCCTTGCTTAGTTGATTCTGTAGCTTGTGTTTTCCTGGTTTCCTCTACCCTTCTGGATTCTACAATTCTTCCTCCCCATCATCCATAGGATTTTCCTAGTTCCAAGGGGAAGGATGAGATACAGATCTCAAATCTGGGCTCTTTCCCTAATGTTTGGCTGTGGATCTCTGCAATTGTTCTCATCAACTGCCGGAGGAAGCCTCTCTGATAAAGATTGGGCTAGGCACTGATCTGTGAGAATAGCAGAATATTATTAGGAGTCATTTTATTGACTTTTTTTTTTTAATCAGAAGTCTCCAGTGTCATCCAGGCACTTTCAGCAATGGGCTGTGTCAGATTTCCATGTTGTTCCCCAAACGCTCACTAATTGCAGTCATCTCTTCTTTGTCTCTCTGATGCTATCACTCACCTCTACCTAATACTTCCTGTTCCCATTTTCAACCACTTGTAGTCCACCCAGGAAGTATAATCTATTTCCCCTTCCTAGGGAGATCCTTGTGCCCTCCTTGACCCTCCTATGAAGCTTTTCAGTTCCATGATGCCCCACTTATTAATTGTTGATATCAGCACCTATGCTATCAATGTTGGAAAAACCAAACAAACAAATGAACAATCAGCAAGAAAAGATTTTCAGTTTTAATTGTTCAGTGTCTTCATGGCCAAGGTATCCAAGGCTATCCCCCCCTTTCTCTTCTATCATGTTAAGTGTATCTGGTTTTAGGTTGAGGTCTTTGATCCACTTGGACTTGAGGTGTGTGCAGGGTGATGTCTATGGAGATGTGTACTTATCCATACCATTTGCATTATTTTCCATACAGACATCCAGTTAGCCCAGCAACATTGGTTGAAGATACGTTTTTTTTTTTTCATTGTCTTTATAGCTTCCTTTTTTTTAATCAAAAATCACCTGTCAGTAGAAGTGTGAATTTATCCATTCCATTGAACAATGTTTCTGTTTTCATGCCAATACTATGCAGTATTTATGACTATAGCTCGGTATGTAGTACAGCTTGAAATCACCTGACCGTGATACCTCCAGCAGTACTTTTGTTGTTCGGGATTTTTTTTTAGCTACCCTGGGATTTTGGTTTTTCCATATGAAGTTGAATGTTACTTCATCCTTTAAGGAGTCAAAAGGATGCAACACCAAAACTTAGAATTAGTAAATATCAGACATTCAACTCCCAAGGTTTTATGAAAGTATTTTCTTATAATTCATTTCCAATTCTGAAAGACCTTTCATAGACATTATATTATATAAACCACAAAATTTAAAACTATCTATCCCCTAGTATGCTTGTAATAGAAAAATAAAGTCTATGATAAAATAATGAAAATTTATCAGTCACATTTGTTAGCACAATTACACAGCAAGACACAATGAATTGGTTGCGTGTTTACAATCACATGAAGAATCATAGTGTGGCAGCTGTACCCAAATCACTACTATTTTATCAAAACAGTCCGGTGGCATGATTGCTGATGACATCTCTCCCACAGTAGGATTCAATCTGAAGATGCTTGATACTTGCATTCCTGGAAAAGACAGACTATGTAAGAATCTTGCCAAAATATGCTTTGGATTTTAATTTAAAAATAGGTTCTTACTTAGGCTATTTATAGTCTTAACATATGTTAATGATCTCCAGTACTTGCAAGTCACACTGTGTTCTGAGAATTAATTACAGTACTTTTACCTGAGAGCTGGTCTTAGCTTGTAGTGTTAACAAGCTCTTTGTGTGACATATAAACCTGGCCCTGTTTTAGAAACATTGCCTTGAGATATTTAGGGAATTTAAAAAACAATTGAGACAAAGGATGATTGTTACTAGCACATGGTCATGGACTTGCAGGAAGTCTGACCTGCCAGGCTGCTTTCTAGAGGTCAACAACACCCACATTCGTCATCTTCAGAACAGAAAGCCAGTTCCAGGTTGTAGTGTGTCCTTTGACAGAACTATTATTGGGTCTGCATGTGAAGAGAATTCTCAATGTTGTAACTTCTGCTAATTGCATATTCAAGTCTTTATTTTGTCTTCTGGACAACTCTGACATTTCCATTATTTTTTTCATAATACTTGGAGAGGGTACTGTACAAGAACTAAATCTGGTGGTCAGACATATTACTCAGTGGGTTAATACACCTAACCATAATAGCCTAAGAATATGAGTCTTATTCCTAGAACCGACATAATGGTGAAAAGTAAAATTTTACTTCATACTAATTATTCTCTCATCATCACATGACTACCATGGCACACATACCCCCATCCCATATCATGCATGAGCATGTACACACAATTACATCACACATACAAACACATACACACAAAGGAAAAATTAAAAGAACTAGAAATGATATGAGCAGAAATCTGAAAGATACATGTAGATACAGACATGAATCTATTTAATGAAGAAAATATAGACTGTGTTATTGCTAATTTCCTTACTCGGGTTTTGGTATTTCTAAAAGAGGATTAAATATCTAGATTTCCCTGCATTTATTTTTTAACTTACCTTAAATAATTTAATACCTTGTGTTCTAAATTCAAAGTTTATAAAAGCACCATAAGTATGTTAAGATTCTGAGTGTTAAGCTCATGCACAATGCTTGCAAGAATGGGTTCTCTCAGACACTGAGCCACTAACCAGGCAGCACACACCAGACAATGTGAGACCCCATATACAGCAGAGGAATGTCAGATCTGGACTTAGAGAAGATGCACCCAACCCTTGAGAGTCTTGGTGCTCCAGGTAGTGGGGAAGACTGGTGGAGTGGGGTCGGGGACATCCTCTTGGAGACAAAATATAAAAAAGAAAGAAAGAAAGAAAGAAAAAAGAATCAGACCAAGAGTTAAATGAATGATTGTAAATATTCAATTAAGTAGAAAATTTTTGTTCCACTGTCTCAGGTTTTGGAAATTTTAAATTCTCACATAAATAACAATTCTCTGTGCCTTTTAGTTATTCATGTTACAACAAGGACATAAGGATCTCAGGCAATCCAAAGTTTAAGTCAATTTAAAAGCCAAGCTTTTCATTGAAACATTTTTATTGCTATGATATCAGCAGGGGTGGCTCATTATTTAAATCTGAGACAATATGTATCCAAACAAATAAGTCAGACAATTCAGAAAATATTTTATTGGTGCTTTGTTCTGGTTGACCACAGACCTGACAATATTTTAACTTATCATAGCACAGAATTATTTGCACATTATGAAATAAATGATATACCAAATGAGTTAATTTAGAGATTACATATCTGTTCTAACAGGAAAATGCAAATTTTATAGTAATTCAGTAATATTTGGCTTGCTCACCAAAAACTCACCCTTATGTTATATGTGAGTCAGAATTCCAGCATTTATTTTAAGTAAATTCTGTGCTCATGATAATAATAAATACCTTAATCAATGGGCACTGAGAGAGCTCATCTTGGAAAACATTTTGAGTGGCTAAAATAAATTGTGGAAACTTTTCCTTGTCTAGCCATTTTATAAAATGTTGAAAATATTTGTAGTCTTCACTAATAATGATAATTTGATTTAAAATACCTCTTGCCAAGTCCAGATCACCACAGTGAAACAATGTAGTGAGATTTTCAGTGGGGAAAATTGATTTCAGTAAGAAAGGCAGTGTGGCTTTTCTGCCGGAAAATAATCATGTGTGATGAAACGTGTGCTGTCACTGAAACTGTATCTCCTATGATTTTACACATTGTGCTAACATTTGAAAATAGATACTGTCCATAGAGTTCAACTGACTTTTAAGTGTCAAAACTCTAAGGAATTGCAAAGCATCCTGGTCAAGCAAATTTACACAAATACATTATATATATATATATATATATATATATATACATATATATATATATGTGTGTGTGTGTGTGTGTGTGTGTGTGTGTGTGTGTGTGTGTGTGTGTATTCCCAAATACCCTCCCCCACTTCCAGTTGTTTCTCCCTGTGCTCTCTCCTTACATATTATGCCCCCACACCTGATTAATTCTACATCCATATGTATTTCTTTTATTTCTCTCATTAGAAAAGAACAGGTTTCTAATATATAACAACCAAACATGACACAATAAAATTTAACAAGATAAACTAAAACAATTATATGGACATTGGACATGACAATGTAACAAGTACAAAAGAGGTAAAGGAAAAGCACAAGATTCAGAGACCCACTCATTCTCATATTCAGAAATTCCATAGCATACTATGCTAATAGCTATAATATATGTGCAGAAGGTACACACATGCAGGCGCCTGTGCTTGCTACTTCCGTCTCTAAGTGCCTTGCTTCATTGATTCAGAGGACCTTGCTCTCCTTGTCCCTCCACTTCCTCTAGTTCTTAGAATCTTTCCATTTGATCTTCGGTGAGATCCCTGAGAAATGAGCATCTCCTCCTGAAAACCTCCTAGTTAGACTCTCTCTCTCTCTCTCTCTCTCTCTCTCTCTCTCTCTCTCTCTCTCTCTCTCTCTCTCTGTCTTTCTCTGCATATATGGCTGCAGGTCCCCACATCTGTCTAATCTGCTGCAGGGGAAAGCCTCTCTGGTGATAACTAGATACAACACTGATCTAATAGTATAGCAGAGTATCAGTAGTGATCATTTTATTATTGTTTTACTTTTATATTTTTAACCAGTGGTGTTTGGTTTTATCCCAGGTCTCTGGCTATCTAGTCTCTGGTTCTTAATTACCCAAACTGTGTTGGGTATGGTTTCCTTGTGGAGTGGGCCTAAATTCAAATCAGACATTGGTTGGTTACTCTCACAAGTTCTGTGCCACCATTCTCTTAGTATAGTTTCAGGTTGGACAGATGATAGGTAAAGGGATTTGTGGTTGAATCAGTATCCACATTTCTCTTTGGGAAGCCTGAGAAGTACCTTCCTGCAACCAAGAGACTAAAACAAAGGGGTAAAGACTCTATGTAGGCATGAATTCAACTTCTCTATATTCAATGAGTTGAACAAATGATGTCCTCAGCAGTGGGACTTTGATATCCAGTTGTGGGAACCAATGCTTTGTCATAGCATCAACCAGCTTTGTTTAGGGATTTCCACTGGATTCTTTTAGCCAACTTTCATTTAAATATAATCTAATCCCTGTACCTGTCCACAAGAGATGGCCTGTTGAGATTCAGTATCCACCATTACTTGAAATCCTCTCTAAAAGCACCCTTATAGATTCCAAGAACTTTTCATTGCTTTACACACAAACTTTCAAATACCCTTCCCAACTTTCAGTTGTTTCTCCCTGTGCTCTCTCCCCACACATAATGCCCCCATACCAGATTATTCCCACTTTCATCTTCATCCACGCTATCTTCTCATAAAACCTATTCATATTGAGAGACATCAATGACTAATGATGGTTGATTCCTGCTATTTTGTTGTTTGTGGTGGTGGTGATGGAGGTGGTGATGGTGATAGTGATGGTGATATGTTCGATTGTGTGTGTGTGTGTGTGTGTGTGTGTGTGTGTGTGTGTGTGCGTGCGTGCGTGCATACGCATGCATGCTTGAGTGTACAAAGGTACTTTTCTTTTTGAATTTGCTGATATGATAGTATATCCTGTGTTTTTAATATTGTAGTTAAACTCCTTAGATTGGAGTTTTCTTTCTAGTACCTTCTGTATTGTTGAATTTGTAGATATATATTGTTAAGTTTCTCCATCTATGGTGAAAGTTTTACTGGGAATAGTATTCTGAGATCTGTGGTCTTTTAGAGTCCGTAGCAGATCTGTCCAATCCTTTTTGCTTTAGAGTTTCCATAGATAAATTCTGTGTGTTGTTCATACTGAAGGATGTTCAGTGGTTAATTATTATGTGGTGAGGGGACTTTCCTTTTTGTTCTGATTTATTTTTGTTCTATATGCTTCTTATACCTTTATAGGCATATGCATCCTTAGGTTACGAAAAATTTGTCCTCTGACTGTGGTAAAATTTCCTGAGCCTTTGAACTGGTATTTTTTCTCTTCCTTTATCATTCTTTTGTTTAGTATTTTCATAGTGTACCAGATTTCCTTGATTTTTTTTTCTTTCAGGGGTGTTTGGATTTAACATCTTCTTCCATTAATGAGGTAGGAATGAGACTAGGGAATTGGCTCTCTGCAGCAGTCTGGGAGTGGTGAGTCTGTTTTAAGCCAACTTCTTGCCCTGGGAGGAATGGCCCTCAGGTTAGGAGTGGGTGCCTGCTGGAGTTGGTGTCTGAAACATATCATCAGTTTGAGGAAGGAAGGTCAGAATTACAAGACACGTTGGATGCACAAGAGATAGATGAGATTAGGGAGGCAAGAAAGACTTACTCGATGTTCTACTGCACTGCTGAAGGTGAGACGCTGCAATTGGGTCTGTTGGTAGGCAGCCTTCCAGGTTATCCCCAAAACATGACCTGTGGTTGAGCAAGGGGTGCCTGCTGAAGTTGCAGGTTAGAATACAGTGGGAACTCATGGGAGGGAGCTTGGGAGGGAATGGTCTGTGGAATCCATAGATGTGGGTAAAGGGAGTAGGAAGCTACAGATCAGAAGGAAGCTGATTTGTGGTTACACTAGATATGACACTCAGGTCTTGGGTCTGGGAGAACAGAAACAAGAAGGTCTGTCGGTCCCTACCTGGTTTTCCCTCAGGGTGACTTGCATGAATTCCATTTTTATTTTTATTACTTCAAGAAGAATTATTTGGTAAGCATTGCTTATATACCAGGTACTCCTCTAGGACTACATAAAGAAATGAATTTTTTTTTAGTGCACTTAGATTTTATTTTTTATCCTTTTCATTATATATTTTCTATATTTACATTTCAAATGTTATCCTCTTTCTTTTTTCCCCCCCTCCAAAAACACCCTCTCCCATCTCCCCCTCCCCCTGCTCATCATCCCACCCACTCCCTTGCTTCCCTGTCCTGGTATTCCCCTATACTGGGGCATCGAGCCTTCTCAGGACCAAGGGCCTCTCCTCTCTTTCTTGTACAACAAGGCCACCCTCTGCTACATATGCAGCTGGAGCTATGGTCCTTCCATGTGTACTCTTTTACTTGACAAATACAGAGGTGGGTGTTCTCAACCAACCATTAGACTGAGCACGAGGTCCCCAATGGAGAAGCTCAATGGGTCTCCAATGAAAGGACCCAAGAAGCTAAAGGAGTTTGCAGCCCCATAGGAGGAACAACAATATGAAACAACCAGTACCCCCCAGAGCTCCTAGGGTCTAAACTACCAACCAAAGACTTGAAATTTGAGTTTGATATGAAAGTTATGAGACAAAGGGCATGGACAGACTTGCTGTAGAATTTTATTTATTCCTTTTCTCTGGGACACATCAGAATGCACTGTGTTCAATGTGTGTGTGTGTATATGTGTGTGTATGTGTGCGAATGGTCACATGTGTATACACATTAGTGACTGTGTGTATTTGTGTGTACACAAACATACGTGTCTTACATGTGTATTTGTTCATATGTCTTTGAGTGATCATGCATTTAATGGTCAATGGTGGATGTTAGGTACCTTCTTCTGTAGATCTGCACCTTGTCTTTTCAAGACATGGTCTCATGCTGAATTTGGAACTCATCACTATGCCAGACTGGTTGTCTAGTTAGTCCTGTGGATTCTCCTATTTCTTTCTCTCTTCTAGGAAAAAAAGACTTCATGAGCAAACTTTTCATTTTACATGTTCTGTTTATCCCAATGTGGGTCCTTCGACTTCAGCCCTCTCCAAAGCCATGAAATAGATTTTTATTCATTGAGCTAGATGTCCCTATGTCTATAACGGGACCAAATCAGAGTAGCTTTCTGGCTTCCAGGATTAAAGTTCTCTTTATAACATTGAATATTAAATGGCAATATTGTAACTATTATGACCTTTCTGTTTTACCACCCACACAATTCTGAAATTTTTCTCCTCTGAGAAACTCTTATCACTGTCAAAGCATCTTTGATCTCTTCTACAAGTATTCAGTTCCCACTCTGTTAAATTTAGATAACCAGGAGCTATCCATTCCATTTTCACCCTCAGTGGTTTTTGTCTTGCTCTGAATGTCTTGCTGATTTTTAAATAAACTCTTTGGACCCCAGATTCTTTGTGTTGTACTAACTCACAAACTGAAAAGTAAAGCATTTTTAGCTTCATTAATTTTTCCCAAATTTTCTGCTGAGAATCAATGCAAAAAATATTTTTTAATAGATTTGAAAGCCCTTGGTGATTTTGAGACTTTCAGTTTTCAGTAGACTTTCAAATTTCTCTTTCTCTTACACTTATTCTATTACATCTATGCACCTGCTCATACCCTGTCTAGCTAGAAAATTCCCGCTGTGGTGGTTTTCATTCTCCATTAAAGTTCTTTTTCTGTGTGTGAGTTGTGGTCTGGATATTAAATTCCTATCATACGTCATGTTGAGGTCTTGTTCTCTAGCTCTGATGGTGCTATTGGATGCTGGCTGACACATTAGGAGAATGATGGAAATAGAGAAACAGGATTCTAGACTTGGACCCTTGAAAGGAATATTGACCTTCCCACCTTGATGTTTCAATCTCTCCTTCCCCCTTCTGGGGCCAAAATGAGTGGAGGTAAGTATCTTCTCTTGTCCCCATGCTTTCCATGGGGACAAACTTCCTGGTCAATGACTCCCTAGCAAAAAATTACACTGACCTGGTGTTGAACGCTTATATTTCAAAAGCTAATATTAATATGCCTTCCCTTTAAGGGCTATATAAACACAAGACTAACAAGTACAGAAGGAAGCCTTGTTGGACTATAGAATGATATCTGGGGCATGTCCTTGACTATTCTTTCCTTCTTATCCTTAAAATCAAGAAGAGTGAATTGTCTTTAATTATATTTAATCACATGCATATTTAATTTTTCCCTCTAATTGTACATAGTTAAGTACACACTATTTATTTTGAGACTGATGGAATTCATATTTAATAAAGTTTAAATGTTTTATTTTACTTGTCTCTTCAATTATTGAAATAATCTATTGATATTGTTTAGAATATTGTAAATTCCATTCTTTGAATGCATCAGTGAAAGGTTGAAAGATACTTACCACTTCTAAAACATTTCATCTATCCTTAAATAGGTGAGACCTTGTTGTGCCTGAATATAAATGCTGTTTCTTTATAATTCTAGAATAACAAGCTATTTTATTCAGACTGATCAAACTTTTGTATACCCACATTCCTCAGTAGAACTTCCAAATAATTTTGAGACTTTCCATAATTTCATAATCAGTAAAATGCATTCAACTTTACTTTTCTCAGTCACTTTTTACATTTATAGAATATCAAAGGTAATTGTGACATGTCACTTCTGATTTGTTACTGAAAAAAAACTGTAAGAGAGCAAAGGAATGTCATCAGTTGTGTTATGAATATTCATATGTAGGTGATAGGACTGGGAAGTCAGCTACAATGTAAGTTTGCTTAGAAACAACTTTTCAACAAAATTCAGTTATAAGACTAGAATCAGAACAACTATAAATATGACATCTTATTTTATTTTGCTTTTTCAGTATGCGTATGTGTGTACATCTCTGTGTGGGTATGTGCACAAGATTTCAGGAACTATGGAGGTTAGTGTGTCAGATTCCCAAAAGATGAAATTGCTGGGAATTGTGAGTTCCCCTTCACAGGTACTAGAAACTAAAATCTAATCTTCTGTGAGAAAAATATGTATTCTTATCAGTTGAGTCACCAAACATAGAAACAATCAGCTATATAATATCATCCAAATTACTGCTGAAAGAATGTTAGAAAGTACAGACTGAATATTTTATAATGTTCTCTGTTTTAAGTTAGCAGGTATTATAGAATGCTTTACCAACAATAGCATCATCTAGCTGTAGATAAAGAGCATCAATTTTATTTAAGTCAGTGGACAGTCAAAGTCCAAAAATAATTTTGTAGTTCACTAATTATGTCAAAGTTCTATAATGTTTATATCATTATATTTCCTATTCTACTAAAGACAATGCTAATTGCAAACATGTCTAATCTAAGTTACTATGTAAATATGAATGCTATCTAATAAAAATATTGCTTATTAGTTGAAAACAATTTAAAAACCTGCTAATTAGAATGTCTAATTGGTTCTTTTAGACATACACAAGTAGGTATTATATTGTATTGTGCCTTCAACAATGTAAGGAGCAAAACAAGAAATAGAAAAGAAAAAAATGCAAAATTTGGTACATACATTATTTCACGTGCATTTCCAAAATCTTATAAATATTCAGAAAATCAATCTGGAAGAGAATGATGGAATCCTGTTTTTATGAAATATAAAAATGTACTGTTTTAAAATTTCTCACTTCACTGTACATAGGTAGTTTGCCATCTGTAAAATGTCTTAAAAGGAGCAAGAATATGGAGTAGTGCAAGAGGAGAGGATGTTCTATTTATAAAACCAATTGGAAGATTGTGTTTGGCTTACTCTGAAAAATTCAAATAAATACGTTCCTTTAAAATTTCAATTATTTTCCACTAATGAACTAAACCAGAACAGAGCTAAGCACTTCAAAGCTAAACTTAAACAAAAATATCAATTCTGGAAACTCAGTAATGAGCTTTTAAAGTGAACTTAATTGTTTGTTTTATATGTATTTTTACCCTTAAAATTATGTCACCCCTGAAAAATATTAAATTAAAAAGAGTTGTTCAGTGTATATATTATCCAGAAAACTTCTTCATTAATGTCTGAAATAGTTGGTTTTTTCTTTTGTCAAGATTTATATGTTTTGAATAGCATAATTGGACCAGAAAATTAAATGCTTGGAAACAAACAGAAGTTTGAATACATTGTGGAAATGTTGAGTCTTTTATTAAAAGGGAAAACCTCAAAAACACCAATTAAATGTTTGCTGTTTCTTCATTCTTCTGCAAACCCAATCACTTTTGCTGCTAATTATTTATATTCTAATTTATTCTATAATTAATGGAAAATTATTTTTATTTAAGGAATAAAATAAAAATCAATTTTTTTATTATCTAAGTAGCTTGCCTGTGTGTTTCTGTATATAATAAAATAAAGCTAAATTTTGTGCATTAAGCATACTTTATCATTTATTTTCTGAATGTCTAATACAGATGTAATGATTGGATAGTTTTGTAAAGGTGAATCAATGTATAGACACATTCATCTATATATGCATCACATATGACACATTTCCTGTATATAAAATATACAGGAAATATACTGATAGTACTGCCTTGTAAATTAGAACCCTCAACCGATAGAGGGAGGTCTGATATAAAGTAGTTGGTGGCATAGACTTTGAATTGTGCAGCCATATATTAGTGAAAATGTAAAGGGGAGAGTCAAACGAATTGATTTTAAGGACCTATTTAATGAATGCAACTTCTTTTCAAATTTCTATCTGACTTAGGACTTAATAGATGCCATTTTATTTAGATACTTACCAGAAAAAAATGTATTTCTTACAGTATTTTAGTCAGATGTAAATATAATTTTTACTTATCAATTTAATTTTCTTTAAGGATTATTTGGCATAGTAACTTTACAGAGCACAAAATGTTATAAAAACTTTCTTAGTGAAAGTGTTTATATACACATACAATCATATTCAACAATTTTTATACACATACAATCATATTCAACAATTTTTATACACATACAATCATATTCAACAATTATCAGTATGGAAAAATAGGTGACTCTAGGAGTCAGTTTTTTCTCATTGTGATAAAAGACAATGGCAAAATCAATTTATGTATGAAATAATTTCTTGTGGCTCACAGTTTCAAGTTCAGCAGAAGATTCACTTCAGTGGGGTCTTAAGGAAGTTAACCATAGTGCATTCATAGCTAAGAAGCAGGTGGGCCAGGAATGGGTGTGGCAAGGTTCTCCTTTCATGGAGTCCCAGGAGTAAAGCCAAAGGATGGTACCACCAATATTATGGATATTTCTTCCCCCCAGAATTTAATTTACATAATACCAATGTGTGCCTTAAGTCTTGTCACTATGATGTTTTTAGACCTTATTATGTTGAAAATATTATCCATCACAGTGTCATCTGAGATAACTGACAGAGAAGCATGTGCAATTGAGTCCACTAGGAAGTGAAACAATCATTAGAACATTTTCAAAGCATAGAGTCCTTGTGTGTATTTTGAGTATGAAAACACAATGATGTAGGTGTGAACAGAACGATGCTACTGTCGATGGCTATAGATATTATTTTTAAATGGAAATCATGACTTCTGTTAACTCTTCTATTCATTTTTACTCTCCGCAGTTTCTAAAGTGCTGAGAGAACTGATTTAGCCAGAGCCAGGCTGACTGCATGACAGGCTGCAAAATGGCAGACTAGACCATTTTGCAATTTGGGAGACTGGGGCTAAGTTTCTGTTTCCCATAATGAGAACCTGGATTTGGTAATCTGTTGTCAACCAACCACAGCTGTGGACAGCCAATCTGAGGATGCCTTGCCACCCTACAAGGTCTTCAGAGCCTTAACCAATCACAAAGGAACATATACTCCTGGAGATAGAGTCAACCAATTAAGGGTAAATAGTTAAGGTAAAAGTAACCCACTCTTATCTCAACAGGCTTTAAATTGACCCTGCAAAGCACACACCTACCTGGCTCTCCATTCCTGAATGGAGATACCCCTACATGCAGGAAATTCTGCTGAATAAATGCTCTTTGTTTTTATGTCCTATTTGAGTTTGAAGTATTATTTTTCTGGCAATTCTCAGACACAACTGTAGTAGACAACACATACACATAAGTATAAAGGGACACTACTATAAAAGACATTGGTGCAGGCATGAAAAATCTCATAGCATTGAAGGGGAAATATGAAAACTGTTGGTGAGTAAAATTACATAAAGAAATCTCTGGGAGGGTTTGAATTTTACTGATAAAATTCACAAATCCTGCCTAGAATTCAAGAATGGGTAAGGAAGGAACAGAAGAACCTTTGCAACTCTGGGTCAAATGTTTAATGTTAGCAGTAAATGATAATAATAGAACTGGAGGATAGATTTACAGTTTATTTAGTAATTGAAACTGAACACATTTGATTATTGATCAGGTACAATTGTGAGAGTCTCAGTTTGGAAATATAAGTCTGAAACAAATGCATATGCAAATGTCTTTTGTCATGGCTAAAGGAACATGCCATATGAGGAGAGGTGAAATACTTCATAGAGAAAGAAAATAAGACAGACAAGGCTACAGCAAGGCAATGAATGTTATGATAGCTTATTTTCTACGTGGCTAATAAATTTCTCAGTCCTTTAGAACCATCTGAAGGAGCTGAAGGAATTTGCAACCCCACAGGAGAAATAACAATATCAATTAACCAGACCCCCTAGAGCTCCCAGGGACTAAACCACCAACCAAAGAGTACATATGGAGGGGTCAATGGCTCCAGCCGCATGTGTAGCAGAGGATAGCCTTGTCAGGCATCAATGGGAGGGAGGCCCTTGGTACTGTGAAGACTTGATGTCCCAGTGTAGGGGAATCTGAGGGCAGGGAAGCAAGAGTGTGTGCATGGGTGGGGGAACAAGTTCATAGAAGCAGGGGGAGGGGGGGTTCAAAGGGGAAACCAGGAAAGGCTATGATATTTGAAATTTAAATAAAGAAAATATCTAATAAAAAATTTGAAAAAGGGAAAACAAATAAAAGAACCATCTATAGCTATCATTAAAATGCCTCCTGCGACAGTTTGGTTACATTTCCCTTCGCTATGTTTAACCCAGCCATGGCTAGCTAAGCTCAGTCACTATGTGTATGAGAACCAGGTCGATTTCTATGCCATCCACATTGACTGAGAGAGCTGCAGATGAGACATATAATATTCTATAGCATGTGCTGTATGCACAACATGTAGTCTCAGACAGGTTAGAATACTCACATTGACTAAATTAAGAGAAAGAAATCAAGAGAGTGTAAAAGGCATCAAAATCAGTAAAGGAGAAAGGTACAGTAAGCATGAACTCGAAATATGTAAGTTCAGTTGTCATAACAGAGGTATTTTACAATTTTTATTGGGAAAGGCCCCCAAACTGTTATTTAAAATATTGTGTAGTTGGAGGCATAGGCAGGACGGCTCCAGCCCTGGAAGCACAGTTGAAGTTGCAAGCAGGTAATGCAAGGTGCTTTTCTTACTTTCCAAAGTTGCTGATCTAATTTTCTCCTTTACTAAAGTTAGATGTTTAGGCTTCTAAACAGGCTGTCTAAGGAAAAGGGGACAAAAGACTTTCAAATCATAAAATATGTCCAGGGAGACCTATTTTCAGACATGATTTGGGATTCCTTTTTACCAAAGTAAGGAATCTTCAGAGCAGAATTCTAAGCTTAAAAGTTATTTTGCTCTTAGATTCATCTCTGAATGTTTCTATGCTAAAAGAAACTTTTACAAAACAAGAATAAAGCTTTTAAACTTCACACATAGCCACAGGGATACCTTCCTCATGCATAGCCATGGGATATCCAGGGCTTTAATGCTAAGGAAAGAAAAGCACCAAATCTCTCTTCCCTACACCATCTGGAGGACATTTCATAGACACTCACATTCATGTGCATATATATACCCACTCTCACACACCTGGATAACAGCCTCTAACACAGTGTGGAATATCAACTTGGAGACTTTTATATTATTAGCAGTTTGATTCAAATTATAGGTACACAGGGTTTCCAGGAAGCATCAAACTTTCTGTAGCAGTCTTTTAAAATTGTGGTATTTATAATTGTGCTTGGGTCTTGTTGTTTGGTTTGGTTTGGTACCCTGTCTCATTAAGAGGTTCAGGCTAACCTCCAAGTTCCATAAGCTTTCCGAGTGCTGTAATTACAACTGTGACCAGTTTTTTCACTGATTAATTAATGCACTCTTGAAATTAGGAATCACAGAGAAAAGAAACCTGAGACAACTCTCAAATTTCATTTCCTAATTGTACAGGTTGTCTAAAACTCCTGACTTAGAGACAGTTAAGCAACACAGTGTGCTTAATCATCTATTTATGTTAGCCTTTTATTCTTGTATATTCAAATTTATTCACCTGCTACACTGTAAATATCTAGGAAAACAAGTAAGTGGAAAACATTTTGATCCATCGAACTTTACCTTATTAAGGGAGCCAGTTCTTTGAGCATATTAATTCAGTTCAAGAGAATAGTTTTAGAAGGCATTGAGAAAAGAGACGAACAAAACAAGATCTAAATTATGGAGACTGTTTAAGTCGTGGGATAGTGTTTGAATGTCTTCTGAAGTCCCTGAGAAAGCAAAAGAGTAAAATGTTTTAACAAAGCAATCAGTTTCCTTCTAGGTAAGCTTTACTGTGGAAATAAAAATATTGATGAATTATAGACAAGGGCTGAGGTCAGAAGTCTCAGCGGAGGACCTTGTTAAAAACTTGAAATAGAGTGAGCATATATAGAATGATTCAAAAAAATATATGGGAAGACAATAGAAATAAGCTAAGGCCTTTAGGAGTGAAAAATAGGCATACTCAAAATTATATGTCTCATCTTGAACATGCAACAATTGATTTTAAAAGTAAATAATTGCCACTATCATCATTATTATTAGCTTATACACACACACATGCACACACACACACACACACACACACACACACACACACACACACAAAAGGACTTTAATTGATCATGTGCTATAAATTTTCAGCTATTGAACATCTTAGACATAATTAAATACAGCTATTATTTTGGAAATCTAACTTATGTGTCATGCAAAATAATTATGCTGTTAGACTCTCAGTGGAAACTCCACTGTTCAAAATCAAACAAGGATCTTTCTGTTGAACATGACTACTTTCCTGTGAACCCTTAGTCTGCACACACATCTGACTATATACTCAGGATAAATGCATCTTTCTCAGGTTGGATAATTCTGTATATTACCTAACATAATTACAGCCTTAATTTAAAATATAATTGTAAGTACATGATACATAGTATCTGACAATATCAGTGGTTGGAGGAAGCATAGATTTTGCATTGTAAACTGATGTTAAAGTGTATATATTTAAAAATCATTTTAAAAAACATATTATTTTAGCAAATATATATGTCTATTTTAGCTTTAGAATTATATTGTCTATTGTTGCAGGTTCCCAGTATAGTAAAATTACAAAAATACACTAGAAACTCTCAGACAGATTTGAAGAGGGACATGCAGCCATATAGGTCCATACCTATCCAAAGCTTTATAACTCCTGCTATTATATTTTAGTGCCTACTAAAATCTTGACTCTACTCCATACCTTTATAGTTCATTCAACATTTTCTGCCTTGTTTCCTTTGAGTTTCTTTGTGAGACTATAAGAAAACAGAATTCTATCACTATGTCTAAATTTATCTTATTTAGTATCTAAGGATTCCACCTTTAGAAATGTAGGCAACAGTAATAATTGATACTGAGCAAATGTATATACATTAGCACTATGGGGCCTAGAAGCTGTTAAGAAGGAATCATAAAATAATTCCAACTTATTTCAAATTATTATAATTTGTAATTAATATTAGATCATAGTAGAAGCATTCTGCAATGTTCACAACTATATAAATACAATGAGAAAAGATATTAGAGACTCCACAAAACTGGAAATAAGTTCATCTTCTCACTTTGTGTCAAGGGTAGATGTCACATCATAATCATCTACATAATTTTCAAGGCTTGTTCATTTCATGAGTTTTAATCCACTTGTTTGAAATTGAAAGAAACTGACTTTTATAGAGTTTGAAGTTTTATCAAAAATACTTATTTTGATCTAGTATGTTTTCATGAATTATTTAAGATGGGAAATTATTTTCATTAGAATACAAATTCTCCTATCAGAGCAGATGTTCATTATTTTTATCCTGGTATTTTTTTTTATTATGGACAGACTTTATTTGTGTGTTTGTCTTCAATAAAACTACAACAAATACTGGGTAAAAATGTTCCGTAAACTCGGTCTAAATTTTGTCAGTTACGAAGAACAGGAAAAGTTATTTTATGCTCAAAGCACATGGGGAAAATGCTGAAATCCCATCAGCATTACCTCAAATTAAATTCCACAGTGAATAATATGCTATCACTTTAAGACTCAGACTCATATTTTATTGTCTTTTAAAATTGTCTAAGACAATATACATCAAAGAGATGTTGAAACTACAAAACACAAATTCTGAAATTAAACAATTCAAATTAGGGGTAAAATGAGATCACAGTGGAGCCTGAAGTGGCCATTGCCTGCAGCCAAGTAGGATTCCCAGTGTATGGTAAAAGATGTCAACCCACTTGCAAAATTTTTGAGCCAAAGTTTGTTCTGTCTATAAAAAGTGCAGAGACAAAGATAGAACAGAGACTAAGGAAATGGCCAACCAATCCCTGATACTGTTAAGGATACTCAGTTGTGTTTGAAGACAGTAGCCTAGCATAACTGGCCTCTGAGAGGCTCCACCCAGCAGCTGACTGAAAAAGATGTAGAGACCCACAGTCAAATACAGGACAAAGCCCAAGGAATCTTATGGAAGACTTGGGGGAAGGATTGTGGCCCCAAAGGGGATAGGAACTCCACAGGAAGACCAACAGAGTTAACTAACCTGGGGAATCGCAGAGACTGAAACATCAACCAATGAGCATGCACTGGCTGGACGTATGTAGCAGATGTGCAGGTCAGTCTTCATGTTGATCCTCTAATAAATGGAACAGGGGATGTCCCTAAAAGAAGCTGTTGTCTGTCTGTGGATACTATTGCCTTACGTGGGCTTCCTTGTCTGGCCTCAGTAGGAAAGGATGTTTCTAGGGTTGTAGACACTTGATGCTTCTGGGTAAAGAGACATACAGAAGGGCCTACATCCTCTCAGAGGAGGGGGAGAGTGGGATGGAGAGAGGGATTTTATGAGAGGGAACCAAGAGGATGGGGGCAGTGTTTGTGATGCAAAGTAAATAAATAAATTAATGAAACATAAGATCATAGTATAATAAAAATATTAAATATTGATGCTATAAATCTGGTATAATTAAATTGAATAATAAATAAATAGCGAATCGTTAGAGTTTGGCTGTGTTGGAACACAGATATAATCATGGCAGCCTGTAAGATGATGCAGAAAGACCAAGATTTCCATGCCATCATGGACTATACAGAAACACACCGTCTCAGATACACACACACACACACACACACACACACACACACACACACACAAACACACACACACACAAAACGGACAAATGATGAAAGAGAACACACTTTATTCACGATATTAAGATAAGAAAAAGTATGAGAATCACCCTGTCCTGTGATTAGGTTCATGTCTCTCACTTGCTATTATCACAGACTTCAACACAGAAGACAAAATGAAATAATAATCCCTGCAGAGATAATTCTTTCTTTTCTGAAAGACACCTTAAACAAGAATGGCAAGACATGACTAATGACTCCTACTTGTTTAATGACAAAGACCATAACACCATTGAATTAATGTGACCAAAATTCTCCTGCCAGTTTTAACCTAAAAATTGGACCTCCTAGCTTAAATTTTTATTTACAAAAGAAAACTACCTATGATAAATAAGAGAAGTAGCTCATCTGCTTAATTTTAACTTCACATAATTTTTGAACATAGTTCAATTCTTGAACTTTGCTATAAATTATGTCCTTTGAAGAAAGTAACTTCAAAGGCCACACAATCCTATCCCTAGCTACTAAGTAAACTAAGGGAATTTGTTTTTCTCTGTATAGTCTTACTCTCAAGTATGTGCTGATTTCTGTGATTTATATTTAATAAGTGCAATTCAACTTCACATTGACACATTTTGAAATAATGTTTTGGTTCATAAACCTAGGCCTCAGCTTCATTATCAAGGCTGTCTCTGAACTATGGAACCCTTGGGGATGGAAGGAGCATTTTTCTACCTCTTCTCCTATAGCTGACACTGAAATAATTTCTGTGGAAATCTTTACCACAACCACCAGGAGTTGCAACTTCATACCTCAATTTTGAGCACGTTTTGCTAGCTCACAGTGGATCTTCTTTGGGGCTGTCTCCAAACAAAAGTTTGTCAGAACTTGAAAATATCATCCTTAGTGAGGTAACCCAATCACCAAAGAACACACATTGTATGCAGTCACTGATAAGGGGATATTTACCCAGAATCTCGGAATACCCTAGACACAATTCGCATATCAATAGATTTCTAAGAAGATGGAAGGAGAGACCCCTGGTCCTGGAAAGACTGGATGTAGGGGAATGCCAGGACAGAGAGAGAAGTGAGAGGGGGTTGAATGGGGAAAAGAGGGAGGGAAGGGGGCTTATGGGTCTTTCGGGGAGGGAGGAACAGGGAAAGGGGAAATGATTTTGAATGTAAATAAAAAAAAAACCTTAGAAAATAAAATTAAAAAAAAACAAAAAATTTTGTCTGTTCTTAAGAAGCATTGCATTCAAGTCTTCCCTTCTGGCTGCCATCTGTAGCAGGGAACCAGGCAGCTCCAAAGCCTTCTGTGCTTAGCCCACCAGGAGGGAGTGATCTCCCACAAGCACTTTAACTTTTGAGTACAGAGGTGAGATCTCCACCTTCTCTCTGGAGGGGAACAGCTAGGAGCACACAGGGCATATGATCAGTGAATCTGCTGGAAAGGGAGTTTTCCCTTCCTGCTGCCATTTGCAGCAGGGAACCAGACAGCTCCACAGCCTTCTGTGCAGAGTCCCTGCCAGAAGAGAGTTGTTCTCCCTGGAGTACAGACACAGGATTACAGGCCCATAGGAGGGACAAGCTCCAACCAGAGACAGCAAGACCAACTAACACCAGAGATAACCAGATGGTGAAAGGCAAGCACAAGAAATCTACCAACAGAAACCAAGGCTACTTGTCAACATCAGAGTCGAGTTCTCCCATCACAGCAAGTCCTGGATACCCCAACACACCAGAAAAGCAAGAATTGAATTTAAAGACTCATCTCACAATGCTGTTAGAAGACATCAAGAAGGACATAAATAACTCCCTTAAAGAAATACAGGAGAACATGGGTCAAAAGGTAAAAGCCCTTAAAGAAGAAACACAAAAATCCCTGAAAGAAATACAGGGGAGCATGATTGGACAGAGGCCCTTAATGAGGAAACACAAAAATCCCTTAAAGAATTATGGGAAAACACAAACAAACAAGTGAAGGAACTGAACAAAACCATCCAGGATCTAAAAATGGAAGTAGAAACAATAAAGAAATCACAAAGTAAGATATCTCTGAATATAGAAAAGCTTGGAAAGAATTCAGGAGTCATAGGTGCAAGCATCAACAACAGAATACAAGAGATAGAAGAAAGAATCTCAGGTGTTGAAGATATAGAAAACATTGACTTAACAGTCAAAGAAAATGCAAAATGCAAAAAGCTCCTGAGCCAAAACATACAGGAAATCCAGGACACAATAAGAAGACCAAACCTAAGTATTATAGGTATAGAAGAGAGTGAAGATTTCCAACTTAAAGGGCCAGTAAATATCTTCAACAAAACTATAGAAGAAAAATTCCCTAACCTAAAGAAAGAGATGTCCATGAACATACAAGAAGCCTACAGAATTCCAAACAGACTGGACCATACCAGAAAGTCCTCCCATCACATAATAATCAAAACACCAAATGCACTAAAGAAAGAAAGAATATTAAAAGCAGTAAGGGAAAAGGTCAAGTAACCTATAAATGCAGGCCTATCAGAATTACACCAGACTTCTCACCAGAGACTATAAAAGCAAGAAGATCCTAGGCAGATTTCATAAAGACCCTAAGAGAACACAGATGCTAGCCCCAACTACTATACTCAGTAAAACTCTCAATTACTATAGATGGAGAAAACAAGATATTCCATGATAAAACCAAATTTATACAATATCTTTCCACAAATCCAGCCTTACAAAGGATAATAGATGGAAATGCCAACATGAGGAGGGAAACTACACCCTAGAAAAAGCAAGAAAGTAATCTTTTTCAAATAAACCCAAAAGAAAGTAACCACACAAACATAAAAATAACATCAAAAATAACAGGAAGCAACAATCACTATTCCTTAATATCTTATAGCATCAATGGACTCAATTCACCAACAAAAGACATAGTCTAACAGACGTATTTTTCATGTAAATCTTCAATTTTATCAGAAAATGTTTCTAATTCCTCTTTCAATCAATTTAGTAATATTTTTATGTCTGCCATTTTAACTATATTATTTTCCATGATAATCTTCAATTTTAACATTTTTTCTATATATTTCTTCAATTTTATTAAAAATATTTTCCATGGAAATCTTCAGTTTTGTAAGGAAATGTTTATAATTCCAATTTCAATCAATTTAGGAATATTTTTATGCCTACCATTGTATCTGTATAATTTTTCCATGAAATAGTCAATCTTAACGTGTTTTTTCAATTCTGTCAATTTCCCTGTAAATCTTCAATTTTATCAGAAAATGTTTATAATTCCACATTCAATCAACTTAGAAATATTTTTATGCCTACCATTTTATTGGTATAATTTTCCATGATAATCTTCAATTTTAATGTTTTTCTATATATTTTTTCAATTTTATTATAAATATTTTCCAAGTAAATCTTCAATTTTATTAGACAATGTTTATAATTCTACTTTCAATCACCTTCAGAATATTTTTATTCCTACCATTTTATATGTATAATTTTCCATGAAATACTCAATTTTAATGTGTTTTTCTATTTCTTGAATTTTATCAGAAGTATTTTCCTTGTAGATCTTCAATTTTATCAGAAAATGTTTATAATTCCACTTTCAATCAACTTATATTTTTATGCCTACCATTTTATCTGTAATTTTCCATGATAATCTTCAATTTTAATGTTATTTTCTATTTTTCTACAATTTTATTAGAAATATTTCCCATGTAAATCTTCAATTCTATCATAAATATTTCTACTTCCTTTTTCAATTAATTTAGCAATGTTTTTTATGTCTACCATTTTACTCTTTAATTTTCCATGAAAATTGTCAATCTTAATGTGTTTCTCTATATGCTTCTTCAATTTTGTCAGAAACATTTTCCATGTAAATCTTTAATTTTAGCATAAAATTACTTCCTTTTTTAATAAAAAATAAAATAAAATAAAAACTTTTTTTTTTTGGAAAAAAGAAGCATAGTATTTACATATCAAGTCTCCGACACAGAGTATGTTGTTGCTTGATATTTGGGGATCTTTAAGTGTTTTCAGACTCTCATACCAAAGAGAAAGAAGAAATAATAGCAGATGACCAACACAAAATTCACTCATTGGTATCATTGGTATTTTTTGTAGCTATGTCTGATATAACATTGTTTGGACTCTCTTTAGCCTACTATCTTTTTGCCTATATATTATGATTTTTAATTTTATAAATTTTTTGGTGTGTGTGTTTCTGGTGCTCTCTCCTTTTATTTTCTTATTCTGTGTTTGTGTTTCTGTGCTCGCTTGTTTGTTTATTTTCTATAGAATGGGAGAAAGTAGACCTGGGATTGAATGGGTGGGCAAAGCTGATTTGGGAAAAATTGGGAGAGGGGAAACTGTAATGAGAATGTAGTATAAGAAAAAAAGGTTTTCATTTACAAAAAAAAATATAACTACCCATGTTAAATTAGATATTCAACTGGTGTTCCTGATTCAAGTCTGACCTCACACAGTTTATCGCAACTTGTTGTTTTTCTTTATTATTTTTTCCAATGGAGGAGTAATTACTGAGAAAATAAGATCATATACAATAAGTCCAGTATTTCTTTTCTGTTTCCCCATGGGGAACAAATTTACCCATTTAGAAATTATAGAAACATGCTTACTCACAGTTATACTGGTTTTGGAATTTGGCTTTACAATATTTAGTCAATATAAATTAACATTATTCACACCACTTCATGGAGAATTTGTCATATATGATTCAATATTTGTTTTTCTTAATCCAACTAAGGAAGAACTAAACATCTATATAAAAATTATATAACAAAATTCACTCTCTATGGATCTGAGATAGGGAGAAATGAACATAAGCATTTAATAAGTTGTTTGAATCTGAAAATTTGATGAAAATTATAAAGTCCAAAATTTAAGACTAACAAAACAAAAAGTACAAAGTTAGCTGTCTTAGTCAGGGTTTTATTGCTGTGAAGAGACACCATGACCAAGGAAACTCTATTGGTGCTGACTTACAGGTTCAGAGATTCAGTCTATTATCATCAAGGCAGGAGCATAGCAACATCCAGGCAGGCATGGTGCAGGAGTTGTTGAGAGCTTTACATCTTTATCTAAAGGCTGCTAGAAGACAAAATTCTTAAAGTCCACATTCACAGTGACACACCAAGTCCAACAAGGCCCTACAAACCATCACATCACACTCCGTGACCCCCATAGATGTGTTCAAACACATGAGTCATCTATGGTGACTATACGTAACCTTAATATAATAATAACAATATTAATAATAATAATAATAATAATAATAAACCATCACATCCCACTCAGTGACTCCCATAGATGTGTTCAAAGACATGAGTCTATGGTGACTATACCTAACGTTAATATAAATATAATAATAATAATAATAATAATAATAATAATACATTTAGTCTAAGTTCCAAAGTCTTCATAGCCTTCAGGAGTCTCAACAATGCTAAAAGTGCCAAGTTCAGTCTCTTCTGAGGTTCATCCAATCACTTAATTGTAATCTCCAAAGCAGACAAGAAACAAGCTGAGCAAACTCCAAACTCTGTATCTCCACAACTGCTGTCAAAGCATTCTTCAGATCTCCACCTCCTTTTCATCTTTGTTGACTGAAACAAACTTCTTTTTTTTCTAGGCTAGTTCTACCCCATGTTAGCCATTTTCCTCAGCAGTTATCCAATGGCTCTGGCATCACAAACATCTTAGGATATCTAAAGCAACTTCAACATTACAGCTTCTTGTTCCAATGTCTGGGATCTACATGTGATTTTCTGGGCTCCTCCAAAGGCCTCAAGTCATGTCTCCAGCTCTGCCCTCTGTAGCACTCTAACCTCTGGTTGATCCACTCCACTGCTGCTGCTGCTCTTGGTGATCATCCCACGGTACTGGAATCTCCAATACACTGGGGCCATCTGCTACAACAAGGTTTTACCAAAAGCCTCTCATAGTCTCTCTTCATGGTGCCAAGCTTCAAATTTTTTGTATGACCATTTCAATCCTGGGCAGTCAACTGCTTCTGAGGCTGTACCTTCACCAGTGGCCTTCCATCATCCCTCACAGTGCCAAGCTTCAGCTTATCTTTCAGAACCATTATCATCAAGGTGATTGTTACACATTGCCAAGTCTAGCGGCAGTATGAGGTACAACTTTGGATATCTAGAACATAGATTCTATGTGCACTCAGAAAACATTCTTACAAGATTTTACCTCAGTGGTACTAGTCTCTTCTTAATCACCACTAATCTTTTCTCTCCAGCTAACCAGCATCAATTCTTCCAATAGTCCCTTCCATTCTTGTCTATAAAACCAGAGCCATGTGGCCAAAGCTGCCAAGTTCTGCTTCTTACTGGGGTTTGAACATGTTCCTCCTTATTCTAGTATCTGCTTTCTCTTTTCCGACTCCATCACTGCCTAAGTGTGGCTGTCCTGGAACTTGCTCTGTAAATTGACCTTGAACTCAGAGATCTTCATGGCTCTATCTTCTAAATGTTGGATTAAAGTGTGTGTGACCAGTCTTGGACTTAAGCTTTTCTTCACCTAGAACCTGCTCTGTCCCAGGCTGGCCTTGAACTTAAAGATCCACTTGCCTTTGTCTCCTGGAAAGGCTTATACTACCATGCCTGGACTGAAATTTACTGGGTGGGATCTTGCCCCATGGTCACCATTCCCTTAATTCCACTGATTATCTATGAACACAGGATTTAGCTTTATTGCACTTCCTTGTATCCCCTTATTCTTTTAACCATACATTTTGAATTTTTCATTTTAGGCATACTACATTTCATTAAAATACTCTTCATAAGAGTGAACTTTAGTAACCACACATCAGAATTTATACCAGACTCTTTTGATACTTCCTTTTTCAAAGCAGTTAATCTAAATCTCTTCACCTTAGCCTCAGACAGACTCTTCAGGCAATGGCAAAAAATAAGCATGTTCTTCACTAAAATATTACAAAAGCTGGGTCTAGCACATAGTAACCTCCTTCTCCATTGAAAATTCTTGGGCTTGCAGGCCTATATAGTTCAAATCACCCTCTGAACTACTTTCTTCCATTCCTGCTAGGATGGTCCAGTAAGCCCTGATTAAGGCTTTCCATGACTTTTCAAAACCGAATTCCAAAATCCACATTCTTCAAAACCGTAACATGGTCAGACCTACCACAACAATACCCCAGTCCCTGGAACCAACTTCTGTCTTAGTTAGGATTTTACTGCTATAAACAGACACCATGACCAAGGCAACTCTTAAAAGGACAACATTTAATTGGGGCTGGCTTACAGATTCAGAGATTCAGTTCAGTATCATCAGGGCAAGAGCATAGTAGTATCTAGTCAGTCATAGAGAAAAAGGAGTTTTATATCTTCATCTGAAGACTGGTTGAAGAAGAATAACTTCCAGGCAGCTAGGACAAGATTATTAAAACCCATGCCCATGGTTACACACCTATTCCCACAAGGCCACACCTCATAATTGTGCCAAGCCCTGGCCAAGCACATATAAACCATCACATTAACTTAACTGTATATAGAAGTGCTATGCCTTTATATACAAGATCATATTCAAAACAGAAGTAAAGTGAGTTTTTTAGCACAGTATTAAAATTCATGCTTTTCCTAGCACAATAATCTGCTGAAAAATCCACAATTTATTTTTGATGCACTGTGTGTGTATTTTTAATCTTCCCCATCATCACACAGAATCCAATAGGCAGATATGTATTTATTATTTTGTTCTCTCATATATTACATTATAACTTCAGTTTCTTTTCCACTCTCTTCTTCTAGCATTCTCTTCCACCTTTTCTCTCATCTCCTTAAAACTGACAGGAAAAAGCAGTACAAAATTATCCAAATTTCATATAGAATTGCAATGACTTTTTATATATCTAAAACAGTTAAAATGACCTTTCAGCATGGTCTTCAAATTACTGCATTTTCTAGCACAGTACTCTCCTACCCTAATACCTCGGCAATATTATCAGTATAATCTCCATTAAAAGATTTTAATGCAAGAGAATAACTACGTGACTTAAGGTTGATATAGTTTGGAATCAATAATTTGTAGTACAATGAAAGTAAACATACAACACAAGAGATAAGAAGGAAGCAAACTTTGATGATAAATTAGAGTTGGAGAAATCATGATCTTTGATGAAATAACTTTGCATTGTTATGCTCAGAGAGAAAGCAAGGAACACATATTTAACAGACCATGGCATTTAAATATCATCCACAATAAGGGGAACTAGGATCTTTTGAATATGTTAAATCTAGATATAGGGTATAAATAAAATATCTTTAAATTTAAATAGAATGTAAATGAATGGAACATCTTCCAAAACAGCATAGAAATTAGCCAAAACAAATGAACAAAACCAGGATCAAAACCACACTACACTGAGCTTGAATGTCTTCCAGTAACCAAGTTTGCAAACACTATAAAATTATAAATGTGTAGCATTTTACCAGAGAAAGAATGTGAAGTCATATTATATTTGTAAAAGAATGAAAAATAATTATAGATAATAAAAGAATGTAGAAGTAATATACATTAAGCTTTGCTAGATATGTATGGAAGGCATGACAAAGTAATACAATTTATCATTTTATAAACCTAGCTTTATTAATTAAATAATTCAAGCAACACATACTTAAATTGAGTCAGACAATTAATAGCAGCTCTTGTTGAAGTTCACAAATATAAAATATTAATCCCAAAGGGAAATGCAATATAGTGTTTTTCTGTAGACACCTGATAAATACAGTCTAGTTGAATGGAGCAGTATTTGTTGTATTAGAAAAAGAAACTCTATAGTGGGTTAAAAAACATTTTTTATCAAATTCTATTAATGCATAAGTAACCAGAGAAACCAATAGCTTTGACTTTTTTTACATAAATCATATGGATTCCTTAAATATTAAAAGGAGAAGGAAGCCATGTATTTTTCAAAGATATGAAAATTATTATAATAAATCAATATGCCTTAGTATTAATACTAAATGTAATAAAATGTATATAGCCTTTGTACACTTTGGAAATATATAGTTTCATTTTATATCTAAAATATACATTACACATATATTAGATATTTCAATGTTTCATTTCTTGAAAGGGATTTGATACTCTGTAGCTTTATGAAAGAAAAGATATGAAGAACTGTTTAGAAATAGAACATTATTGTTGCTAAATCTATTTTATGCGGCTTTAGTAAGCTAGCTGAATACAGATGATGTGGCTTATTTAGCCCACAGAATTTGGCCAGTAATGACTGGTCCATCTACTTGGCTTCATTGTGGACCTAGCGACATTCCACGAAAGGAAAATAAACAAGACATGTATATGAATGTGAGGAGAGTTGAGCCTACAGCAAGTAGTCTTGCTGTGTTCTCACCTGTTATGCTGGGAATTCACCCTACCTACAGAAAAGTATTCACTGTGGGCAAGGGTCTCCCCATAATCCAAACATCCTACTAAGCTGCATCTTCTAAAACAACAGTTTTGGAAAATGAAGCTGCAGTGAAAGATTTGATGCATTAACTATTTCATGAACCTGGTTTTCAATTATTATTGACTAAATATTAATTGGTAAATGCATGTGGACGCAAAAGGACCATTTGTATTTATTAATCCTCTAAATTTTCTGTTTGAAACTAGGAAATGTTTCAAAATTAAAACAAATAAAAATTGGGGAGAAAATCAGAAGCAAGATATCTTGAAGGTGATAGTTGTTGGTTAAGTCTGGTGTACAATTAAATTAGAATGTTTCATTGGAGCATAGATATACAACACTACAAGTTCCAAATAAATAATAAAATCAGCTAACTATGGTTATTTCAAGCATATGCAAATTGAAAGAATTAAATATGAATTTAGTGAGTTTAAACCATAACATTTTAGAGCAGTTGTCACAACCACAGAAAGGAGACACATTGCTAGTTTACCTCACACCTCAAGTAAATATTTATTTTCAAAAATTAAGAATAAATATTATTGAACTGATCACAGGGTTTCCCAATGTAGGAGTTAGAGAAAGGACTGAAGGAGCTGATGGTGTTTACAACCCATAGGAAGAACAACAATATCAACCAATCAGAGCTCCCAGAGTCTAACCCACCAACCAAGGAGTACACATGGAGGGATCCATGGCTCCAACAGTATATATAGCAGAGAATGGCCTTATAGGGAATCAATAGGGGAAGAGGCCCTTGGTCCTATGAAGCCTCCATGCCCCAATGTAGGGGTATGTGAGGGTGGGGAGGCAAGAGTGGGTGAGTGGGTGGGAGCACACCATCAAAGAAGCAGGAGGAGGGGGGATGGGATAAGCTGTTTATGGGGGAAATTGAGAAAAGGGATAACATGTCAAATGTAAATAAATATCGAATTAAAAAAATGAAAATGTGACCCAAAGTAAAATAAGAGTAAATATTATTGTCTTTGAACCACAAGAATTGAACCATAGGTTTAATCTGAATTGCTTCCAAGGTGTATGAATTATCTGAAACTTCAGATCCCAGGAAAAGAGAACTGGAAAACAAAGTGGGAAAGGAAACAAAGGCTACTAAAGATTTTTACTATACCAAGTACAAAATAGAGTTGTATACTTCTATTAAATATTGTAGCATCAAAGTTCAAATTTTCAGTCTTTTAAGACAGGATCAAAAGTTTATTTATTATAAAATTATATGCTTTTCACAATTATAAAAGGTATCTAGAGCATAATTATAAGATCATGCTATAGTCTTAAAATATGTGCTGGTAGTGTTTTATTTTTTTAAATTTAGACTGCAACCATTTATTTATTTATTTTAATTGTTTGTATTTTTATTGTTTATTTACTTTATATCCAGATCACTGCTTCCCCTCCATCCCAGTGCTGTCCTTTCCCCTTCTTTCCCTTCCTATCCACCTTTCTACCTCTACTCCTCAGAAAAGGGGAGGCTTCCTGTGGACATCAAAAAGCCTTAGCATGTCAAGTTTAAGAATGACTAGGCACATCTTCTTCTACTCATGTTAGATAGGGCAACCCACTTAGAGGAAAGAGATCCAAAAGTAGGCAGTGTAGAAAGAGATAGCCCCTTTACCCACAGTAGGAGTACTACATGAAGATCCAGTTGCTCAACTCTTGCATAAATGTAGAGAGCATAGGTCAACCTTAGTTATGTTCACTAGTTGGCTTTTAAATCCCCAAGAGCCCCTAAGGACCAAGGTTAGTTGATTCTTTAGGGTTTCATGTGGTGTCCATGTCCACTCTGGTTACTTCAAGTCTTCCTTCTCCCAAACTCCACCTAATGTTTGGCTGAGGGTCTTTGCACCAGTTTCCATCAGTGATGAATGAAGATTGCCTGATGACAGTTTTTCTAGGCTCCTATCTGCAATTATAGCAGAAGATCATTATGAGAGGGGTGGGCTCCCTCTCATGGATGGCATGAGGTCAAAGTTGGGACAGTCATTGGTTGGCCCTCCTTTCAAGTTCGGTTCCATCTTTTACTCTTGCGTGTCTTGTAGGCATGAGTAATTGTGGGTCTAATGTGTTTTAGCAGGGTTAGTATGCCAATCCCTCCTTTAGAAATCTTATCTAGTTACAGGAGATGACCAGTTAAGTCTCTATATCCTCCATTGATAGGTTAGGGTCATCTTCATAGATTCCTGGAAGTTTCCATTGTCCCAGGTTTCTAGCTCATCCCAGAGACGCCTCTCACATCCCAATCTAGTTGTTTCTCCCAGTACTCTCCTTCCATCCTCTCCAAACCTCAACCCTATTGTATCAGGACTCCCGTCCCCACCCAGTTCCCTCCCATCATCCATATTGAAGTCTAATCTACTTCTCCTTCTCTGTGATATTCAAGTGTCCTCCCCCAAACCCTCCATGTTAATTAGCTTCTTTGAGTCTTAGATTTGTAGCATGGATATCATGTACTTTATGACTAAGTATTCCAACTCCAAGTAAATACATACCATGTTTGTCTTTCTGGGTCTGGGTTACATCACTTACAATGATCTTTTCTAGTTCCATATATTTTCCTGCAGACACTATGTTGTCATTGTTTTTAACACTGTAATTATAATTTAAAATTTTTCATTTTTAATGCACAATCACTGTGCACATAATCACTTCCAGCAACACCACATTGAATATAAGTAAGGTGAATTTCTTATTGTTTCATTAGAAAACAAATTTTTATTACTATTATGTGAGTTAGGAGGACAGCAGCAACAATCACAAGAGCTGTTGAAGAAGGATTAGATTCACAGTATTAAATCAATGCATGGATAAAACTTAACTCACAGTGTAGCCAATTCAAGCTGCAAACATCACTGTATTTGTGGATTGTTTACCAGGTTTTCTTTCCAATGAAATTATTTCAATAGTTCCTAAGTGACACCCTCAGAGACAGGTTTTGTTTTTTTCTTTCACTGGCCTTTTGAGTTTATTCTTTTATCCAGCTTTTTTAAACATAATTCCCTGATCTTTTGCTATGTCCCACCTCAATGAAAACCCTGTTGATCGATCCAAACCACTTTGACATTGGCTGGGTCACTTTATGTGTCAGAACTGATTGATACTAATTGCAGAGAAGCATCTGTCTCCCTTTTCTCTTTTTATTCTCCTTTTTTTTAAGCCTTTAAAGAAGCAAGAACATCAGTTGAATTGCTTGGCTTTCAGTTGTCTGTGAACTTAATTATCAGTAGATGCATCCTGTGTGTGATAGAGCTTCATGATGCCAAGCTTCCTCTAATAGGCAGAGCAAACAGCATCCAAGGTCCCTTCATTCCCTCTGAATTGCCACACAGGGAGGATTTTCATCAATTTTTCTGACATTTAGTGGGAAATAAAAACTCCTGATCAGAGATCCACAGACTGTATATCTTCATACAGCCAATGCCCTTTAGACTACAATTATTTCTTTGTGATTCTTTCAAATGTCTCCTAAAAGCAACAGGCCTGGTTGAAACTGTACATATTTGGTTCATTGGGAATTTTTGTTTTCTTTTCATTTTTTAATCTCTAAGTGGAAAGGTAAAAGCTGAAAATATGAGACTGTGCAATGATTACAGATACTTAGAAATAAATGTAGAGATTTTGGGCTTTAGTGTATGTGACTAGTAATGCCTAATTAAGCATAAAATAAAAAAAATAACTATAGAAAATATTTCAAAAAATAATAGCATGTCAATGATTTTAAAGTTAATACATAAGATAGTTTGAAAATTAAACAGATATTGAAAAACTTAAAAAGAAATATGGAAACATGAGCAAACAGTGTTGACCTTAGGATTATGAAAATAGTATACATTAACATATTTATTGAAGTAAAAATATTGTCCAAATAGAAAATAGCGAAGATCCAATAATCTTAAATTATACTGAAACCCATTTGAGTGATTCAAAATTATTTCAATCAAATAAAATGAAGGGTGCTTTTTTAACCTGATATGTGTTTATCTATGAAAACATGATAGTATCCTATTACATATTGAAACACTAAATATCAACTATCCTAAGTCCAAAGTCCAACTTCAGTTAATTTTAAATGTTTGTTTACTGAAGTTATTATCAGTGGTACCAAGAAATTAAAAATAAAAAGAAAGAAAGCTAAAAAGAAAAGAAAATGAAGAAATTCCAGGTGAAATTGTGTGAGAAAAAAACGCTCGATGATAAAAAATCATATAAAATGGAAGGCAGTTTTTCTGTCCTGAAATATAAAGACAGAGTTACTTTTGTGTATATGGGGCTTATGGTCTAGCCATGCAGTTGCAGTGTGACTTAGAATAGATTCATCATTTATTCAGGCATTGAAATGTTCTGAAAGACAGGAAGGCAGGATCAGCCACATGAGCTGTCAACACTGTCCTAAATAGTCTGAGATACCCTGGCCCAAGTGAGTTTCCTTGGTTCTTTGGTCCATATACTATTGCAGACTGATGCGATGCTACAGGCTTAATGCTGTCATGTCTGTAGAGTTAGTTCCGTTAGAAGCCTTTGCAATGGAGGAGCTGCTTTGTTCCTCTAGTCTGCCCTAATTCTGTATCTTCTAGGGTGACTTTATTTAAATAAAGGAAATAATATACAAATCTGATCTAACATAGCTAATGATTATGCTTATTTTATATAAATTATTCATAGAAGAAAAGCAATCCCTCAATTCGAAGAAAACATTTGTAATTTGAATTACTGAAAGGTGCTTATATCAAAAATAAAAAAAAAAGTAAAATTCAAAACTGAGAAAGCACTTGTTATTGATAATTAAACAAATTCCCTTAGTAATCATTTATTTAAAGATGATATGCAGCTCTCTAATAGTATAAAATTGTGTGTAACAACTTTGGAAAAAAGTACAATGTCTCAGTGATGAAATATGTAGAAACAAGTTTATTCTGGAATTTATTGCTTATTATGTATAAGCGATAATGAAGTATACCCAAATGATCACCAAAAACTGTGCATAGGAATGTCTAATCATAGTCTGAACATAAATCATAGATGTCAAAAGCTAGAAATATACCAAATGTTTACCAAATGTTGACTATGGCAATGCAATGTAGGTTATTTCTCTTCACTAGCCCTGGGTACATGGCTAGGTTATTAGTAACAGACTTGTTTCCTGTTTTGTTGACAGGATCATAAGTCCAACTAGAGAGCTGTTGATTTCTGCCAAGGTATGCATGCCACTACTGTACCCTTAGACTTATTTGCCTGTAGAGGAATTTTAATCTATCTACATGGCAGCTCTGGTAAGAGATTACATTCAAAGACTATATGAATCAGACTGGAATGCAGACACATCCTCATTACATACATTTAATTCCAAACAATGAAAATAGGGTTAGTGTATAGAAAGAAGAAGCCATGTTTGAAAATGATGTTTAATTGAGGGGCAAAGTGATGAATCAGAGAGATGACAAACTCTCAGTGGGGACAAGACATAGAGGTGACTTAAGAGGGCAAGAGGGGGAGAGAAAGAGAGAGAGAGAGAGAGAGAGAGAGAGAGAGAGAGAGAGAGAGAGAGAGAGAGAGAGAGAGAGAGTTGTTTAACCTGGAGAGTTTTACACACACAGGTTGCAGGTGAATGAGCCAAAGTGTACGGAGGCAGGAGGCAGGACATTGGAACAGATTACCAGAGTATCAAGTACAGCAATTCAGTCTGAGAGAAGCTAATTTAAATCAGTTAGCGTAGAGAAGAGTTTGGGCCAGAACAGCTGAGTTGAACCAGTCAGTCAGAGTTCAGAAAAAAGAAAGGGCAAGCTTCTTTAGCAATAAGTTTTAGGTATGACTATTACATCTAGTTAATTAAACTAACCTTTTTTATTTGTTCATGGTGGTCTCTCTGAATGGAACTGCGACTTGCTTCTTTCCTTTGGAACTTGCATGATGCCTTATGGCATCAGGAGTTAATCTTAGCATTCTACCTTTTAAAACTAATAAAATAATTTTGCTCGAGAAAAAGCAAACGTGTAAACACAAGAATCATGATATAAGAAGACAATGAGTATTATTAAACACCATGAAATTAAACTAATTAATTAAATTACTGTTAACTCTAATTTTATCTTGATATTTCAAAAATACGGAAACTGTCAAATGTTCGGTCAACACACACAAACACACACAAACTCTTTCTTTCTCTGTCTTTCTCTCTGTCTCTCTGTCTATCTGTCTCTCTGTCTCTCTCTCTCTCTCTGTCTCTGTCTCTCTCTCTCTCTCTCTCTCTCTCTCTCTCTCACACACACACACACACACACACACATACACACACACACACACCATTGTATGTACCCTTCAACTGAAGCCTTAAACTTGCTCAAGAAGTGACCTCCAACTCATCGTTTTTACATTTATTTTCCTCATCTTCATATATATTCTAAAAAGAAAAATATTTTCATGAAACTTTAAACTTTCACATTTTAATCTTCTCCACTCTAAAGCTTTTATTTCAAAACAGCCACAAAGGACTGAAAAGACAACTCAGTGTTAAGAAGACTTGATGTTCTTGGGGACAACAAATGTTTAAGTTTCAGAAGTCACATCATTTGGCTCACATCCAACTAGAATTCCAGATCCAGGGCATCTGATATCTTCTTTCTGACCTCTATAGTAACCACAAATACATGGTGCACATACATCACTCATAAAATAAAAATAAAAAGATATCTTAAAAAAACAGTCAAAGTATGGTTTTGAAAATATGAGTTTTTCTCTACTTGCTTAATATTCTGTAAGCTTCCCTCTTAAAAATGTGTTTACAATGTACGGGCATGACTTTCACTCTCTCTTCCCCAAAGGTCCCAGGGGGACATATGGGTCTTTCTTCTGAGTTTTAAGTTTACTAAGCTATGTGTGTTGTCACTGTTTTTGGGCTTGATTCTCTTTTTTTGTTGTTTTTATTTCTTTATTTTTTTAATTTCTCTTTTTAACATTGGAATACATGTTAAATATAATTTCTTTGGACATTCTCTTCAATGACTCAATTTCCATATTATTTGCTTGTCACTGAGTACATAATCATTGAAGTCCTACTCTGTGCCTGTCAAACCATTGTAGACATTTGAGTTTTATGTATACTATAATTTTGCTCCATTCTTATTACTTCTAATTATAGTATTTATTTCTTAACTTGACTATCCATAGTCTCCTTGCCAAGACTTCTGGTTTTGTTCTGTGCAGTCCTTTCACACAGCCCAATGTTAAGCCACATAATAGCTACTCCATGATGACTCTTTCAATGATATGCCATGTTCTAGCCTTATAAATATAGCTTTCTGTGAGATAAGTAATAAGTACTGTATTTTAGCCAGACAGATAAACAGTGCTAACTAGAGGTGTCCTTCCATTCTAACCTATAACTTCTGTATAAAATCCCATGGTTTTAGTTCCTTGTACAATACTTCAGCCCTTTATGTTGACTAAAATTTTATGCTTGGCATATTAATTTTCTCACTTCTTTAACAAAAGCACACAGAGTATCTGTTATTTATTACTGAATATGTTAAAGCCAAGAGGCCTAGATGTAAATAAGAAATACATAATTGATGATTAATCATACATGTTATTTTACTATGCATTGCAATGGCAGTCTTCATACAGAAAAATGCCAGCATTTTATTATTGCACCAATTGGCATATTAGGATACACCAATTCTGATGTCAATGCTCAGATATTCTTCTTCATAGACAGAATATAAGCTGAATTTTATAAAATTATTGACTTTCTCAAAGTTATTCTGGGAAAGAACACAGTTCATAACATTTGTAACTTACAAACTCAGCTTTGTTTCTGAAATTTTGGCTCTGTGAAATCCTTTGATTTTAAGACTACTTTTCTGGTTTATCTCTGCATGATTCCCTTAAGTATTCCACCTAAATGTTATAACACAGACAGCAGGCAGCCGTGTCCTAAACACAGCCTCTAGAAGTAAATTTAAGAAAAGAAAACCTTGAGAAATGAATTTCAGAGTACAAACATTTTTGAGGAGAAGGCTGGATTTAAATAGAAGCTAGGAAGATTATAGTGTTACTGACTCCTTCCATAAAGTTATCTCTGGATTCAGACTAGAACATTAGGGGAAAAGGTAGATTTGTGTGTAAGGATAATATCACGTAAATTTCCAGGCTCAATTTAATAAAGTAAGTAATAATTTAAAATATTTACTAGGATATATAAAACAAATTAAACTGTTTAGTTTAAGATCAAATAGATATGTTGAAATATTTATGCAATGGAAAAAAAAGAGTGTATATTCTCTTAAATATTTACTCCTAAATTCATCAATATAGAGAATGGAGTTTTATGACTAATTCTAACACAAACACTCTTTATCTTTGACTCCCCCCAAAGAAAGCAATATTCTGAATCTTATCATCATTAAGTTGAGTGGTCTGATGTCTTTATTTTATATTTTAGCAATTACTGAAACCTCCCCAGAGTTACACACGAATGGGTTTTCTGTGGACGTAGAGCTGGGAAAATGAAACGATGTGGGACGAGAGATAGAAACACACAGAGACATCAATGCATGACTGTACAAAGTCTCTCTTTACTTGGGGATAAAGAGCAGCAATATATACTTTTGGGGTGTGACCCTCCCTCCCAGGGTTGCCAGTCTTCTCAGCGGGACTTTGGCTCCACTGTTCCTCGGAGGTTGTTGATTGATAGCTCTTTGGAGAACAATAGGTGTCATCTTGGCTCCACCAGGTGGGGGAGGTGTGGCTCACTGAGGTCTGGAAATCCTCCGCTCAGAACGCAGAGTGGGGGAAAAATGCAGGCAGCTGAATAATAGCTGCCAGGCGATAAGTCACTCCAATATGGCTCTCTACAAATTACCAGAAAAATTCTTTATATATATATATATATGTGTGTGTGTTAGTGTGTGTGTGTGTGTGTGTGTGTGTGTTCATGTCCTCATACTTATACAAAGAAACTATATATATTAATATATATTTACCAGTTGATTATTATATAGCTATCAGAGATGATTATATTTATGAAAAAGATTAATGGTACAGATAATTGCGAATTTGTACATAGTTAATGATGCCATCACACTTAACAGGAATAAATGCTGCTAAACAGACTAATGAAGAACTACTGGCATTTAATAGCTTCTGGGAGACGTAGTATCCCTTTGTTTAACAGTATGACCCACAGTAGGTTGATCATGATGCAGGGCTTCCCCACTTCCAAGAGTATTTGAACAATAAAAATTGAGTACTATGGGTGGAAAAATGTGAAACTGGAACGTTAAAGATAGATCTAAAAGAATAAAATACATCACTTCAAATCTATTTTACTTATTATCATGTTGGTTAGTAAGTAAATACAAACTTCAATTTTAGCATTAAACTCCATTTTTCCAAAATTTTGTGTTGGTGTCAGTTTATTTATTGTCCAATGTAGAATAATTAATATGATAATACTGAGCAATGAAACTACTGTGACCCATCTGGAACTAATAACTGAAATCAGATTTTGTAATATCAATATTTTCATCAACAGATATTTTTTAAAAGTTAATAAATGGGACCTCATGAAACTGGAAGGCTTCTGGAAGGCAAAGGACAGAGTCAATAGGACAAATACTCAATCTACAGATTGAGAAAATGTCTTCATTAACCCTACATCTGATAGAAGGCTAATATCCAAAATATACAAAGAACTCAAAAATCTAACCTCCAAAAACACTAAACAAACCAATCAAAAAAATGGGTATAGAATTAAAGAGAGGATTCACAACACTGGAATCTCAAATGGTCAAAAAGCACTTAAAGAAATGTCCAATGTTCTTAGTCATCAGGGAAATGCAAATCAAAACTAACTTGAGATTCCACCTTACACCAATTAGAAGAGCTAAGATCAAAAATTCAGGTGACAGCACATGCTGGCTACAATGTAGAGAAAGGAACACTCCTCCATTGCTTCTGGGATTGAAAACTGGTACTACCACTCTAAACATTTATCTGGCAATTCCTCAGAAAATTGGAAATAGATCTACCTGAAGACCCAGCTATACCACTCTTGGACATATACATAAAAAATGCCCCACAATACCACAGGTTCACATGCCCTACTACATTCATAGCAGCCTTATTTGTGATAGCCAGAAGCTGGAAACAACCCACAACAGAGGAATGGATAGAAAAAATATATAGTTCATTTACACAATGGAATACTACTCAGCTATTAAGAACTAGGGCATCCTGAGTTTTGCAGGCAAATGGGTGGAACTAGAAAACATCATCCTGAGTGAGGTAACTCAGACCCCAAAGGACATGCATGGTATGTACCCAATAATAAGTGAATATTAGCCAAAAAGGTACAGAATATCCAAGATACAGTTCACAGAAGTCAAGAAGGTCAACAAGCTGAGGGCCCAAGTGAGGATGCCTCAATTCCACTTGGGAGGGAGAAGAAAGCAATCATAGGGGTATGTTGGGGGCAGAGGCAAGGAGGGACCTAGGTGGGAGAGGTGACAGGGAGGAGAAAAGGAAAACATGATCAGGTATTGGGGGGAGGGGGAGCAGGTGTGAAGTCCTGAGGGCCAGCAGAAAGAATGGAAACAGGCAACCTCAGCAGGTAGGACATAGGGGAACCCTCTGGAATGTACCAGAGACCTGGGTGTTGAAAGATGTTCAGGACTCAGAGGAGGGACCTTCAATGAAATGCCCAACAGTGGGGAAAGGGAACTTGTATGGTCCACCTCCAAGACAAAGACAGGGCATCCTGTGAAAGGATGGGGTTGCCATGCCACAGTCAAAAGCACTGACACAGAATTGTTCCTGTCTAAAACAACTACAGGGACAAAAATGGAGAAGAGACTGAGGGATAGGAGGTCCAGTGACAAGCCCAAATTGCGATCCAACTCAAGGCGAGGCTCCAAGGCCTGGCACTATTACTGATTATATGGTATGCTTACAGATAGGAGCATAGCATGACTGCACTCTGAGAGGTTCACCAAGTAGCTAAAGGAGTCAGGTGCAGATACTTAAACCCAACCTATGAACAGGAATTGGGGACCCCTGTGGTTGAATTAAGGAAAAGCTGGAAAAAGTTGAGGCAGAGGGCAAAGTCATAGTATGACAGCAACCTTAATTAACTTGGACCCTCGAGATCTCTCAGACACTAAGTCACCAACCAGGCAGCATATACTAGCTGATTTGAGGTCTCTGACACATATATAGTAGAGGACTGCCTCTTCTGGCCTCAGGGATGGAAGATGCACCTATCCCTTGAGAGACTTGAGACGCAGGGAATCGGGAGGCCTTGATGGGTGGTAGCACGGGGACACCCTTTTGGAAATGGGGAGGAGGACTGGACTGTAAGAAAATATTAAAGATAATCAAAAATGTTTTATCTTTGTGAAGAACAAATAAAAATGTTCACGGAGGGGTTTCTAATTTGGGGTACCAAATGAGAAAAATTTTCCAACTTAGTTTTAAATCTAAGCAGTATGTGTTTCTTAGAGAAAGAGCAGATGGAGCTTCTACTTCCATTTCATAACATGTAAGCTATACATGGTTCCATATTACCTGTTACCTTAACTGCTACAACTTTTAAGAATGGAAACAAATTCTCATTTGGCAATTATGTTCTAATATTTCAGTTATTAATAGCCAACTACCTTCCAAAGAAAAATATTGTCTAAAATTATACATAATTTTAATTTCTTAATTTGTAAACAATTGGTGTTTTATAAAGAACTCCATTTCTATTATTTTATCTTAAAAATTGCCAAATTCTGCAGAAGTATAAATTATAACTAACTGTTGAGATGTTAGGTTAAATTTGCAAGCATAGTTATTCTATTGCTCCGATATTATAGGTATATTATATTATTATATATTATAACATTATTATAATATATTATAAGTTCTGATATTAACAATTACTATGAAAGAGAAAAGCTTGTAAGTCTGTACTTTCAGATAGGCTTAGACGAATTTAGGTAATATAACGCTTGAAACAGGATCGAGGGGATATGGAGTTAAGTCTGAACTCACTGAGCTTAAGTTGCTACAGAGATTTTCAGGTGAAGAGGTGAGACTCCAAGTTGAAGCAAAGATCACAGAGAAAATGGGAAATACCAGACAGATCAGATGTTAAAGGGAAGATTTGAGTTTTGAGAGCAACATTTCCCAGTGTTTACAGTAAGTTGAAGTAATCTAGAAAAAATCTGAGGACCCTTTTATAGATTTGCTTCTTGGTAAAATAAACAAACAAGCAAACAAACTTTCTCTCTCCCTTAAAAACACTGAATGTACATACACTTAAAGATATTTATAAAATTACATTTAAATAAATGAATACAAATATACAGAATTAATAAATCAGTAATAAATCCAGAGGCAGATTTCATTTCCCACCTCAATGGTTTATGTTCCCGAATGAAAGAGACACACACAACCTTTATATTTTAATATGCCTTAAACAGCACAATAGCCGGTCTACTCCCTAATCTCCATGTGGGTAATTTTGAGTCATTACCTAGTAATTCTATGTTCTGTCTTGGATGCTCTGAACCCAATTGAGCAGCCCTCTGGACCATGCTCTCTCAGCTCAATCCCTTGGCAACTATGTCTTTCTGTCCTGTGCTATTCTCAAGCATGGCATCCCTCCTCTACTGCCCACACTCCCAGCATGGCATATCTCCCTTTTCTCTTCTTTTGGTCCCAACCCCAGGAAACCCTATAATCCTTCCTCTGTCTGTCCTCCCCAGCTATTAGGGGTTGGTATCTTTATTAACCAATCAGGACCAACTGGGGACAAGTTCCCAGAAACTACATGCAGATACTCTCCTGCACATAATTTTTTGGGGATCATAATCAGCATTCATAATACAAGTAACTACAGAAGTTATTTTTCTAAGAAGTTTTACAAAGGAAAGAAGAGGGTATAAAATGTGAATTAATGAAAGATTTAAGTTGAATAAAAGGATAAAGAGACAAGAAGTTGAAGAGTGTTGCAGGTATTGATGAGAAACTCACAAATCTTATCAAACCCTGAACTAGAATGTTTCTGTGTCCCTTCCCATCATTTTTGTTGATTTTATTGGAATCTGAAGAATGAACAGTTTTATAGAAATTAAGAATTAGCATGTAATTTTCATTCATCATTAGTTGATGCTCTATCTTTCTAGTTTCTGGAAACACTGAAAAAAACAAAACAAAAAAACAAAAAAACAAAAAAAAAAAAACCCAAACAAACAAAAAAATGACTCTTCCCTAGACTCCTGAGGACCATACTTTAGTGGAGCTATCAAATATCCCACAAATTGGGAATCACATTTTATGCTGCTTATTTTCATATATGCACCCATCTATGTGTGACCAAATATCCTCCTGCATTATATTCTATTTTAACTGGCCATAATGCTTTCTAGATTTTAATTCATTTTTTTCTATCCTTTCTGTACCTAATGAATTTTAAATGAAATATTCTCTATTTAGGACATTATTCTATAGATATATTTCCTGAAGAAAATCTGCTTTTTTGTGAATGGCTAAGGATAATGTAAAAATTGTGTAACATTTGGAAACTAGACAAAGGAGAGATAAAGTAGTTAACCAAAGATAATATTATATCTGAAATGTAAACAGCTTCTGTACTTTAAGATTGTCTCAGCTCTTGAAAGAATTCTTAAGGAAGTAAAAAAATAAGTTGAACTTAGTGAGAAGAAAAAATACCTAAGCAGATTCTAGAGAGAAACAGAAATGATGTATGCGACAAGGGTCTAGAAGTTTACATATGTTTCAACAGTATCCTTCAGAGTCAGAACTCTGTGATTAGCCTCTAACCATTAGTTTTTTGAGTGTGGTTAAAATAAATTTAGAGATGCTCACATAGTACACATATAAGCTACAGTTGCATATTATCTGTAATGATATTACATATTACTTATAACATTTGACTAGACATGACATATAAAAGTGTTGTCAAATGAATGTCAAGTATCTCAGTCATGAGCTGTTCAGTGAATATACATTTCCTTCTATCAATCTGCTTAAACTTAATTTTATTAGATTTTAAAGAAACCAAGCATATTACATTTTGTGAAATTTTATTTCTAGCATTAGAGTAGTCATAAAGACACATGTTTCTCTATATTGTCATTGTACTTTACAAAATATGAATATCAAAATGTTAAACATTTGTCTATGGCCACTTTCCTTTTTAGTTGCCACTGCTGAATCCAACATGACATTTAGTTAAGTCAGAAAATGAACAGAAGAAACATTACAATTCAAGTGACATATAGAATGATGAATTTGGAAAATATGATAATAACAATGTGTTATCTGTGGAAAACACTTGAGTTAAGTAATTACAAGGAATAGTAGATACACTAGGGAAGATGCGATAACTAAATAGCATGTCTCACTAGCTTAAATAGGTGCTTCTGTCCTCTCTTTGCTGTTTTGAAGATTACCATCATTCACACTTTTACCAGTGTTTCATAAGCCTCAAAAGACAAATAGTGATGCATGCAAATTCATTATGATATACTCTGCTAAAGAGTGATATTTGTGGAGAAATCTCATGTGCCATAAACTGGGCTGTGACATACTGTTTTGTTGTTTACTTTACCTCTAAATTGGATTTACAGAGTTACCTATTCTCTTATTCATTTACATAAAGACAAATCAAATAAATTTCCTTTTCTTTTTAATTAGTAGTTTCTCTGTTTCAAATCAAGCATTTTTCTTTTCAAAAATCAAGGTGATTTTCCTCCTGAAATTCCTGAATAATTACAAAGCATTTTTAATACTTTTCTGGGAGTATACAGTTGATGGAAAGTTATGTCTTTTCTGATGTAATCCAGGAGATTGTTTCCCAGATGTCCTAGAAAATTGACCAATAGGAGAAGAGCCTAAACAGCATTTTATATCAATTATGTGCAAAACCCTGCCAATTATCTTCTCATATAATCCACATCAATAACTGAGAAGCACAAAAGATATAAACTCCCACCATCTGTTCTCCCTACAGTAGGCTACTGAGAGCTTAGACAATAACTCACATAGTAAAATACTCTGATACATTTATCTAGGATCATGCTGTGTAAGTGGGATTTGTGATTAAAAATATTACCACTATTAGAAAATATGTTTTCCCTTTTAAGAAAAGTGTTATCATTTCTCATTTTATTGCAATAGTAAATTAAAAGAACTACTGCCTACTATACAAAGAACAAAGACTGCACATCTTTGTGTTTCTCTGTAAATCTTTTTCCTATTGATGTTAACAATACTCAGGCTTCAGCAAAGAGAAAAGGAAAAAGCATTCTATAGCCTCCAGAAATTCATTGTTTTGACAATTGCTCAATTCTGAACCATGTTAAATGCTGAAGGAAAGATAAATCCAAGTATAAAACACTAACCTAAAGTGCCTACATGACCCAAGAAATGGAAGTATTTAAACACGACGATTGTATATGATAGCTGATACTGAAGCATGATTGAATGTGACTTTTTCAAGCTTTAGAGACACAAAGCTGGCAGTCAGAAAACAGTAGATATGACTTTAAACACTATTTTACTGAAAGTTCAGAAGGCAGATTTCATTTCACAATTCATTTCTATCTTCCACCTTGTCTCTGTTTTGTGCTATATGGAAGTAGAGTTGTCATGATATCTCCATATCCCCAGTGGTAAAATCAAATATATGTTTTGCTGAAATTTCATCCCCAAGGGAGACATAGTAATGTCTACCTTTTTCTCTGACATTTCCAGGGAAAAACAAAGGCATTATTCTGCCAAAGAACACTCTGAGAAACCAATGAATTTTTTGGCTTCCTTACAGAGTTAGTGAGGGATTTCTTACAAGGATGTAGGCATATCTCCCTCAACAAGAAGGAACTTCAAATCATTTACAGAACAGAGATGAAGAACCTTCTCTAGCCTTCAGCATTTATACCATAGCATGTCTGAAAACCAAGTACTGAAAAGGCAGTTCCCTCATGGCAATCCTTTTTCCTCTATGGAGGTGTAAGCGATCTACAAGCCCACCTAGGATGGTCTTTTATTATTAGGCACTCCCCAAGATGGCAGTTTCTTGATCACCACTAGATTCACTTGCAAAGATTATTATGCAAATGATCAAATTGTACTGCAAATTCCATGAAAATATTCATGTTTCTTTTACCAACTCCCAAATTAGTTTGGTGACAAATTAGCATTTACAATGAAAATTTTCAGGCATCTTAAATAAACTATATTGTAATCGTTCCTTCAACTTCAATAAAGTAATTTTGCAATTATGGCTTCAAAATTATACCATGTGACAAACTTTGCCAATTGGTGATACATTTCTTTAGAGTAAATTTTCTCCACTCTGTTGCCAATAAAATTTGCATTTTAATTGGAGCAAAATGTATGCTTCAGATGATTAGAGAGGGCTGAAGAAATGTGGCATACTCGGGATAATGCTCTTGTTCAATTCTCCAGAAAGATATTGATAGAGGTTTGAAGAATAGCAAGATTTTTTTGTTTGTTTGTTTGCTTGCTTGCTTGGATTTTGCTAAAACTACACGCTTGCCATGCATATACATTGTTATAATATCACACCCTTCAGTATTCTCATCAATACATGTGAATGTTGCCCAACAAATGTGAGAGAAGAAGCCCTGCTCATATGTAAACTTTAAAAAAAATATAATCCATTAAGCACTTTTAGTGATAAGGAACTACAAACAAGTATAAAAATCAACCAATCAATGTTTTAATACAATAGAAATGAGATTTAAAATTTCATGTTGGAAATAAATTGAAGACTTATTTCCTGATCATTATTTCAAAGCAGTTTCTTTTTCTTTGAAGTCAGTAATTCAATTTTCCAGTGGAAAATTTCTTACTGTATTTGGAAAACTTCATCCTGAAAAAAAAAATCCTTAAAATGCATGCTAACAGTTGATAGACATTTAAATAACTACTCAAAGCATGTGAAATTGATTACAGTATCAGTATAGGATGACTTTACAGATAGTCTCCAAGATTCATAGCCCTTTGTGTGTGTGCTCTGCTCAATCTTCTTCCCTTGGCTGTAGGCAAAGCTGTAAATATGAAGGGACAGCCACTCCCACAACAGAGTAAATCGCTTTAAGCTGCTTCACAGTTCTGAAAATTGTAGATAACAGATAGCAATGCAAAGTAATTCATATATATATATATATATATATATATATATATATACACATATATATGTATGTATATATACACATATATATGTATGTATATATACCCAGACGCATTTTCCAGAGGAAATTCAAGTGACTTCCCTCTCTCCTCCCTGTGAAGTTGTTCCATGCTTACCTGTTACTAATTTGAAAGTGTGTTTACTTTGAATGAAAGTCAAGTTTTTTATTTCTTTGACTTTTTTATTACTATTTCTCAGTTGAAATGACAATAACAGCTGTGTGGTTTCTTTTTTAAAATGGAGTAATTCAAATATTCAAGACATGTTTATTTTATTTAAAAAAAACTAGTCATTATTCTGTCTTTAGAGTTTTAAGAATTGCTGTTAGACACATGTCTCAAATCACTACATTGGAAGACCAGTTACAGTAGATTCAAAATGGGAGGCCATGATAGAACACAGCAAGTTACTGTACTGAAAATTTAAAGGTTTAGTGTAGAAAGTCAGTGAGGGTACTTTACAAGTATATGCAAAGTCTAGAGGTTAATCTTAAACAGCACAATAAGTATATAAATTAATTCTGTAGTTCAGTAAATCACACACATAAAGCTATCAAATTCTCAGATAATCTTCCTATGTTTACTAAGTTTTATAAGTTTTAGCAAGACAGATGCATTTCTAAATGCTGAATCCTAAGTTAACAGTTGAGAATTTAACAGTTTAAAAAAAAATACATTAACCCAGAAATGTTCCTGGCCAAAGGAAAGATAGGGACAGAAAATGGAACAGAGATTGAAGGAAAGGCCATCCAGAGACCACTCCGCCTAGGGATCCATCCCACCTGTAGACAGCCAACTCTGACACTATTGTTGATACCAAGAAGTGCTTGCTGACAGGAGCCTAGTATGGCTGTTCCAAGAGGTTGTACCAGGACCTGATCAATACAGATGCAGATACTTACAGCCCACCATCGAACTGAACCTGGAGACCCCAATGGAAGAACTAGAAGGACTGAAGGAGCTGAAGGGAATTGCAACCTCATAGGAAGAACAATATCAACTAAAGGGAGCACCCAGAGCTCCCAGAGACTAAACATCAACCCAAGACTCCATGACTCCTGGTACATATGTAGCAGGAAATGGCCTTATCTGACATCAGTGGGAGGGAAGGCTCTTCATCTTGTGGAGGTTTGATGCCCCAGCATAGTGCGATGCTAGAGCGGTGAGGTGGGAGTGGATAAGTGGGTAGAGGAGCACCTTCATAGTGGCAAAAGGGAGTGGGAAGAGGGGGGATGAGATGGGGAGGGCTAACTGGAAAGAGGGAAATCATTAGAAATGTAAACAAATAGAATGATTTTAAAAAGTAAAAATACTTCAATTGGCTGTTAAATTTTTCTAATTAAAACTTAAAATTCTAAAAAAAATTCAACAATTCACTTTAATTTCCATTAATGACCTTCAGATCTTGAGTGTGTCTGTGCACTCACATGAATGGTTGCAAACATATATTCAGGTTTAGATGAAAGTATGTGTTTCTGTTTGTAGGTATTAGAGATATATATTGGGTTTCATTTTGTAAGAATCATTCACCTTGGTTTTTGAGACAGGATCTCTCAGTGACACCTAAAGGACACCAAATTGGTCCACACATTCTCCCTGTTTCCACTCACTCACGCTATGATTATGACTGTATGCTAACGTGTTCATCATCTTTTAACATGTGTTCTAGGGATTAAACTTGTGTTCTCATTCTTGATTCTTAATTCAACTCACCTAAATGTTTCCAACGTAGCTCTTTTGTCTGCCCCAGTCTTTTCTTTCTAGTATAAGCTGGATAGTGTCTTCTCAGGGGTATGTATTTCCTAATCAGTAGAGTAAATACAGAGCTTGCACAACGTAGTCTCCAGATTTGTGATAATTTTTACCATGAATTTCTAGTGTACTTAATTTCTAGTGTAAATAATTTTTTGTCTGTACATTTCTGTTCATCAGTGCTTCTTAACCTTCCTAATGCTGTGACCTCTAATACAGTTCCTCATGCTGTTATGACCCAATCATACAATTATTTTTGTTGCTACCTTATAACTGTAATTTTGCTACTGTTATGGATCCTAATGCAAGTGGCTGATATGCAAGATATTTAATATATGACAGCTGTGAGATGGCTGTGATTCACAGGTTGAGAACCACTGCCTTAGACTATCTTGATTGTCATGGAATCATCAAGATTTTCATTAGAAGACAACAATATTTTGGAAGAAAGAAAAGTGCCCATAAAAGGGCATACGTAGAAAGATAAGAGGAGAATGAAAAATATGGACAGGACACAGTGAAAGGAAGAGCTGATGTAACAGATTTGGGCTCAGGTGAAGGAACCACATTTGGGAACAACATCCACATATTGGAAAAAGCTCCAATACTGGCAAAGGAACTCATTCTCCCACATAGATTCACTAATGACTAAACCCTTAAGAGTCATTTAGCTTTTGGAAACCTTGAATATGCTTAAATATACAAGTACTGGATTATATTTTGGAAATCTCACTATACATATATTCCTATGATGGAATGCATTGAGAATACCTAGAAAGTTCAATGACCAAGGATTACAGTTTCTTTAGTCTTAAAAATTATTTTCAGGGTACTTTACAGAACCTAGAAATACACTTGCATTAGCAGCATGGCAAGTACCATAAATATTATCTCTATATCAAATATCTTACACAACACCATGACCTAAAGACAATACAGTGTTTCTCTGCATATCCCTGGCTGTACTGGAACTTGTTTGTAGACCATGCAGACCTTGAATTCAGAGATACACCTGCCTCTGCCTCCTGAGTGCTGGGATTAAATGCATACACAGCTATGCCCTGATTGAAGCTTCTTTCAATCACAGTCTATGTACTCTATCAAAATAGGGGATGCATTTTATCTATTCTGTCTGACCGCGTCAGTTATCATAGAGATGAGTACAGGGAACACAATGTACTAGCTATATTTATGTCTATTTACACTAGAGTTGGCCGGAATCACAACAGATAAGCATTCAGTCTTAATTTTACTGAAAAATAAATGCCACTTTTACTATTCCAAACTTCAATTTCTTCACAAACAAATTTGCAGAATAAAAATTAATTTTTGGATGGAAAGCTGTCTGGAAAAAAATAGCTAGTTCCCATAAACTTACATTTTATAAATGTAAAGTTTTATCATGTGATTTAGGAATAAATTACCCTGTGTTTAAAGTCACACTATGGTGCTTGCTTCGGCAGCACATATACTAAAATTGGAACGATACAGAGAAGATTAGCATGGCCCCTGCGCAAGGATGACACACAAATTCATGAAGCGTTCCATATTTTTCCAACCTAAAGTCATCAAAAAAAGACACAGAAGGACACTACATACTGATCAAGGGAAAAATCCACCAAGAAGAACTCTCAATTCTGAATATCTATGCTCCAAATGCAAGGGCACCCTCATTCATAAAAGAAACTTTACTAAAGCTCAAATCACACATCGCACCTCACACAATAATAGTGGGTGACTTCAACACCCTGCTCTCTGAAATGGATCGTTCAGGAAAGCAGAGACTAAACAGGGACACAGTGAATCTAATTGAAGCCTTAGACCAAATGAAACTAACAGATACATATAAAACATTTCATCCTAGAGCTAAAGAATACACCTTCTTCTCAGCACCTCATGGTACCTTCTCCAAAATCGACCATATAATTGGTCACAAATCAGACTTCAACAGATATAAGAAGATCGAACTAATCCCATGCCTCCTATCAGATCACTATGGAATAAGGGTGGTCTTCAATGGCAACAAAAACAACAAAAATCCCACATACACATGGAGGCTGAACAATGCTCTACTCAATGATAACTTGGTCAAGGTGGAAATAAAGAAAGAAATCAAAGACTTCTTGAAATTTAATGAAAATGAAGGCACAGCATACCCTAATTTATGGGACGCAATGAAAGCAGTGCTAAGAGGAAAATTCATAGCCCTGAGTGCTGCCAAAAAGAAACGGGAGACAGCATACACTAGCAGCTTAATGGCACACCTGAAAGCCCTGGAACAAAAAGAAGCAAATACACCAAAGAGGAGTAGAAGGCAGGAAATCATCAAACTCAGGGCTGAAATCAATCAAGTAGAAACAAATAAAACCATACAAAGAATCACCAAAACAAGGAGTTGGTTCTTTGAGAAAATCAACAAGATAGAGAAGCCCTTAGCCAGACTAACCAGAGGGCACAGAGACAGTATCCAAATTAATAAAATCAGAAACGAAAAGGGAGAGATAACAACAGAAACTGAGGAAATTCAAAAAATCATCAGATCCTACTACAAAAGCCTGTATTCAACACAACTAGAAAATCTCAAGGAAATGGACAATTTCCTTGACAGATACCAAATACCAAAATTAAATCAAGATCAAATAGACCATCTAAACCGTCCTATAACCCCTGAAGAAATAGAAGTCGTCATTGGAAGTCTTCCATCCAAAAAAAGCACAGGTCCAGATGGTTTTAGTGCAGAATTCTATCAGACCTTCAAAGAAGACCTAACACCAATACTCTTCAAACTGTTCCACAAAATAGAAACAGAAGGAACACTACCCAACTCGTTCTATGAAGCCACAATTACGCTAATACCAAAAGCACACAAAGATCCGACAAAGAAAGAGAATCTCAGGCCAATCTCTCTTATGAATATCGATGCAAAAATACTCAATAAAATTCTTGCCAACCGAATCCAAGAACACATCAAAACGATCATTCACCACGATCAAGTAGGCTTCATCCAAGAGATGCAGGGATGGTTCAATATAATGAAATCCATCAATGTAATCCACTATATAAACAATCTCAAAGAGATTGGACCCCTGGTCCTGGAAAGACTGGATGTAGGGGAATGCCAGGACAGAGAAGCGAGAGGGGGTTGAATGGTGAAAAGAGGGAGGGAAGGGGGCTTATGGGACTTTCGGGGAGGGAGGAAAAGGGAAAGGGGAAATGATTTTGAATGTAAATCAAAAAAACTTACAAAATAAAATAAAAAAAATTAAAGTCACACTATGAATTAATTCTGGTCTTCTTTAGATTTATTAAGGATCACTCAAATATTGTAATATTAATTTTATATGTATATGCTCTGGTATACATTAGTAGGGACTATTATATCAAAAGAGCTTGTAAGACAAATACTTTGATAAATCAGAAGCTGTATGTGTTTATTCGAATGTTTCCTTATAGTTGAGTTAGCTAGGTGGAGTTTGTGGCATGGAATCTTGTTCTCAGCTGGAAGCGTGGAGCCCTAACAATTAGGAGTACCTCTAGTATTGCCTATGTCCCATGATTCTTAAATAATGGCACTGCGTGAATTCAACTCATCATTATTTAAATAAGTATATAAATTTTTTACCTCAAATTCAAGAATAGAAGCATTGCATCTGGATCCTCAACTGGCAAGGATTTCTTTCTCATTTGTTGTTCTATCAAATGCAGTTATCATATCATCATAAAATATGCTAATAGCAGAATATTATCCTAGAAAAAATGAGGGGGCTAATAACATAATGTATAAAACATCATCTCAACATATTTCTAACTGTTTTGTACTCCGTTTGGTAGTCAATCCATGAAAAATATTAAAGGAAAAAATAAACAGGCATAGCATGACTGCAGCTGTAGACTAGAACTTACTAATAGTGTATGTTATTAATTTAAGACTTACTAATGTAAAGCCAGATAAATTAAGGTTTCCCTAGGGATGCTAACATCCTCATTCAATATATATAATATGTAGTATTGTAAATTACCAGTTAGCATCCTAAATGCGTATTTTATTGGGCAGGCTATAGAATAGTGCTAACTTAATGTTACCAGAAGAATTGTAACTTTTTGTTCTGACTTATAATCCTACATTTGTTACTTTGTTGTTACATTGTCACTGAATTGCTATTGAGGTATATTTCTGGAGGTTATTAAAGAGAATAAAATACGTTTTCAAAGTTCTCTGGAAACAGGTCAACCCAAAAATAATACTGCTGAATTATAAAACCTTGGAATCAGTAGTATTTTAAAGAACCTGTGTGCTTGTTAAAGAATGATGGTTTCTCATACTTAAGATGACTCATTATCAGTTCTACTAATATATTAATATTGACAGTTTTCTTGGAGAACTAAATAAAGTGTTATACTGTGGTATATTGTAAAATACTCAAGAGAGAGAGAACTGGTAAGAAGACTCAGCACGGAATGGTGCTTACAGCTGAGACGGAGGACTTGAAATTGATCCCTTAACACACATGGGAACAGGAAAGAAGTGCCACACATCAATACTCCTCTGAGCTCTGCACATGCACCAGGTTTGTAGTTACATCCATGTCCTACACACCAAAAACAAACACATTTTAAAAACAATGAATAGAAAATTGTTTTATTTTATTAACATTTAGAAATATATCAGGAATCTGAAGAATAAGTCTAAATGTGTCTCTCTAATGATTAAAAATACTAAACAAGAATATTTTTAAAAACTGTCTTTTATTATATTCATTTCTCTGGAGGTTTGGCAATGAAAACAATTTGAAAAATTTGAAGATGGAAAGTATCTGTTGGATACTGTTATGCAAACAATTTTTTAGTTTTAGGATATATATGCCTAAACAGCTGTAGGCTTTCTTTTTTTGCAAACAATTTTTAAACATTGAAAAAAATGATACATTTAATTTTTTAGATATTTTAAGTTGTTGATATGCTGGTTGAAGGCTCGTGCAAACAGTTATCTGATGCCTTCACCACTGAGGAATTTTAAAACAAAAGCAAATACAGAACTAGTACATATTGTGAGAGGAATGTCATCCCTATTTTATTTAGCAATTATGAACAAACCGTTAAAAGTTTACGTATTGTTACAACATATACATTTGTCCTTATACACACAGACTGTATAGTTTCACCCCTTATAAAGGAAACTTTGCTTTGTAGCAGAGATAATTAAATGGAGCCACATTTAGTGCTCTGTAATATGAAAAGCCTGAAAATGACATCAGTGTCTTTGATTTTATTATTCTAATCTCAAATAGATGGCTATTAGTACATGTATGAAGTTACTATTTTGCGGTATGCTGAATATATTAAAGTAGATATGATGGTGGGATAATCAGTTGCCAGGGCATGTTTGGAGGTTAGATGACGATTTCTAGAGATTGGAATTGGTGGTCTGAGGTGGGCGCAAGCACATTTCCCTTTGAGCTATCATACTCACGTCAAATGTGGATGGTTAAGATAACTACATTGAGATATTGTGCTAAGTCTTCGGAGTTCTTTACATTTTAATTGTCATTACTAAGGAAAAATAGAATTATGTAAATAGAGAATTTATATTCTTAAGGAAAGCTAGGATTGAAAGTGAAATTTCCTTATAGTGATGAGACAAACAACACCAACAACAAGTTAGCTAACATGTATTTTCATCATTCATTAACTGCACTTCGTGTATAGCTGTGTTTATTACCCTGGGCAGCACTATGTGTGAAACATCCATCATCTTGAGTGGCAAAATCGTGAAAATAAATAATAAACATTCTATTCATTTGTCTTTTATTCTGCTCCCAACATTTAGCTGTTTGATTTTTTTTAAAGTGTATAACTTAGATCATCTTTTTATTAAAAAAAATTCTGGACTTGCTATATAGATCCAGGTGGCCCTTTGACTACACAGCAGTCTGCTTTTGGGTTTGCAAAGTACTGACATCACATATATATGCCTCCTTCCTCGCTGTTCTATGCTTTTAGCATTGTTAAATTTACACCAGGTTCTTTCATAAAATAAGAAAATCATTATTATAGAATGTCCAATTTAATTCATACATATTTACCATGTACTCTAACTTCATTAAGTTTAGAAACCTGGCAATGGCAATGGCATTAACATTTTGTGTAAGTTTTTCTAGTATTGTTCCTTACCCATAACTATATCTACTATCCATTGTTTTCTATCCTGTACTTGTAGGAATTTAAGAATTAACTGGCTTTTGTTAATAAATGAAACAATTTTGTTGGGCATCTTTGAGCCACTTGGATGGCTCACATCTTTACTGCTATCATTTAGGAGGAAAGAGAAGAAGAGTCAACACATCTCGAGGCCTATCTGTTTCATATAGTGAGTCACTTACTTGCCTGGGCTCTAGACTAAGATGTTTTTAAATAGAAAATAGAAAGAATAGAACCAATTAAATTGACTTTCAATGTGTATACACAGTGAGTGTCAAGAGCACATGTACCCATACACAAAGAAATACATACAGACAAATATTTAGAAGTTAAGAAAGCAAAATGAACTTGAATATTATATAGGATTGTTATTGCTCTAAATATATTCCGCATTTGTTATGATGCATACCATAACCCAAACAGTAATATAATGTAAATAGAAGGATGGGTGTAATATTCATGGTGTTTTAATAAAGACATTGAGTGGAAATTACAAGCAATTGACACATGGTATGCAGTCACTGATAAGGGGATATTAACCCAGAATCTCGGAATACCCTAGACACAGTTCACATATCAATAGATTTCCAAGAAGATGGAAGGAGAGACCCCTGGTCCTGGAAAGACTGGATGTAGGGGAATGCCAGGACAGAGAAGCAAGGGGGGGTTGAATGGGGAAAAGAGGGAGGGATGGGGGCTTATGGGACTTTCAGGGAGGGAGGAAACAGGAAAGGGGAAATGATTTGGAATGTAAATAATAAAACTTAGAAATTAAAAAAAAAAATAGAAAAACCTTTATTTACTGGGATTCTATGCTTAGCCTAAAATAGGAAGTGAGATAAAATTCTCTAGGCAGAGTTCATGTTCTAGTAAGAGAAGCAGCACTGAAGGCAAATGAACAAGGGATAGTGTCATCTATTAACAAGTGCCCGTTCATACTTATGTTTCTACAAGTACAGAACAGAAAAACAATGAGTGTTATTGATAATAATTGATAAGGGGTGGTACTAGAAAAGCTTATGTAAAACCTGTATTGCAATTGCCAGCTATCTGGGAAAAGAGGGTCCCTGTAGAGAAGGGTGGATGGAGATGATTAGTGCACATGGTAAATATGTATGAAAATGTTACAGTGAACTCCATAAAGGCACACAATTGACATTTCAAAATTAAGAGAATAAAACAAAAGCCCAAGGATGTAAGAAATTATCTTTTCTGGTTGGTCTAGACACTAATGGTGCTGTTATAGAATTTAACTGAATATGTTGTGAGTGAATACATGCATTTGAGAGTATCACAGAATTAAACATTAAAACAAGGATGAATATTAGTCTCATGCAAAGAAATGATACATGATACACTTTCCTTTCAATGAGTAAATATAAAATAAAGAGTACTTCACTCAGAATTGAATAAATATTACATCGAATTATGATTTAAAGTTTGAAAGTCATATAATTTTGTAGAGTTTAGATATTTTATAATGTAAACTTTCTTAGAAATATGTTTCTTGTATGTATATGGTTTCAGGGCTGGTCACCTAGTATTGAAGATCATTCTAGGAAAAAAATGTCTCCTGCTCTCCACATTCATTATTATAGCTCTTTGTCTAGGGACGGGGCCAGAAATGCTTTCACTTCCACATTAACATGTCTATAGCTGTTGTCATGAAGTCAGAAACACAACCAGTGGAACACTTTTTAAAATCTTGTTTGATTGCCAAGAAGTGCAACCTGGCATGGCTTTTATTGACTACAGAAGTTGACTATGTAGCACTCTATGTATAGAAATGAATCATCTCCATTCAAAGTATTTTCTGATTATGAAGGAGTAAGAAAAACATATTCACTTCTCTGTCCTGGCATTCCCCTACATCCAGTCTTTCCAGGACCAGGGGTCTCTCCTTCCATCTTCTTGGAAATCTATTGATATGCGAATTGTGTCTAGGGTATTCCAAGATTCTGGGTTAATATCTCCTTATCAGTGACTGCATACCATGTGTGTTCTTTTGTGATTGGGTTACCTCACTAAGGATGATATTTTCAAGTTCTGACCATTTGCCTAGGAATTTCGTGAATTCATTGTTTTTAATTGCAGAATAGTATTCCATTGTGTAAATATACCACATCTTCTGAATCCATTCCTCCGTTGAGGGACATCTGGGTTCTTTCCAGCTTCTGGCTATTATAAATAAGGCTGCTATGAACATAGTGGAGCATGTTTCCTTATTGCATGCAGGTAAAGCCTCTGGGTATATGCCCAGGAGTGGTATAACAGGATCCTCCGGGAGTGTCATGCCCAGTTTTCTGAGGAACCGCCAGACTGCTTTCCAGAGTGGTTGTACCAGCTTGCAATCCCATCAGCAGTGGAGGAGTGTTCCTCTTTCTCTACAACCTCGCCAACAACTGCTGTCTCCTGTGTTTTTGATCTTAGCCATTCTGACTGGTGTGAGATGGAATCTCAGGGTTGTTATGATTTGCATTTCCCTAATGACTAAGGATGATGAACATCTCTTTAGGTGCTTCTCAGCCATTAGATATTCTTCAGGTGAGAACTCTTTGTTTAGCTCTGTACCCCATTTTTTAATAGGGTTACTTGCCTCTCTGGAGTTTAACTTCTTGAGTTCTTTGTATATATTGGATATTAGCCCTCTGTCGGATATAGGGTTAGTAAAGATCATTTCCCAGTTAGTTGGTTGCCGCTTTGTCTTTTTGACAGTGTCTTTTGCCTTACAGAAACTTTGTAATTTAATGAGGTCCCATTTGTCAGTTCTTGATCTTAGAGCATAAGCTATTGGAGTTCTATTCAGGAAATTCTCCCCTGTGCCCATATGTTCAAGGTTCTTCCCTAGTTTCCTTTCTATTAGTTTCAGTGTGTCTGGTTTTATGTGGAGGTCCTTGATCCACTTGTAATTGAGCTTAGTGCAAGGAGATAAGAATGGGTCAATTTGCATTCTTTTGCATGTTGACCTCCAGTTGAGCCAGGACCATTTGTTGAAAAGGCTATCTTTTTTCCATTTGATGGTTTTAGCTCCTTTGAATGCAAATTAAAAAAAAAAACTTAGAAAAAAAATACAACTCCATATGTAGCAGAATGTAACCATTTCAGACATCAATGAGAGGAGAGGCCATTGGTCCTGTGAAGGCTAGATTCCCCAGAATAGGGAATGCAAGTCAGGAAATGGTGGGGGGGGTAAGCAGGAGGAGGGGAGTGGGATAGGGGGTTTTCAGAGGGGTAATGCAGAAAGGGGTTACCATTTGAAATGTAAATAAAGCAAATATCTAATAAAAAATTACACCTGAAAAAAAAAGGAAAAAAAAAAGAAAAAGAAAATATATTCAAATAATAGTTGGTTTTCCAAAGTGATTAATTTCTAGTTTTCGATACCCACTTTATATGACGGGAAGAGTTATTAAAAGGAATGTGGAGAGGAGCGAAATACACTGCAAACTAAGATCTCTATTTCTATATCTCCATAGTTCAAATCTCTAGGAACTTAAAAGAAGAAAGCCTACAATGCTTATAATTGCTTCTTTTTTAAATAGAAGATTAGGAAAAACATGCTGTATCCTCCTACTTTTTATGTAAAATAGAATGAAGGATTCAACTTATCATTGAGGATATTATAAAAACTAATTTAAAAAAGTAACCCGTAGAGCTGTATTTCACACATACATAACTTACCAGATATTATATGCGTTGTAATATGCAATTATGTATGTATACTGCCCTCATATTTAAAGGAAAACACATAATTTTTCTATAAAATAGTTATCTTTCTAATAAGTATATACCAAATCATACACAGTCTTTTTCATATAGCAGTTTTGCTCAGCACACCGCAAAAATATCACAACAAACATAAGAGTAACCTCCTTTATCTTTATTTTACTCAATATCAAAATTTATCAATGGTATTATAGGTGCCTTAGGCTTTTAGCAGAATAATGAGTTTCAAGGTTTCTTGAGAGTGATTTAGATAAGAACAAGCTTATTGTATGAAAACTGATTGCCTCTTCTGTGAAATGAGTTTTTGTTAGAAAATAACTTCTTACAAGATATACGTCTGTTTTCTAATACTTTGACAAAGACTTATTTTCAAACTATCAGCCAAGTATATAGTCAGAAATCTCTTTACTTTTTCCCAGAGCACTCCCAATTCTTGGTATTAGATGTCTTTGACCTTTTGGGACTTAATAGTGGCTGTCATTTTAACAGTTGTTATTTGTAAGATTCACTGGAGGTAATGAGTTAATTAATGGAAATAATTTTCATTTTCCTGAAATGGAATCTCTAATCTATAACATTCCAGACATGTAGCTGAGGCAACAGAGCCAAAAATTAAATTAATTTATTCAACTTTCTAGTTGTGATTTGGAAAAAACAAATCTAGAAATTGAAGCTATCTGACTAGAAACTGATGCTTATTCACAAAACTGGCAAAATTGAGCATTGGCTATGGTATTTGGGGAGTTTGATATCAAAACATGAGAGGGAATTATTGCAATTCCCTGTATTTTATATTTTTTAATTTATCAGGAAAGGCAAACTTTAGACTAGAATCATACCTTTATGGTGTTTTGCTATTTTACCTCATAACTCATCTGTACTTCTGTCCAAATAGAATCTAATGCATTGTTTCCTATCACTTAGTTTCTTGAGTTTTCATGATACCAGAACAAAGGAAACTCCTTCCTGCTGGTAATCCCAGGGGTGGAAGTACATGATATTGAGAACTGTGGGACCTTTGAAGGAAATGGAAAGCAGACACTAGGAAGTATTGAACTTCCTGTTTGGATGGGAAAGTGTCCTGGAACTAAGAAGCCCAGGAACCACACAGCTCAGAGATGGCACAGTGTCCAATAGAAAGGCATCCTGAAAAAGGCATCCTCAGGAACTACATAGCTCTGAGAAGAAACCTCCTGGGACTCGAGGCTTTGCAGCTCCCAGGGAGGGTATCTCCAGCTAAGCTGAGTAGCTTGGGTACCTCAGACCCCTCCTTTTCTTCCCTTCTCTTCAGTGCTTCTTCTCATCTATGGATGAGAGACACAGAATGCAGAAAATCTCATAAAAGAAATTTATTGGAAGGTCCAGAGTATGGAGGGATGAATCCAGGAGAAGCTGCCTATGCTCCCAGGAGAGAGCAGACATCAAAGTACTGGACACGGCACTGCGGTTATATGAGGGTTCTTAGGAGGTGGAGTTTTCTAGGGTGGAGATTTCCAGGGTAAGGATTGATATTATTTCAAGTTCTGTGCTTGGGAGAGCTCAGAGATTGAATGATTTTTCTGTTCAGAGGTTGGAGTGTTTTCCATGCACAGGGATTGGTGGCTTTCTGTGGGAAAGAACAGGAATTCAAGGCCCATACCTAAACATAGTAAAAGCAATATGCAGCAAACCAGTAGCCAAAATCAAACTAAATGGAGAGAAACTTGAAGCAATCCCACTAAAATCAGGAACTAGACAAGGCTGACCTCTCTCTCCATATGTATTCAATATACTACTTGAAGTTCTAGCTAGAGCAATTAGACAAGAAAAGGAGGTCAAAGGGATACAAATTGGAAAGTAAGAAGTCAAATTATCCCTATTTGCAGACGATATGATAGTATACTTAAGCAACCCAAAAAACTCCACCAGAGAACTCCTACATCTGATAAACAACTTAAACAAAGTGGCTGAATATAAAATTAACTCAAGCAAATCAGTAGCCTTCCTATACTCAAAGGATAAACAGACTGAGAAAGAAATTGGGAAATGACAACCTTCACCATAGCCACAATCAGTGTAAAGTATCTTGGTGTGACTCTAACCACATAAGTGAAAGATCTGTATGACAAGAGCTTCAAGTCTCTGAAGAAAGAAATCGAAGAAGACCTCAGAAAATGGAAAGATCTTCCATGATCATGGATTGGCAGGATTAATATAGTAAATATGGCTATCTTGCCAAAAGCAATATACAGATTCAATGCAATCACCATCAAAATCTCATTCAATCTTCACAGAGTTGGAAAAAGCAATTCTCTGATTCATCTGGAATAACAGAAAGTCCTGGATAACTAAAACTATTCTCAACAGTAAAAGAACTTCTGGGGGATTCAATATCCCTTACCTCAAGAAGTACTACAGAGCGATAATGTTAAAAACTGCAAGGTATTGGTACAGTGACAGGCATGCATATCAATGGAACAGAATTGAAGACCCAGAAGTGAACCCACACTCTTATCGTCACTTGATCTTTGACTACCATCCAGTGGCAAAAAGATAGCCTTTTCAACAGATGATGCTGGTTCAACTGGAGGTCAGCCTGCAGAAGAATGCAAATCGATCCATTCTTATCTCCTATACTAAGCTCAAGTCCAAATGGATCAAGGACCTCAACATAAAACCAGAAACACTGAAACTAATAGAAAAGAAAATGGGGAAAAGCCTTGAGCATATGGAATTCCTGAACAGAACTTCAATAGCTTATGCTCTAAGATCAAGAATTGACAAATGGGACCTCATAAAATTACAAAGTTTCTGTAAGGCAATTGGACAAAACAGCAACCAACAAATTGGGAAAAGATCTTTACCAATCCTACATCCAACAGAGAGCTAATATCCTATATATACAAAGAACTCAAGAAGTTAGACATCAGAGAGCCAAAAAACCCTATTAAAAATGGGGTACAGAGCTAAACAAAGAATTCTCAACTGAGGAATATTGAATGGCTGAGAAGCACCTAAAGAAATTTTCAACATCCTTATTCATTAGTGAAATGCAAATCAAAACAACCCTGAGATCTCACCTCACACCAGTCAGAATGTCTAAGATCAAAAACTCAGGAGACAGCAGGAGCTGGTGAGGATGTGGAGAAAGAGGAACACTCCTGCACTGCTGGTGGGATTGCACGCTGGTACAACCACTCTGGAAATCGCTCTGAGCATAATACCACCAGAAGACCCAGCTATACCACTCCTGTGCATATACCCAGAGGATTCTCCAGCATGCAATAAGGACACATGCTCCACTATATTCATATCAGCCTTATTTATTATAGCCAGAAGCTGGAAAGACCCCAAATATCACTAAATGTTGGAATGGATACAAAAAATGTGGTATATTTACATTATGGAATACTACTCAGCTATTAATAACAATGAATTCTTGAAATTCTTAGGCAAGTAGGTGGAACTGGAGAATGTCATCCTGAGTGCAGTGACCCATTCACAAGAGAATGCACATAGTATGCACTCACTAATAGGTGGATGTTAGCCCAGAAGCTTGGAATACCCAAGAAACAATTCACATATCAAATGATGCCCAAGAAAAAGGAAGGAGCAGCCCCTGGTCCTGGAAAGGCTCAATGCATCAATGTAGGGGAATACCAGGACAGGGAAGCAGGAATGAGTTGATTGGGGAACAGGGGGAGGTAAGAGGGCTTATGGGACTTTTGGGGAGGGGAGATCCAGGAAAGGGGAAATCATTTGAAACGTAAATAAAGAATATATCTAATAAAAACTAAGAAGTTAAACTTCAACTGCTGAAAGTCTGAGTATAAAGTTGGAAAGGAAGAAAAGAATGAACTGGAGGACTTAGAGATGGAATCACTTTCACGTAATACTGATAATGGCCACAATGGCAAAGCCTTTTCTTCCTGAAGTAGATACAAGGTTATGGAGGTATTGCCCAAAGGAGTATAACGTGTGAATAGCAATAGTGCCCAACATCAATCTTTAACCTAAAGGATTATTTTCTAATGTGGCGTGATTTGGAGAAACTGCACTTTTAAGAAATTGGCCTTCTAAGTTATATTCAATGTATTGAATGAATGAATTACAGGGATTTGGGGACCTCTTTTGACCATTTCTTTGTTTTCTCTCCCATGATACAAGTAGTTTGATCTGCCATATTGTAATGCAGACATTTTCTGGAGAGAAGGAGGACATATGTTCATTCACCCCCCAAAAGCAAACCTTGGTAGAACAAAGAGACAATCATGTCAAAGTCAAACTTGGTGAATCAGTGAGTCTTTTTGTTAGGAATGCGAGTTACTTTATTCTCAAGCATTTTGAGCAATGAGTTAGGTTTAACAAGATTTAGGTTATTCAAAATTATATGTTCAAACATAGAATCAGTTTCACAAAGGTTTTATAGTTTTACAGAACAAAAATGTCTTAAATAAAGGCAATTTTTTAATATAGGTGGGTATAGCAGAAAGACAGGTACAGCAAGTTGCAAGACCTTTTTTTTTGTTTTTTGTTTTTTTGTTTTTTTGGGTTTTTTTTGTATATCCAGGATGCTATCTGAGCTTTTTGGTGGTGGGAGCTAGTGGGATACAATGATCATAGAGTTCAAAATAATTTTGTCTTTTGTCATTTTGGGCTGAGCAAGAATGGCTATTCCAAGAACTAGAACTATCCCATATAAGGTAAATAAATGATAACATTCCAATCTCTCCACACAATCAGTGAGTTTTTCTTGGGTTTCCTAACTGGAATGTGGGTAGAGAGTTGCTTGCAAGGAGCCTGGATAACTCAAAGCAGTTGCATAACTGAAGAGTGAACTCAGGCAAACACTTGTGAAGATTTCTGCACAATTTTCAGGCAGCCTATCAGGTTCTAGAATTCTCTTTGATGGTCTACTGGTCATTCTCCTTCCATTCACAGTTAACTACTTTTAATATAGTTAGAGAGATCTCAGAGGTCCAGGGAGTTCTGTGGAATCAGTCAAGTAACTCTTTTTCCAAGCCTGGGAAGACTGTTTATTTTCTGACTCTCATGAATCTCCACTTCCTTTCTGGAAAGAAAGTTTCCATTTAGAGAGAAGAATTCAGAAGAATGCTTTTGCAATCTCTATCAAAAGCAAAATTATCTGAGCCATGTGGTCATACACTAGAAATCCCCAAGTTAGTGTATAGCAGCTGAAATTAGAATAGTTCTATAAGAAAAAATGGATACCTAGAGAATGGAGAATATTAATGTGCTTACACGCAAATGACAAAATATGACAGAACAATAGAGTAAATGAAGCACATAAGTCTGGTTTAAATCTCAAAACTAGTGTAACATAAAAATGTAATGCATGGAAGAAAGCTATATATTGTGAAATACAGAATAGACTATATATACATACATTAAAAATGGGAAACTACCATGACAGTCATCTAACCAGCACTTGCCAAGGGATTTTTTTAGTGGGATAAGGAAACAGAAATGGACAACAAAGAAGCTGAAAGGGACATACAAATAGGAATGACTTGATTGTGTTAGTGATTATATTCATGCATACATTTTATAACTTCATTAAAGTCTGACTTAATTATAAATTTCTTACATGAACGTAAACCTTATATAGATATAAATTTAAATAAAATTTGAAATACCTTTGGAGAGATATTGAAATATTATATGTATGTAAAGTAATATCTAAATCTTGTTACATATTTAAATGATATGGAGTGCTAAGAAGCAAACCTTGTCAAGCAATTGACTTGGGATGTGAGTAAGAACACTTGTTTTTAAGACATGAATTCATGTCTACAGTACTGATTGTATCCACACACACAAGGATAACACACACACATACACACACAAACACACACACACACACACACACACACACACAACACACCTCACTTTTTAAATAAAGATACATTGGGTTATTATAGAGTGTGAGAAATTAAGAAACAACAGAGACTAGAAAGTAGACAGAATGATAATAACAATCAAATATTAATTTTTAATAGTTCATGACAATACTTACAAGACAGTCTAAATATGCTTTATTAACATAATAAATATCCCTTAAAGTGAAAAAATCTCAATACTTCTTCAGGCTTCTCTAATTATATAGTGTAATTATGAAGAGGACAGCCGAAGCAGACTATACTGGGAGAAATAAAATTTAATCTAAACAAGGTGAAACATCCCACAGTCCTTTTCATTCAGCTAAAATTATTTATACTTCAGATGTGCCTTCTAATATTTTGATTACAAGTCAAGAACAGTGCATGGTTTCTGTTAATAGTACATAATCACTCCTAATAAATGGCTGCAGTCTGCTTCTCTGGTGATATAGTAGACCCTCTCAAGCCACCCACAGTATTCACTGCTAACCTACTCTTCTAAAATTTCATACAAGAAGGAATAAAATGTATATCAATTGTGAGCAATTTGCAATACATTGGGAACTTCCCTTAGCATATTTTTTAACCCACTTTCCCACTGCAGCAGGCCAGATCATATTTAAGTATCTTGAAACATGGCTAACACTTTCTAATTAAACAGAGCTAGGAAACAGGAGCATATCAATGCTTTGATCAAGAAACCATTGCATCATTTCTTAAAATCATTCATGTTAATTTTGCACTTCATCTATGTACAAGACAAAGAAAGGTTTGTAATTTCAGAGATTTATATTTTATTATAATAGTAATATAAATAAAAATGAATGAATTTTGAATAGTCTTCACTCATTAAAGGATTTGATATTGCAGATGGAATATATATATACATGCATATATATATATATTTTATTTACTTGTTCTATATATATTCTATTTACTTATTCCCATTAACAGTATAGAATATGTGATAGATAATGTCTTGTTTGTTACAGCGTAAAAATGCTTTCGGTTTAAAAAAGACATATCAGTAATAGGATATGGATGCAGGAATATGAGTCGTGTGGAAATGATTCTCAAATAAAAGCATTAGAATGCAGCATTAAAGTTTATGAAAAGATAGGACTTGGCAGAAGAGCTCTAGTGAATGAAGAATGACAGAGTCCCCTAACCTAGCTTCCTAATAAATCATAAGGAATATTATATATTTTATTAGCAAATTTCATTGGCATTATTAACAACTGCATAGAAATTAGTCATGAAAGACACATTAATACTATATCTGAAATAATAATTTCCAGTTTTCTCCAGTTTTTTCTATTTGTACTTGCTTTTAACTTAATCAGTTACTTAGAAAAGCTTATTTTTTGCATTCTTCTTGTGGAAGATTTGGACTATCACTGATGCATAAAATGTCAGTGAGGATATTTGGATAATTAATGCTGAGCACACTGACAGTTTTTAAGTCTGAGTATGTGAAAAGAAAACATCAATTCCCATGAAGAGAAGAATCTGACAGAGGCCCCTCTTAGTGCCCCATTGTTATTGGAAAGAAAATGGGAAATACTGTAATATTGGAACCTATAAATTTTTTATGAAATTCTTCTTCTTGGTGCCAGGATATAAACCTAGTGTGGGATGGAGAAATCTGAATGATTTCTGATCCATAAAATATCATAAGCTTCTCCTAGTCATGGGGTCTCTTCCTTGACCCGAAGAAACTAAGACTATGATGAAAAGCATGGCTCTGGATAACCTTGTCATTATGGTCCACAATACCGACCTAGGGAAGTTTACTACCAACTTCACTGCTATTTTCCTTCAGAGTAAACTCAGTGATAGAAATTAAAAGCTATGAAAGTGTTTCACACTGTCAGGAATTACGTTTCTATTTGAATTATAAAGTAGTAGAACATTTAACAAAAGAGTAAGACTAATTTTTCAGTAATTGATACGTTCATGCATTAGACCCAGGTAGCAATAGTTTTAGAGAAATTTAGCTGTGGGGAAGATTGCTTAGTTTCTTGTACATTGATATTCTAGATATGTTCATTTAGAAATTATATTTCACTAAAACTATACATATTTAGTTTTACTATATTGATGAAAATGCAAATTTCTAGTCAACTTGATTTTCTTTTTAAGTTTGGACTGATCCAACTTTCCAACAATTAAATCTGCTATGAGCAATAATAGGTTATTTTATTTTACTGTACTCAAGGGTAGGGTGTGAAAATTTGTTGAAAAAATAGAAACCCACTAAATTTTGTAAATATATTTGAGAACTTTTTAAAGTGGTTTTAGGTGGTATGGAATACATACAAAATATGAATTAATAAAGAAAAATATTCAAAATATTTTTGTGATTAGCTTCCTTGGGCCTTGGGTTAATAACTAAAATATGTTTAGAGTCTTTATTAGAATTCTTTATTGCAAATGTGTTTGCCCTTAGGAAACAAAATAATATGATTTCTGTCTCCAAATAATGTTTAAAAAGTAAATAATGATAACATCTTAGGTTAACATATGTTACTAGTTATCATAAGGTGATTTATTAAGAAATTATTAATTCTACAACATTTTATTCTCAGTTGAGAAGTATTCTATACATTTCAGTCTCCTCTTTTTTCTCAAATGTTAGATTTATCCTGGAAAATAATCTGAAAGCTGAATTTGCTCCATAGTGTAGGAGCAGCTTATGAATATACCTGTTCTTCAGATAACACTGTTAGTATATAGTGCTTGTTGTCGAATTGAGCCATCTATTACTTCTTTCTCTTCTATTTGGATGATAGTGCATAGCAGTTTTTCTCTTCTATCTCTTTGGGGAATTTGAAAAGCAGAAAGTGACATACATAGGATGCATGTAGAAAATCCTGATATCCTAGAACCTTAATCAAATTGGAGGATGATTTGCTTGATTTCATATTTACATTTTGAAATGTGTTCCTGTATTCAACAATAGTATTTCATTTGTGCAAATCATTTGAATTATGGAGTTGAACCAGAGAGGAAAAACAGTTGCTACATTTTTAAGAGGAACTCAGTTAAGACATACTACAATGGTAACTTGTCCAAGCTATACATTTATAAAAGTTCACTAAATCCACTTGTCAATCACCTTTCTCATCTTTCTGCAATCACTTAATATCAAAATGAAGTGTAGAGAAATCATTAATAAATTTTAAATAAATACAAATTACTTTTTAGTTATTCTAATTCTTTTGATATAATTTTAGTACACTTTAGATTAAAATCTATTCAATAATTTTTAACTTCAATTCTATATACTGTCTAAAGTCATAGATTAATTTTCATTGTTATAAAAATTGTGCTTTCTGTTCATTTAAACAAGTACCTAACCTAGCAGTTGTAGATACCTATGGGGATATATGATTAGTGCTTTTTATTTGACATCTATTCTAATTTAGTCCTTTATCAGATATAGTATTGGACTGTGGGAGACATTCACAAGCATATCCACAGTTCTAGATTTTTCATCCTTCACATTTCTGATACTTGGATACAAACATTCATTTCACCTATTTATTTCACTTTCCCATATTTATTGCTTTCCTAAGAGTGTTTTCTCTGCATTACTCAGAGAAACAGAGTAGATAAGTGATGTGACATTTCATGCCCTTTTGAGATATGTTACTTGTCTTCATATTCAAATTAAGTTTTGATGGTTTTTATCTTTTTCTGAAGACAATTGAAACTTTTATATATACTAACATTCACTTTTGTCATACTCAGATTTATCATTCCCCTTTTGTTTTTATTATTTTGAAAGGTGTCTTCCTCTGAGGCTTTGATGCATAGGTCTAAACATGAACAAACTGAGATCATTGTCTCCATTTTTCCCTTCTCTGGGATTAAAGGAGAAGAGGACACTTAACATACATGTTGGAAAACATGTACAGTAACATTCCACATTACCAATTGTGCAGCACATGATTCCATTATGCCAAAATATCACTGCTTCATGAATATTGGCAAATATAATTTAATTCATTTCCTAAAGAAAAGTACTAGATTTATTAGTTTGTTCCATTAATTAAAACATGTTGTTTAGTGTTAATACATTTAATTTACATAATGTAGTTCATTACCATGCAATTTAAGTTATCTGTATTCCAAATTAAGGATTATAAGTAAAATCAATATTTTATGTGAAACTGCTCTTTGAAAACTAATTTTTTTGATGGGACACGCAACACTTGTTATTTTAGTTCTATATAATCTAGTATTTTAGTTTTTCTAAAATTGTTTCTCTTTTTTTTATATATTGTTTTGTGTTACCTGTTATACCTTTCCTGTGAAAGTTTTCCTATTATTCTTTGAACTCTTTTCTCTTCCTTCATCTTTGTGTTTGTGTTTCCGCATGAATTTTTAATTCTGACCTGAAAAGCTTGTAAATTTTAGTCATATCAGCAGAATCTTTTACTCACTTGGCATAGTATCCATTGACCTGGCTCTGGTATGCTTAGTCTTTGTGAATGAGTTCCTCAGTATATGAGTACCCTATTGCTTTGAGACTGTGGTGGCCAGGTACATAATGGTGGGAGTATTTAGTACAGGAGGTCTGTTAATTTCATGTCAGCTAGGAAGCAAAGGGAGATCAAGACAGGGTATGAACTGGATAGATGAGATAGTCTCAGCCTTTAAAGTATCCATTCACAACCAAAATATATATATGTAAAACATTTTCTATTTCAGGCATATTCTTTTTTTAATTGAATATATTCTTCATTTACATTTCAAATGTTATATCCTTTCCCTGTTTCCCCGCCCTCCTCACCCCCAAAAATACCCAACCCATCTATCAAGCCTTCATAGGATCCAGGACATCTCTAACCAATGCCCAACAAGACAAGGCATTCCTTCACCACAGTTGCGGCTGAAACTGTATGTATACCTTGTTTTGGAGCCCTGGGGGGTCTGGTTGGCCAACATCATCTTTCTTCCCATGAGGATGCAAACTCTCCAACTCCTCCCTGCAACTCCTCCATTGGGGACCCCATGCTCAATCCAATGGTTGAATGCTAGCATCTACCTCTGTAACTGTAAGGTTCTAGTAGGGCTCCTCAGGAGACAACGATAAGAGGCTTCTTTCCTCAAGCACTAATTGGCATCCACAATAGTGTCAGGGTTTGGTGACTATTTGTAGGATGAATCTCCAGGTAGGACAGTCTCTGGATGGCCTTTCCTTCAGTTTCTGCCCATACTTTGTCTCCATAATTGCTCCTGTGAGCATTTTGTTCCCTTTCTCAGAAAAATCGAAGCACCCACACTTTGGTCTTTCTTCTTTTTGAGCTTCATGTGGTCTTTGAACTGTAGCTTATTTATTCTGAGCTTTTGGGCTAATATCCACTTATCAGTGAGTGCATGCCATGTGTGTTCTTTTGTGATTGGGTTAATTCACTCAGGATGACACTTTCTAGTTCCATCCATTTGCCTAAGAATTTCATGAATTCATTGTTTTTAATAGCTGAGTAGTAGTCCATTGTGTAAATATACCACATTTTCTGTATCCATTCCTCTGTTGAAGGACATCTGGGTTCTTTACATCTTCTGGCTATTATAAATAAGGCTGCTATGAACATAGTGGAGCATTTGTCCTTATTACATGTTGGAGCATCTTCTGGGTATATGCCCAGGAGTGATTTAGCTGGGTCCTCAGGTACTATTTCTAGTTTACCAAGCAACCACCAAACTGATTTCCAGAGTGGTTTTATCAGCTTGCAATCCCACAAACAATGGAGGAGTGTTCCTCTTTCTCCACATCCTCGATAGCATCTGCTGTCCCCTGTGTTTTTCATCTTAGCCATTCTGACTGGTATGAGGTAGAATCTCACAGTTGTTTTGATTTACATTTCCCTGATATCTAAGGATGTTGAGCATTTCTTTAGGTGCTTCACAGCCATTTGGGTTTCCTTAGCTGAGAATTCTCTGTTTAGCTCTGTACCCCATTTTTTATAGGGTTATTTGACTCTCTGGAGTCTAACTTCTTGTGTTCTTTTATACATTGGATATTAGCTCTCTATGGGATGAAGGATCTTTTCCCAATCTGTTAGTTGCCGTTTTGTCCTATTGACAGTGTCCTTTGCCTTTCAGAAGTTTTGTAGTTTTATGAGGTCCTATTTGTTGATTCTTGTTGTTAGAACATAAGTCATTGGTGTCTTGTTCAGGAAAATTTCCCCTGTGCCCATATGTTAAAGTCTCTTCCCCCAATTTTCACATTTACAAGCTTCAGTGTATCTGGTTTTATGTGGAGGTCCTTGATCCACATGGACTTGAGCTTTGTACAAGGAGATAAGAATGGGTCGATTTGCATTTTTCTACATGCTGACTTCCAGTTGATCCAGCACCATTTGTTATAAATGCTATCTTTTTTCCAGTGGATATTTTTAGCTCCTTTGTCAAATATCAAGTGACCATAGGCTTGTGAGTTCATTTCTGCATCTTCAATTCTATTCCATTGATCTTCCTGCCTGTCTTTGAACCAATACCATACAGTTTTTATCACTATTGCTCTGTAGCAGAGCTTGAGGTCAGGGATGGTGATTCCCCCAGAAGTTCTTTTGTTGTGGAGATTAGTTTTCTCTATCCTGGGTTTTTTGCTATTCCTAATGAATTTGCAGATTGTTCTTTCTAGCTCTATGAAGAATTGAGTTTGAATTTTAATGGGGATTGCATTGAATCTGTAGATTGCTTTCAGCAAAATGGCCATTTTTACTATATTAATCCTGTCAATCCATGAGCATGGGAAATCTTTCCATCTTCTGAGATCTTCTTCAATTTCTTTCTTCAGAGGCTTGAAGTTCTTGTGAAACTGATCTTTCACTTGTTTGGTTAGAGTCACACCAAGGTATCCAATATTATATTAGGGACTATTGTGAAGGGTATCATTTCCCTTATTTCTTTCTCAGCTTGTTTATCTTCAGTAGAGGCAGACTACTGATTTGTTTCAGTTAATTTTATATCCAGCCACTTTGCTGAAGCTGTTCATCAGCTTTAGGAGTTCTCTGGTAGAATTTTTGGGGTCACTTATGTATCAGACATTTTTCATTCTCTCTGTTCTCTCAGTCACAAGTCCCAGTTTCCTCCTTATCATTGTAACATATCAGCATATGCACTTTCATTTTCCTTGCCCAAATCTCCTGAGGATTCCACAGGTGATCCCCTCCTAACCTCTTTCCCTGCCTTCATCTCAGAATTCCTGCCCCCTTCTCCAGTAGGCTAAAACACAGGCAAAGACTGCCAGAAATGCAGGTAAGCTGCCCACAGATCTTTATCTGTTTCTCTATTCCTCTCAATAAATGCCCTAGTATATTCTTACCTCTGAAGCTTTCCCTCCCCCACCTGCTCATATCACTCATATCACAAATAGTTCACTATTTTAACTGCCCGAAGTTACATGGAACTGGTTACCTGGAAGGAAAACTGGGGATGAAATAGAACGGGCCTGTGAGAGAGAATGAGGAGCCAAGACAAGTTTTCTGATCAAAGCTGGAAGTTTAATGGGGGGCTCCCTCCAAATATATAGGCAGAGGGAAAACCCTTCCCCCAAATTCCAGGGTGTGGTCAGGGGAACTGGTCTGACTGTTCACTGGGCATTGTCTCCACTGCTCAGGGCTGGGCGGGCCACCTGCTTAATTCAGGAATTTGTAGATCTGGAAGAACTAGAAACTTCACCTTGGTCTGAACACTCCACTCTAGGTGGAGAGGATTATGGCTAACACAGGAAGTCCTGATCAAAGGCTGGGAGAAGAACTTCACCTTTGTCAATGTCAAGTTTCTGCCAGGTGGCATAGCATCCCAATAAGGCTCTATACACACTATAACCTTCTTTCCCACACTTGTTATTTCATGCAAGCTCCTAATTCCAAAAGGTACCTACTACTAAGTAAAGAACCACTCCTCCCAGGGAAACAAGTAGGTTGAAGGTAAATTTACATCTCCTACTGAACCTGAGATCCAATCTCAAATCCAGCTCTGTAGCAGGAAACCTAATGTGATCTTTTCCTCTCTGACCCCATCCCGAAGTGATCACAAAGACCTTCTCCTCTAACATTTTTTTTCAAAACTCATCTCAGTATCCCATCCTCTAACACTAGTAGTTATTCTCTGTGAACACATCAGCTGAGGCAGCCAGGAAACACAACACACAGTCATCACACTCTCTTCTCTGAAAATCCAGAGAGGAAAGAGAAATCAACGAACAAAAACATCCACCCAAAATCAAGCATTGAAACCAGTAGTTATCCAAACCCAGAGGGCAAGCTGACATTATATCAATGTGATCAGTTACCCACAGAGCAATATCTTCATTAGTACACACCCATCCTGCAACTTCAGGTCCTGATTATTCTATTATAGCTAAACCACAAGAAGACAACTTTAAAAGAGCCTTTATGAATATGATAAAAGTCATGAATAGGAAATAAATTAATTTCTTAAACAAATGCAAGAAATCACACACAGTGTAAGGAAGTTAGTTAAACATTTCATGATATGACCTGAAATTGGAAATAAAATGAAAATAGGAAACCCAAGCTTAGGTAATTCTAGAAATGAACATTGTAGGAATTTGAGCATGAACTAAGAGAGAAGCTTCACCAAGAGAATATAAGAGATGGAAGAGAAACTCTCAAGCAATGAACATATGATAAAAGGAATTAATCAGTCAAAGAAAATGTTACCTCTGAAAAATGTTCTCCTGACAAAAACCTGGAAACTGGGGATACTCTGAAAATACCAAACATAAGAATAATAGATATAGAGAAAGGAGAAGAAACCCAGCCCAGTGGGCCAGAAAATTGTTCTGCAAAATTATAGAAGAAACATGTCCTAACCCAAAGAAAAAATTGCCAATAAGTGTACTAGGAACATATAGAACACCAAAACAGATTGGACCAGAAAACAAAATCTTCCCTGCCTCAATCCCACCCCCTCATTACATAATATTCAGGACACTAATTGTACAGAACAAAGAAAGAATATTAAATGCTAAAAGAGAAAAAAAGCAAGTAACATATACAAGTAGTCAGTAAAATCATCGTGTACTTCTCAATATAGTCTCTAAAAGCAAGTCAAGAAGATGGAGAACAGGGCCTTCTAAATAAACTAAGCAAGGAACATATGAACTCACAGATGGAATCAGTAAGCACAAGGCCTACACTTATCTATACCACATCCTCTGGGTTTATATTATAGTTATTTGTTTAGTAATTTTATGTACCTGTAACAATGAAAACAAGGTGGTCTCTGAACTCTTTCTTTTGTTGTGTTGCTGTGTTCAACTTCAATCTGATTGCTCTTGCATATATATATATATTGCATATATATATGTGTGTGTGTGATATAATTAATATAATATAATCATATGATATATAATTAATATAATATATAATTACATAATTATTATAAAATATATATTTTGTTTAGCATGTGCTATTTAATTCAATATTTTATATGATTTTAATTTCTCTTCCTTTACAAAATTACCTGTAATATATATTGCTATTTCTTCCCTGTAGAGACTTTTTGTAAATGAATTATAGCTTTTCAGTGTCTTAAGAGGGAGGCTATAAAGCCAAATGTTCATATACTACTACCTACTAGTTTTGCCAACCCCTAATGACAAATTTCAATCTGACCAAGTACCAAGCAAGAAATCACATTCCAAATGTATGGCATACCAAGCCATACATTTTCTCCTGCACCCTCCTTCTCTTTCCAAGCACATATCATGGAAATAATTCTTCTAGCTAGGAATGCAATGAAGGGAAGACAATAAAATGTGCTTTTGGATGTAGAACCCATTGCCAGACTCACCCTATTGAAAATCCAGTCCTAGTTAGAGTTCCATAATTCTTTATGGCAGGTCAGCACTTATGAACTAAGTCCTGGAATCCATGCTGAAATTCATAAGGATGCCTTCATTAGCCCTCCTGCAACTTCCAACTTGACCAAATATACTGAAAGGAGACTACATTTTCTGGTGGTTGGTAGCTCTGGGAAATAAGGTCACACCTTCCCTTGTAACTCACACAACATATTTATTCCTGCTCATACACTTATCATCAAGGGAATGCCTGCTCAATTTTTCTCTGTCATTTAGGCATTCAACATTTCAGCTGTCTTTAAAAGTTAAGGCAATACATTTATTTTTGATACCTGCTTTTGAATGGCTTTGGAGGTATACATGAATTAGATATTGTTTCAAAGCCTTCCTTTTGATAAAAACGATAAAGAAAAAAGAGAAGTAAACCTCTTGAAGCTTTTGTAAACTGCAAATGTGGACTTTAAAAAAAAATTAATCTTTTTATTTAAACTCCAGACTTTATCCCCCTCCTGGTCCAACCTCTGATTGTTCCTCATTCCATACCTCCTACCACTCTCTCCATCTCCACATGGATGTCCCCACCCCCAAACCCCACCCACCAGACCTTCTAACTGCTTGGGCCTCCAGTCTCTTGAGGGTTAGGTGTATCTTCTCTGATTGAATACAGACCCGGCAGTCCTCTGCTGTATATGTGTTCAGGGCCTCACATCAGCTGGTGTATGCTGCCTGGTTGGTGGTCCAGTGTCTGAGAGATCTCAGGGGTCCAGATTAATTGAGACTGCTGGTCTTCCTACAGGGTCACTATCCTCCTCAGTTTCTCTCAGCTTTTCCCTAATTCAACAGGGGCAGAAGTTTCTGTCCATTGGTTGGCTGTAACTATCTGCATCTGTTTCTATCAGCTGCTTGTTGGGTCTTTTGGAGGGCAGTAATGATAGGCCCCTTTTGTGAGCATTCCATAGTCTCAGTAATAGTGTCAAGACTTGGGGTCTCCCCCGAGCTGGATCCCACTTTGGGTCTGTCGCTGAACCTCCTACTCCTCTGGATCTTCTCCATTTTTGTCCCTGCAGTTCTTTCAGACATGAACAATTATGGGTCAGAGTTTTTAACTGTGGGATGAAAACCCCAATCCCTCACTTGTTGCCCTGTCTTTCTGTTGGAGGTGAGTTCTACAAGTTTGCTCTCCCCACTGTAGAGCATTTTATCTAGGGTCCCTCCCTTTGAGTCCTGACAGTCTCTCACCTCCTTCGTCTCTTCTGGTTCATTCTAGAAATTCTCCCCACCATCTACCTCCCACGGTTGCCTGTTTCCATTCTTTCTCTTGGCCCTCAGGGCTTCAGTCTTCTTCTCCCATCCAATACATGATTAGGTTCCCATCTTCCCCTCCTTGTCCCCTTTTCCACCCACGTCCCTCCGTTCCTCCTCCAGCAATTGCTTTCTTCTCCCTCCCAAATGGGATTGAGGCATCCTTGCTTGGGCCCTTCAGCTTGTTAACCTTTTTGAGTTCTGCGGACTGTATCCTGGGTATTCTGTACCATTTTTGGCTAAATATCCACTAGTTAGTGAGTATGGATCTACCTGAAGATCTAGCTATATTAATCTTGGGCAAATACTTAAAAGATGCCCCACCATACTACAGGGATACGTGTCCTACTGTGCTCATAGAGGTCTTATTTATGATAGCCAGAAGCAGGAAACAAACTAGATGTCCCACAACAGAAGAATGGATACAGAAAATGTGTTTCATTTACACAATGGAATAATACTCAACTATTAAGAATGAGGATATCGTGAGTTTTGTAGGCAAATAGATGGGACTTTTGTTTTAAGCCTATTAATGTACCATTTCACTAATTTTTTTTTTGGCATCTCTGGCTGTATTTTCTTGTACGCTAATGTTTCTCTACCTATTAATTTGATATGAACACCTGGAAGATGTTAGTCTAAGCATAGAGTAGAGTATATTTTCCTAAGTACTTTACACTTAATTATTTTTTTAGTTAGACTTTATGTGCTAACAAAGAAACAAAAACATAGAAAGGATCATGTAATGTTCATGAAGGACAGCTTGGAAACAACTTACATGAAAGTCTTCTCTTACATAAAGAGGCAACTAACTAAATGTATATATGAAGGGTATATAATATCCTTTATCTTCTGTCACATTTCTAAGCATGCTGTTTTGAATAAAAAGAACATTTCAGACTTGTCCTTGCCAATGATTTAAAGTTATTGCACTTTAACACTTTTTCTTAATGCTTATGTATGATATGTTTAGGAGTCCTTTGCATTTCATATCAAATAACTTCATAATGTATTTCTTGATCTCATATGCCAAACCCCTATACTGTAGTCTATAGATATTTGGGTTCATCTCTACTGTCATGACTTTTCTTAAGCAGCAATGAGTAAATCTGTTATGTTTGTAAACTATAAGTCTTGATCAGCATAGCAATGTGGTTTATTGCTAAAATTTGACAATAGCTAACATGATATACATAATAAAACAGTTGGAACAAAAATACTTTTTAAAATAATATACCTTAAAAGGAATAAATATAATGAAGTTTCGCACTTCCATGAATAATAATAAATAATTTAAATATATTCCTACTGTTAAATAGGATATGTTATACATTTTATTCTCTAGCCATCATAAAATAATGCCATTAGAAAACATTAAGACAGATTCAAATTTTAGGACACTATAGGATTCCAGCAAGTAGCCCTGTTTATATTTACACATATATAAAATGTCTGAATATTTTGAGTTGTGAAATTATTTAGAAAGTACATCTGTTGCACAAATACAGTTATAAGTTCACTGCTCTTAAACTTAGTATCGTGTTCATATTTATCTCTAAATAATGATCATAAATTTATTTTAGAGAAGAATTGTTTTAAACACCATGTTTTAAGTTTAAAGTATTTTACTTAAAATAATTCCAGATTCATCAAAATGACAAAAAAAGTAAGGAAAGGATGTTGTCTTGGAAATGAGGGAGAAAGAGAGAGAGAGAGAGAGAGAGAGAGGGAGGGAGGGAGAGAGGGAGACAGAGAGAGAGAGAGAGAGGAGAAAAACAAGAACATTTTAGCATTATTTACAAGCGTGCAGAAGTGAACCATAGAAGTTTTTCCCCAAAGATAAATTATATAAAGGAGTAAAAAACAAAACAGGTATATGATATTTTAAAATAGAAAAAGTATCTGTCTCCAAGAGGCTCTGCCAGAACCTGACAAATACAGCAGTAGATGCTCACAGCCCACCATTGGACTGAGCACAGGGTCCCCAATGGAAGAGTTAGGGAAAGGACCGCAGGAGCTGAAGGGGTTTGCAACCCCATAGGAAGAACAGCGATATCAACCAACCAGACCCCCCGCCCCCCCCAGAGCTCTCAGGGCCAAACCAACCAACCAAAGAGTAAACATGGAGTGACTCATGACTCCAGCCGCATATGTAGCAGAGGATGGCCTTGTTGGACATCAGTGGGAGGAGAGGCCCTTGGACCTGTGAAGGCTCAATGACCCAGTGTAGTGAAATGCCTGGGCTGGGAGGCAGGAGTGGGTAAGAGCTTCTATGAGCACCCCCATAGAAGCGGTGGGGGTTGGGGAAGGGATGGCATAGGGTGTTTCGAGAGGGGAAACCAGGAAAGGAGATAACTTTTGAAATGTAAGTAAATAAAGTAGCCAATAAAACTAACTAACTAACCAAATAACTAACTAGCTAAATAAATAATAAAAATGGTAACCTGTGATCTTCTCCCCCAAAAAAGAACAAATGGTAGCATCCAAATTTTTATATAATTTGATTAAATATATATATATATATATATTAAGATAAAGAATTATCAGGCTGTACTGTGTACATCTTGAAAGTATACATATTTTATTATATCTGTTGACAAAAGTTGTCAAGACTTAAACCAAAGCCAAGCTAGTCAATACTAATATTAACATATTGCGACTTATCATGAGCACATACCAATTAATACTGGTAAAGAAGCAAGATTAATGGCTCAGTTATACCACAATGATAGTGTATCAAATTCCCTCAGAAGGTCAATGAATTACATGTTTCACAGAATTTATAAAAGGATGAGACATCACCTATTGGCAGTTTGCTTAATCAAAGCAATTAAATAACAGAGACTCTAGGAACACAATCCAGGAAAGAAGGCTTCCTTGAATTCAGAAATATGCTCATCTTCTAGCTGTACTGAGCTCAGACACACATATTGAGTAGCATCCACGCCAATATCAAACCAGAAAAACAAGACACTGAGAAAAACAATGTTGTTAACAGACCTATATCTCAATATCAGTCTATTCTTTGTGTGTGTTTTCCTTTTTGTTTGTAGTCTTAAACAATGTTGTTATTATATATCTATTTGCTTAGAGCTGAACTTGATAGTTTTACTAGAAAGTTTGTAAGTGTATTCAAAATATTTTGTTATTTTTATTTTGTTTTGTTTTTTTGTTGTTGTTCATATTACTTCAACAAATATTAGGTTTATATCGAATAGTCTTGTTCTATAATGTCCAAAAGTTTAAAATTTGCTTGAATTAATATAACCTTATGCTGTTCCCTATTTTAATTCAAGCCAATGTTGCTGAACTTCTCCAGAGTCAGGTCCTAATTGACCATCGGTGTACATAAATCCATTCATTTGGTTATCAATCTACTGTTTTGGTATAGATTCAGATTTACAGACATTTGAATTTGTATTCTCATGAACATAAGTTTATTTGATTTTTAAATAGCCAGTGACCATGGTGAATGTTTTTTTTCACATGTTTCAAGAATTTGCCTGTTGTGATGGTTTGTATATACTTGGGCCAGGGAGTGGCACTATTAGGAGGTGTGGCCTTGTTAGAGTAGGTGTGTCACTCTGGGCATGTGCTTTTAGACCCTGATCCTATCTACCTCGAAGCTAGTCTTCTCCTAGAAACTTTCAGATGAAGATATGGATCTCTCAGCTCTGCCTAAACCATGCCTGTCTAAATGCTGCCATGCTCCTACTTTGATGATAATGGACTGAACATCTGAACCTGTAAGTCAGCCTCAGTTAAATGTCCTTATAAGAGTTGCCTTGGTCATAGTGTCTCTTCACAGCAGTCAAACCCTAACTAAGACACAGGGTTAGCATGTCTCCAATTTGAACATATGATTGTCTGAATGTCAATAAATATTTTATATTTAAAAGCTTCACTCATAAATTTTAACTTTTTACAATTGCACTACTTATTTATTTCTGTCTTTACATGTTCCCTTATTATATAATGGTATGTTAGTTATTGTTAAGTTTAACTTTATACTGAGTCCCCACTATCTACTTGTGTATTTGCATGATATTATGAACCTAAAATGATGAATCATTATTAAGTAAGCTAAACCTTTTTCTAAGATTTGCATAGCCTTTAAATTTTAATAATTTCCAAAGTCTAAGTGTTCTAAATTTCAAGAAAATGGTACATATTGTAATTGATATGAAAGACTCACTTAGGATTTTACTAGGCTACTTACTTTTACCGTAATCAGTGTTGAAAAGCAGATAAGAGAAATCTAGGTATCTAAACAAGAATTAGATTATAAAGACTTAGTAATAGGAAAATAAGAAGAAAAGGCTGAAAAGCCAGTTTCTGATTTGTGCCTGAATGATGACTTCCTGTTGACCAAAGAACTCCCCTGCCAAAAAAAAAAAAAATGAAAGAAAGAAAAGAAAAGAAAAAGAAAGAAAAAAGAAAAAAGCAAGAAAAAAAAGAAAAGAAAGGAAAGGAAAAGAAAAACACATCTACATATCTAACTACTAAACTATTAAATACTCAACCATAGGACTATACAACATTTAATAATATATAATAATTCACACTTGGCTTAAATAATTTTAGATTCAGCAACACAAAGAGCTTCACTCAGAATATTTGGCTGGACACTCACAGATTACTTTCCTTTGAGGGACCCTATAGCTGACAGATGAGAAGCAATATTCACAGAATTCTGACTTCAAACAAAATAAGCTATTCAGCAAGATAGATGTTGAAAACTTCCATGTACATAAACAGGCTAAACAAGTCATCTTTGTGGTTGAAAGCAGGACACTTTTGGAAGCAGAAAGTATATTAATGTAGGGGTGAATCAGTTAATAATTTAATTAGTTAATAATTAAGTTATTAAAACTAAATTGTTTAATATACTAGATGCCATAACTGTTGTTAGCACTGAAAAAAAGTTAAAAATACTGGACAGCAATACATATATTTGTATACATACAAATATATACATACATATATTTGTATAAATACAAAATCATACATACACATATATAATACATTATGTATTACATATATCTCATATATATAATATATTACATATGTATATATAATTCTCATTTTCTATCTTTATTATTGCAATAGTATCAATGGTGTGTACATTCACTCAAAGACTTCACATTTTAATCTATGTCTATTATTGAACTTATATTATGTTGTAAAGAAATTATTTTTTTAAAAAATATATCCTAGTGGGAGGGATAACTAGCACTTACTGCTTTTGCAGAGACATAGGTTGAATTCTGCACTCCCAGAGAACAATTCCAGTTCCTTGGCATCTGACACCCTCTGGTCTCTACTAATACCTGCACACACATGATGTACATTAATTCTGACATACTCACATACACATAAAAACAAGAAAAATAGTAAAAAATATTTTAAAATGGTGGCCTAAAAATGTTTGTAAGTCCTCTATAATCTCAATTTAAATTCCAATGCATTATGACTAAACAGTTTATGAAACCATCTATCTATGTTATGAAGTATTATATTGTGAAATGTTATGAATCATTTCTACCATAACCTTCTATGAGATAACAACTACTATAGTATCTACACTCATCTTTGTCATTGAATGTCATAAATTATTGACATTATGTTCCAAAATGTTTGGAATATTTATATATTTTCAGTTAAAATAAAATGTCATATATTAAGCACATTTTTCTTCTAAGACTCTGAGCCAAGTGTTGAGAAAATATTCTTCCCATATTTTAGTGAAATATAAATGATATAAAACCAAATTTGTTAATTAATTTCAATTGGCAACTGTATCAGATGACTGAACCTCATGCTTGGTATGTGTGAGAACTTCTCCAGGGATCATTTACAGAGTTAGGTGGTCTTGTTATGACTTGTGGGGCATTGTCTCATGGAATAAGACCCCTAAAAAGAATCAAAGCATAAGTAGCTCACATCTGGCATGATTCCTTGTCTTCTCTCTCTCTCTCTCTCTCTCTCTCTCTCTCTCTCTCTCTCTCTCTCTCTCTCTCTGTCTCTCTGTCTCTCTGTCTCTCTCTCTCTCTATCTGTCTGTCTGTCTGTCTGTCTGTCTGTCTGTCTGTCTGTCTGTCTATCTATCTATCTATCTATCTCCTTATCTTATTCTGGACTCTGACTCAAATATTAAATCTCCTAACTTGTTATATTTTGGACAAGGAAAGGAGAAATCTTACTATATCACATAAGTATAAACTTAATTTGTCCAGTGCAAAAAAGGATTTATAAATATTTACAGACACCCTTCTAAAAGTTTCTGGAATACATATATATATGTTTTTATACATATATATACATATGTATATATTTATTCTTATATAACTTGAGTTAGGTTATCTGAAAGTATATATTAGCTCCCCTACATACACAAATATATAATAATTGTCTGATATATGTATATGTCGCAATAGGTTCCCTGGCTACCTCAGTCAGTATGACATGATACTCTGAAATTTATATTTGAATGCATTATGTTCCCCCTAAGATACACTATCACACTAAATCTACATATATTTACTAACCAGAAATCTACAATATTATGAAAGTATTCCTTGTAATTACAATAAGTGTGATTAAGATTTTCTACTGTAATATTATACCCTTTCCATAATATATATGCTCAAGTAGTCTACTTTCTCTGCAGGACTTAAATACAGACTTATGCAATTTTTTTCATACAGAAATATAACTATAGATTTTCATGCTATTTTTCAAGAAACATTTGTCCAAGTTTGTGTGTTCTTTCCTCACTTATGGGAGAACCATGACATGTATTGGCTGCCATTAGCATAGTGGTTGAAGTCAAATTAACATTCACAGTAGAACATTTTTTATCCATTCATAAAACTCAGTGTCATATGTTGATGCTGTGCTGTCTTACCTCTTGCATTAGTAATTGATTTGCTTGTGATACAAACTAATTCTCAGCATCCTCTCCCTTGCCTGACAATAACAAGGAGAAGCACGAACAGGGAAGTTTGTTATTTACCAGCCACAGCTCAATGCCCCATATAATCAAATCTTTTGTCAGAGCATCCTGCCACATAATCAGATCATGTGAATTGTCAAAGGCAATTTTATAAATATATATTCATTTAAAGCCTCAGTAAGCTTGTTATATCATATTTTCATCTCCTGATTTTTTTCTTTCCTCTGTTGTTGTATTCTGAATTCTTGTATATTCAGTAATTACATTTCTGAAAAACATAGTTCAACTGTGGACAAAATAATAAATTCTCTATTCACCCGTGGTAAATATTGCCCTTCAATACCCAACACATTAAATTATTACGATTTGATTTGCTTATAATTTTCTCCCAGGATAACTTTTTTACAGGATAACTTCTTTATATGGTATTTTAAATGCATTTTTCTAAAATTTCAATAAATAATCTTGCTGAGCCATGTTAGAATTTAATAACAACACAGTCCTCAGCCCAAGCTTATCAAACTTTTCAGAGAGCAGGTGTAGCAAGTCCACTACTCTTGGGAAAATATGACTTCATCATACTTTTATTTCTCCCTCCTCTGCAGTTGAACACCCTTCAGGTTTTGTTGACTCTGAGTAGCAGTAAGCATCACTCCACATAAAGTTCATGATATTGACCCAAATGACTAAGTTGAAAATTGATTCCCACCTCTTTGCAGAGCCCAGCTCACCCTTAATGCTAATAACAACAAATGTGTTACATGATCATTCTTAGAAGGCAACCATTACAAAAACTCCCAAGGACTAGAAGTGAAAAGAGTGTTCCATGCTTTCTTAAATATTACTGGCATAACCAAGAAACTCAATAGGAGATAATTTTCATCTATCATTCATTTTAAAAATGCTTAATTTCTGCTTTTGCACTTTGTGTCACTGGGGAGAATAGGTTAAGCAAATCTCCAAAATAATAGTAGGAAAACAGTGGCTAGCACAGAGGAAATTTTCTGATTAGATGCCAGTGCCAATGAAGCAATAAGATGTATTTTGGCATATTCTACATTTGCTGTAGAAACTGAGTTGCTCTTGAATAGAATTTTGTAGGCAAAGCATGCTGTACTTAAAACTAAATGGTGGAGAATTAGCAGAAGGGTGATCCTTTCGCTTATGTGCTAATTTAGATCCAATCATAGCATAAAAACAAGATAAATTATATGAAATAATTAGATATATTGTGGGGAATGTGGAGGTCAACCTTGCAAAGGAAAAAATGGGATCTAGTGCAAGGCACCAGTGAAAAACAAAATGGAACCAACGCCAGGACAGTGGCTGTTTCCATCATCTTCACACAAGTCCCAACAGGTGATGCTATCTGTCTCCTTGCTTCTTCTGGGTATCTTCTTCCTGCATGACTTTCATTGGAGCACAGGGATTCTTTAACACCATATGATAGGTCTAGGATTTAGGGTATTGGTATTTGCTTATTGAATATAAGCTTATGCATTGAACAATAAACTTAGATCTGCATCCTGATGCTTGTCTCTGGATTCTGATTCTTGGGGTCTTTCATGTGACTCTTTTGCCTCTCACCACTATCTACTGTCCTGTTCTCACAAAATATGAGCTGTAATAACTATATACTCATGAAGTCAGAGGGTTCCCTAACATAATGGTCTTGATTTCTTGCCTTATATCTTCACCAGTCCCCATGTAAAAGTGATGAAACTTTGGAAATGTAAATTTGGCAGAAATATCTAAAAATATTTGATTTAGCCTACCATTTCCCCATATAAAGATCATATGTAACTTATAGTATGATCCTCTTTGGAGTAAATATGAAGGCAGGCTCAATTGTGGTGGATAGGAGCCATTCACTTTCTCCAGTAATGGCAATTACCATGAAAGGTGTATGAGTTAAATTCATGATAAAACTAAATGGTTATTGCAGTAATTGGGCTGGTCTAGTCTTAAGCCATCAATAAGTAAGTGCTGCTCATGTTTATTTGGCTGACTGCTGTGTCTACACTCCTGTGTTTGTCCTTAGTAAGGGAACAATATTATTAGTCATTGCGTGCCACTAATGCCCATTTAATTGTAATTTAATGACACACTAAAGTGAAACACATCTAAGATGTTTTTCTAAGATCTATCCCATAACCCTGTGTCTGTGATTTAATGCCATTCAAGCACAAATGTCAAGTTCAATCTAGCATGTTAAGTAAAAATAGCAGCAAATGAGCAGGTGCATCTATTTTCACTAATGCGACAAATCTGTAAAGTAACATTTACTATTGAATGAAAAGACTTTAAAGGTATTTTTGCAAGCCTGGCAATAGAGTTTTTGATTAGACTGTATCTCCTGTGAGAATCCCTGACAAGCCATGTGGCTTTACTTCCTTTAAAATATATACATATCTTATATAAACATACACAAAATTTTATACATAATAATTTTACACAATGTGATTCTTTGAGTTTTTGCTAAACAACTTTGCTCTTATCTGTCCCTTGTTCCTCTTTCAACGATGTTGACCTTCCTTGCTCCTTCTCTATTGAAGGCACATCACTAGTTCTTTCTTCTCACTTCATAGTACCTATGTCCTACTATTTTCCTCTCAAACTCTAGCTTCTCATGCCTCTACTCTGCCTAAGGTCCCTTTATACATTCTAGGATCTGTGCTTATGTCATTTTGTCCAAGTGACTTCCAAGTTGTTTGCATCAAAGGAGTTCAGAGTAGGGCTCTACCACTGAAGACAACATGCACAGAATACTTGACTCTAGGCATTGTATTGTATTGTACATAAATGATTTAAGTTTAGCCTGAAATGAAGGCCTCTCTCCTGTGGTCTAGCTGTAGTGATAACCGAAAATACTCCAGAAGCTACAGATAAAGACAATTATCCAAAAATACCTACCCAACTGCAAGATCTATAAACTATAACAATGATCATCTTGTAAAATATATGTATTTTGCATGTATGTATGTACAACAAGTTACTCAAATATTGGTGATACCAAGTTGTCTAATCAACAGAAGGAAAATTGTACCTGGTACTGAAAATCTACACAGATCATGGGACTTATGAGTCCATTGCAATCAGTGGAGAATCTAACACCACTTTGAAAGTCCCCCATAATTCCTTTCTACAATGTAAATCTGTACATTTTGACTACAGATTAGTGGAGCTATCCTGTCTCATAAAAGAAACCTCTCTTCACAGCAGATGAAGACCCTCAATGGATAGTGAAATGCAAGATTCGAACAGTGGGAATTTTATTGCACATATGAATGTGGAAGCTGCAAATTTCACAGGATTTCACATCTCAGCAAATAACTACAGGAAAATAGTGATGACTAGAAGAGGAGAATTAGCCTCTTATAAGGATAAGTACGTTATTAGTTGCTGAATATAATGCAGTGATCCCTTAAACCATACCTATACCCAAAATAAAGACTTAAGTTGCATGTATATTGTGCATGCACACACACACACAACACACACAACACACACACACACATACACATAGATACACACAAACTTGCCCATGCACACACCCTCAAATAAAAACACACATGTATGCGACAATACTAATCAAAGAAAAAGAGACTTCAACATGAGAGTAGGTTGAGGCATTTGACAAGTTTTAGAGAGAGTATTTGGGAAGGTCTGGAGAGAGGAAAAATTGAGCAGACCATATCCAGAGGTTAGGCATGTCCCCCAGTTGTAGGATGAGGCCACCCACCCATCTCAAAAATATTAACCCAGAATTGCTCCTGTCTAAAGAAAATAGAGAGACAAAGAGTAGAGCAGTGACTGAAGGAAAGGCCATCCAGAGACTGCACCACCTGGGAATCCATCCCAAATGCAGTCACCAAACCCAGTCACTATTGCTGATGCCAAGAAGTGCTTGCTGCCAGGAGTCTGATATAGGTGTCTCCTGAGAGGCTCTGTCAGGGCCTGACCAACACAAATGCAGATCTTGAAGTCAACCATCAGACTGAGCATGGGGACCCCAGTGAAGGAATTAGGGGAAGGACTGAAGGATCTGAAGGGTTTTACAACCTCTTAGGAAGAACAACAAAATCAACTAACCAGACCCCCACTCCCGAGAGCTCCCAAGTACTAAACCACCTGTCAAAGAGAACACATGGAAGGACTCATAGCTCCAATTGCATATACAGCAGATGGTGAACTTATCTGGCATCAAAGGGGGAGGAGACCCTTGGTCCTGTGAAAACTTGATGCCCCAGCATAGGGGAAGCCTAGGGCAGTGAGGCAGGAGTGGGTGGCTGGGTGGGAAAGCTCCCTTATAGAAGTAGGGCAGGAGAACTGGATAGGGTGTTTGCAGAGGGGAAACCAGGAAATGTAAATACATAAAGAGGAGTACCCAAGAAGTTCCAATGTTGATAGTGTAGCAGAAGCTAGAGTCGTCCAATCAGAACAATGATTTATTGCTATGAACATTTGCAAGCAAAAAAAGTGTGCACAAAAGGATATACTTTGGAACATACTGTGACACACAAGAGCTTCCACAAGGAGATTTTTTTTTCCTTTTGAGAGGAGGTTATATTGGTGGAAAGTGGGCACAAGGGAACAAGAAGATGAATGGGATTGGAGTGCCTGGTGTGAAATTCACAACAAACCAATAAAAAGTGTAAGAATATATAAACTATAAATACATGATAAAAACAATAAGAAATGAAATTCTCTCTTGAAATATATTCAATGGGTTGTGGTAGCACATGCCTTTTATCCCAGCAATCAGGAGAGAGACTCAGGCAGATCTCTGTGAGTTTGAGGCCTGTGCGGTCTATAGACTGAGTCCCAGAATTACACAAATAAATCCTGTTATGGAAAATGAAAACCTTTGAAAAATAAATCCTGGTCTGCAGAGTAAGTCCCAAAGGCTGCACAGAGAGTCCCTGTTTCAAAGAAGAAAAAATAGAAGAAGAAGAAGAAGAAGAAGAAGAAGAAGAAGAAGAAGAAGAAGAAGAAGAAGAAGAAGAAGAAGAAGAAGAAGGAGGAGGAGGAGGAGGAGGAGGAGGGGGAGGGGGAGGGGGAGGGGGAGGGGGAGGGGGAGGGGGAGGAGGAGGAGGAGGGGGAGGGAGTGAGGGAGGGGGAGGGGGAGGGGGAGGGAGAGGGGGAGGGAGTGAGGGAGGGGGAGGGGGAGGGGGGGGAGGGGGAGGAGGAAGGAGAAGAGTGCAGGCAAATATTGTTCTACAGTTGAGTCATAAAATTCTTCATTATATCAAGTCAAACAAAGACATTCTAATTTTATTCATTTATTAGACTCATACTAAAAGTAATCCTGCTTTAAAATATTTTTTGAATAAAATTATACAGTTTCAACTAAGAAAATATAACCTATTCTATAATATAATTTTGGGTATTTTTTTAATGGCAAAACTTGAAATTCTTGTAATTCTAAAGGTACAATTCTGGGATGTTATATCATCATGTAGTGTTAAGTATCAATCTGATGATATACAAGATTATAATGAATTTTAATTCTGTTACCCCACTACCTCCTCCCAATATCCTACTTACTGACTTATGAATTCACATAATTCTTAAAAATAAATTCACTGAAACTAACTTTGCCCAATTTATGCTTTTGTTTTGTGACAGAAGTATTCATGTAAAGGCTAAAATACACAGAGAAACTTTTTATCCTATTATTACTAGTTTTTCCTACAATTCTGGGACAGGAAGTAATATTCTGTATTTTTTACCTAATATATGAACTTTAACCTGTGAAAGTTGTCAAGGGCATTTATTTAATCAATGAATTGAGAATTAGTCTGTGTAGCAAACACACATCAATGGACCAGCATTAAGACCAGTGATCAGTAAATAGCTACTATTTGATCTCTGATATAGTGAGTTTATGTAAAAGTTTTATTTTGGATTTGTTCCATAAATATTTTAATCTCAGAATGTCACAAGAAGTTTTTGTCACTTTAACTGTGAATTATGTTTAATTAATTGTCAAGTAAATACTATATTAAGGGAAACAATGCATGAAACATATTAATATAGATAAGATTAGCAACAGACATTTTCTGGATTCTACTTCTTGCTCTGTTAAGTAAAATACTGGAAGTTTTGCTACTTACTTCCTTGTATTTCCTGGATCTTGTAAACTTTCACAAAGTATGACATAATGTATTGAAGGAAGTCAATTGATATAGCAGAGGTAAGTTACAGCATTAGTTCCTAAGTTCGTTCCTACTTTAGTTTGCTAATGTATGTATTAATGCTGGTTTATAGCAAAAACCATACACTCATATATGGGCTAGACTCATTTAAAAAGCAATAAAATATCCTCTTACATTCTGTATGCTTTGTAATTTCAAAAAATGATCATTTATATTGTGGAAACTAGTCTAAAGCAAAGACGGTGATTAAACTTTTTACAAAATATAGGAGTTTAAACTATGTTCTCATTAGGCATTTTTCAATATAGAGAAAGAAAGAAGAGAAGAGAATATATATTATAATATAAATAAGAATATATATATTACTATGAAGGATTAAAGCCAAGATAATAATAAAACAGCATGTAGAGAGCAATTTAACTTAATTTGACTGGCTATACCTGCCGTGTCTGCAAGTATAAGTTAATTAAAAGTGGAAAGCATGATATTTGGGTAATATATTTTGAACCTTCTGTCTAATTACCCACTATAAGTGCACTGACCTCATGCTGATCCTAAACAACTGGAAATAACACAAAATATATTTCCCTAATGTTCCTTTCAAAATAAGTACAGTTAGCCAATTACTAGTAAGTGTTTACTTTCATACTTGCATTTAAACAAATATGTGTTGAAATTTACAGCATTAGGAAAAGAAAAAATTATTATAACTCTGTATTAATGTAAAAATGTTTGTCCACATTTTATTGGAGAAAAGCATTTCTATCTTAAAAAATAAAACATATTCAAAGTTCAAGATAACTTAAGATAAAGTCAATATCATAAAACCAAAGTGTAAATATCAAGTTCTTATTTGATTAATTTGAAATTCAAAATTTTTATTATTTGTAATGTTTAATATCTCAGTTATAGCATCTGGATGTTTAAGGGATGGCACTTAATAACAGATTTAAAGAACAATGAGGAAGTAAAATCATGAAACCAAAAGAACATCTCTCCATGACTCCCTGTCTGTCTGTCTTCTGGTGTTTGTAATTTTATGACATATATCATCTTTGATGTGCTCTTAGTTTAAAGTGTTAGATATTACATGTTAACCTCATGCAGTGTTGTTGCCTGCAAAATAACCATTCTCTAGTAAAGCCTATCAGGAAATTACAAAAAAAATAAATAAACTTGATACATCAATGAAAATTTATGTGAACTAACAACTGAGTATATTTCAGTGAGATAATTGAAGGAAAAGGGGAATGGTAAGGATTTAAAAGGCATTGAACCGACCAAGGGAAAATATATCAAAGTGTGGCACTTCTGCTGATCTATTACGTCACCTTACAAGAGCCAAGTTTCTTGTGTTTCTCTCTATCCGTTAGTAATTGCCATTTCACTGTCAAGGGTCTTCAGGTTAATGAAAAATGAACAAGATTACACTGTTGTTTCAGGAAGAGTCCAGTAAATTACTACTACTTTTGTAAGAATTACATATATATGATATGTTAAAAAGATTTATGCATTACTTCTATAATTCTGTGAAAATAGAAATTTTATATTGAAAATATTAAGGCACTTAATGGCATTATGCATATGTATTTACATATGACATGTACAATGAAAATGCATCAATTGGTCTTCAGAGATAGCAGGTAAGAGCATTTACTTCTCTTGAAGAAAGTCACATTTGGTTACTGATACCCATATGAGATATTCATTGCCACCTCTACCTCCAGATACAGGATTATCATAAACTTCTGAATATCACTGACATTGGTATGCACCTGCACATAGCCACACACACTCAAATACACACAATTTTAAATACAAAGTAAATCTTTAAAAAACAACAACAAAAAATTGTACATCAGTACATCAGGTGGCAAGTCATATTAGAACCTAAAGTCACACATTTTTTTCAAGATATAATGAAACTATGGCTATAACAATATAATTGTTTTGTATTCATTAATTTCTGATGCCAATGCTTTCCTTCTAATTTTTATTTATATTTTCCAGTATCTTTATTACCCCTTTTTCAGTTCAACTCGCACTGAATCTATTTGTCAGCTGCTGTATTATTAATTCAAGTACATATTAGGTAGGGAATTTTATTTCCTAATTTATCAGAATTCATGTGTTGTTTCTTCACACAGATACCTATGTGTGTATAAATATATATTCTAGATATCAAACTGTATCTATTTATTATATATCATAATATAAGCTCTTATGTGCCACCAAATCAAGCTTAATATGGAGGAAAAAAATAGGGAGTATGTAGAGATCAGTCATTTTGTCATGAAAATAAAAGAGCCTGGGAGGAGAATAAAATTCCAAGTATTATACTTGTCACAATACTAAATAGTCTGCAAATATGAGAAATGGTAGTGTGCCAAGTATTCCTAGAGATGTAGGTTAGCAAGTAAGCAGGAAAAAAATAAAGTTTTGAGTGAAATATGATGTAGCACTTAGAAATAAGACCAGACTAACTACTCTCCCCTCCCTTATTGATATAGCCTTTGAAGTCTTAGCTGTAGATATTAGGCAAGTGAAAAACACAAAGGCTAAAAATAAAATAGGAAGAAAAATGGCAGATCTTCCCTGTTTGCAGATGACCTGGCTCTACTTAATCTAGAATCTAGCAATGACAATAATATTGAGGGATACAGAAAATAATGTAAAGCCCAGTATCTCTCATTAATACTGACAGAGTACTCGCATAGAAAGAAACTAGTAGACCTCACATCAGTCAAAATAGCAATCATCATAAATTGGAAAACAAATCTTGTAGAGAATATAAAGAGAAAGGAACCCTTAGTTTCAGCTATCGGGGGTGAAATTAATGCAGACATTCTGGAACTCAGTTCAGAGGATTTTCTTCAAAAACAAATCTCTATCATATGACCTTGCTATTTCACTCCTGTGCATAATACTGCAAGAGAGACATTTGTACCTCCTAGTTTATTGCTTCTTTATTTACTATGACAAAGAATCAGAGTTGACTTACTTATCCATCCACAGATGACAGATAATATAAATTTGGAACATATATTAAGTGAAATTCTATTCAGCACTCAAGGAAAATGAACTCAAAATTTACAAGAAAGCAGATAGAGTTAAAGTGTTTAATATTTAAGCCACATCACAATTAATATTCGAAAGGTAAAAAAGGTGTATTGTCCCTCATATGTGGAATATATTCTATAAGATATGTTTAAATGAGCAATGTTTGTGTGGGTACAATATAACATTTAAAGAAAAAAGAAAAGTAAAGGGTAAATATTCATTTGGAAGGACCCAATATTGTCAGTAACAAGTAGTTATAAAAAGAGATATAACACTAATTGATTTTCAATTTCTATCTGTAAGGGTTTTTCTGACATATCTAGTTCTAACTTTGTCACAGATATACATAAAATAAGCTGCCTTTTTATTGGTTATTTTACTTGGTTACATTTCAAATGTTGTTCCCCTTCATGATCTCCCTTCCACAAACCCTGTATCCTATCCTTCCATGCTCTGCTTCTATGAGGGTGCTCCATCACCCACCCTCCTACTCCCACCTCACTGTCCAAGCATTCACCTATGCTGGGGCATCAAGCCTCCATTGGACTAAGAATCTTGCTTCCCACTGATGACAGATAAGGCAATCCTCTGTTACATATATAGTTGGGTTGTTGGTTTATTCCCTCGGAGTCCTGGGGAGTTGGGTTAGTAGAGAATGTCATTCTTCCTATGGGGTTGCAATCCCCTTCATTTCCTTCAGTCCTTTCCCTAACTCTTAAGTTTCATAGTGTAAGTTGTGAAATTTAGTGTGAACTCTGTAATTTCTCTTGTGAAATGCATTTTACCTCTATAAATGTTTATTTAGTTGTGTTGTCTATCAGTCTATTAATCATGGGGTGTGATTTTTATTTGTAAAAAAATTGATAATAAAATTTAAAGTAAAACTAAATATTTGAGCAAAATGTAGGTTGCAATTTTCAGAAAGATGGAGTGCTGTGAGCCAGGTTGACAGATGGAATGGGAACACTAATTTATCATAGAGGGGATAACTGTTGGATCATAGGGCCAAGAATGCATCCTATATCTTGACCTTAACCTGCAATAATTGAGGCACACTACAGATCAGGCTTATACTTCAGAAAGACCACTGGCAGTAATATTTATTAATTTGGTCTTCAGGATAAAAAACTGGAAATTTATAGAAAACTAGCAATTAATGTATGGTTCATTAGAAATATTTCCCAAGAACAATACTTAGTTCTATGGTGTATTAGGAGCTAAAATAGCACTTTTCTAGAAATTAAGAATGAAAGCAAACACCTATTTGAATGTTTATACTTCTTGTATACTATTAAATGCCTAAAGGTTGTGATATCTGACTCATCTTAAATATATGCTGAAGGCAATTTGGAGAGTTACTTAACACTTGCTTGGTTCTCTTTTTGTAATTTCAGAGAATACTATTATCTGTTTCTTTAGACTGTTTTTCCATAGGTGTTAAATGTAAATAGCTAGCTTATGTCTAGGGCTTACTCTCTACTGAAAACATAGATGTTTGTTCGGGTAGGATGCATTTAATATGTAAGGCTTGATGAAAAACAAAACAAAGTTTCATGGTGATATTAATGTGATAATGATAAAGCGAAATGAGAAAACAATTATAATAAGTACATTAGCCATTTTTATGAAAGATAAAATATTCTAATCAGAGGTGAATGGTGGAAAAAAGTTGTCAGATGCCATGTATTCTAGAAGCACAGGAGAAACACTTCTCTACTTTACAGAGTACTATCCTAAGGTGTATTCTTTTAGCATAAAATATACATGTAGAAAAATACATGGTCTATGAGGAATATATATATGCCTTTAAAAAGTCATAATTGCATCATTCACGTGTGATTTTATATATTTGTACTCTGTGCATCTAGTGCCTACTCTGCCCTCAAGTTCAGCTCTGCTCTTGATGGCTCACACACCTCAGCTTGTTTGCAGCCAAGATAAAGTTAACATTGGCTCTACTCTCAAGAACTTTCCAAGAAAAAGGGAACAGAGACCATGGTGTGACTCAGCTTGTAGTCCCACTGATAACTTTCCCTCTGCCTGGGAAATTCATATATCTTAATATTCCATTCATAATATAAGTTTTCTAAAATGAAATGTAAATTTAAAATGGAAATAGAAACATTAAAATTAACATTTTATACCAAAATTAATAAACTTGAACTGACATAAAATTGGTGTAATCACATATGCAATAATGTAATTTAGATAATTTTAAAACAAAGTATGTGATTATTTCCCCTCCATGTGATACTTATCACAAGGGCAAATTCGTATAACATTTTTAATTTTTCTTTTGTTTTAGAACAAAGGACAAAGGGATTAATAATTTTGGAGCTATGATTATTACTGTAGAAATTAAATGCAATTTATCTAGTTCATTTCTGAAATTTGTGGCATTTTTAAACAATAAGATCTTAAAAGTTCTGAAGGGAAACTGAGAACAGCAGTAATATCCTATATTCAGTGGTTGAGTGGGTGTCAATAACTCAAAGGGAATCCTCCCATGCCAAGAACTTGGATGTTTAATACAGAGTTCATGGCTTTGGTGGAGAGTATTATCATATGTGTGTGTGTGTGGATGTGGATGTGTGTGTTTGGGGGGCAGGGGGTTATAGAAAATAATGCTTTCCTGTTGTTAGGTATCTAGTAACACTTATCTCTGTTTTCTTCTTGCTACTATCTATTATCTCCCTACTTCCTCAGTTAAAGCGCCCCCACCTACTTGTGAACATTTAATAGATTGTAAATGACTCTTTACATGTTGTGATAATAGTATATTAAACTCAAATCCTGTAAGTGTATCTACACTGTAGATTTTCAAAAGACTCACTCTTGAGTGCCTTTTAAAATCATAAATATGAAGTGTCTTTCTAAATAAATGATCAGAAGGTTCTAAAAGGTAACTAAACAAAACTAGAAAGAATAAAAGAAAAACCTCTAAGAACCATTTAAAAAAAACAATAGTGGCCCGGAATCCCAACCATCAGGTGGCTGAAACAGGAGCATCTCCATGGGTTTAAGGCAATGCTGCTATATAGTCAGTTCCAGTCCAGTCAGGACTACAATGTAAGATACTGTTTGAAAAATCCATGCAAATATTAAAAACATCTGCAACAGTAAAGTTTGTTAATTTCCCAGGAACACATAAATGTAATTCAAAAGAAAACTATGAAATATGTAAAACAAAACTAAATGAAAGCAACTAAGAATCAATGAAAGCAAATAGCAAATATAAAGTATGCCTATGTTTACTTTCAACTAAAGATGTGCAAATTATGTAACAGCAAGCTCTTCTCCATGAATTAGGCTAGTAATAAGTCAAAATGTTAGATAATACCTCAGATTTAAAACTGAGCAGGGAAATTGTGATTTTTTTTTCTTACAAAGCTGATATTCAGGCAAAATGCACTAGTATGGTAAAATATTCCTGCTGGCATTAGAGTCTAATCAGATTGGTCAGTGCCTTTCTTTTCATAATTGTTCTCATATGAGGGTATGTCTATGTGAGCAAGAATACAGCTTTACACAGTATTCTGCATGCACATTTAGTGTGTCCAGAGTAGAATGTGCCTTCATGGATCATACACAACTGCAGTTATGTCAAGACTGACAATCTGAGTTTAATCTCTGGATCCCATATGATGGAAGGAGATAATTGACACCCACAGGATGAGCCCGTGGTTGCACAAATATAACACGCACATGACAATACCAGACAATGTGACAATGTGGGTAGGGGACATTTCCAAAGCTCCATTGGTAGATAAAGTGATACAAGTTATCAATGGCTTCTCAGATAGGAAAATTGCTTTTCTCCAGTGATAAGCTTCATGTAGGTTATTCAACCCCATGTGATCAGCCTTGTGCATATGTACACATGAGCAACACTAAGTGGATTTCATAGGTTTTATATGTATGCATATAACAATAGCTATTATAGACAGGGACATGAATTTAACAGGGTGGGGAGGACCAAAGGGAGAAATTGAATGTGAACAATAGGGATAGAAATATTTAAAAACAGTATTCATATATGAACTTCATAAAACAGAAAATAAAAATTAAGGAAGGATTTCTTGATAAAAAAAATCGTCTTTAAAAAATCAATACTCTTAACTACTTGAAAACAGAATTAGGATAGTGTAAGGGTTTTAGCAATAACTACCCAAGTAGTTCAGTTTCTGTATCATAATGGACATTTAAAATCCAAAAGAGTCATATTCTGACCCAAATTCTCAAATAAAATATACTTTTATCAGTTCATGGATTTTTGAGACAAGGATAGAAGGTGGGATATACAAGCTATGCTTTCTAGAATTTCTGCTAGATAGATTCTGAATATATGATTGTTTCCTTAGTTTAAAATATACAACCATAATGCCTGCTTCATAGTACATGCAAATGCCATTTTATACATGTATAATTCCCACGTGATTCCACTTGTCCTGCACATTGACACCTTTAATGACAGACTTGGCTGCCCAGGTATTGCCTTTTTCTATAAAGGATAAAATGGAGTGTATTTAAACAGTTACAATATTATACCTAAATATTTGTAGTGAATTTGAGTCCAACAGTCATCTATATCTGAGCAACTTGTTTATGACACATAATATATCACTACTGGTTGTTTATTCTTTCCCTATTTAAATGGAAGCTGGGCTTTGGAACCTCTTCAGGCCATTTGGCAAGAGCTCTCACAATGTCACAATTAGGTGTAACAGATTCTATATTAACGGAGCACAGATCCTTTAAATTCATATACCCTGCCTGGGTGATCATGTAAGTCAGTGAAGAGGAGAAATTTATGCAAGATTGAGTGACTATTCTTCTCTAAATAAAAGGAATAGGGAGAAATTAGAAGGGAAGTTGACATATTTCCTCTCAACAGCTAATGAAACTATGCAGTATTCCTAAAATTCCCACCTGTAGTATTTGGAAAATTCTTTTTATTTTACCTTTTCTCCATCTCTGATACCACCTTTTTTATATTTCATTTATTGACCCAGAGCATTAGACACAAACTAAAAGCTCTATTTTGCTTTAATTCTTTTATATGTAGGTCAGTGAATAGAAGAAGTAAGGTTAATTACGAACCAAGTTTCTTAAATTTTAATATGTTGTTGAATAAATTAAGTAAAATCTAGATTTATTTTTTTCCCTAGGGAATTTGAGTAAGACACTATGAGAAATAGCCACTGAAAGTAAAGAACATGTAATTGGATTTTGAATTGGCCATTTCACCTACCTGGGGTTAATAAAATCCCCTTGCCTTACTAAAGTGTGAAATAAAGTTATAGCATGCCATAACATAACCCATTATTGAAGTGTTCACCTTCTCAAATTGTTATATGATATAAGGCATTATAAGATCAAGTGGATGTTGCCCTGTGGATTTAAGGGCTATGAAGCTCAGAGGGATTGCAGAAGTGACTCTTTTTTTATGACATTGCAGATTTTGCAAAAACACACAGGAACTGATATGCTTAAGAACACTTAATCTCTAATTTCAGATGTATTTTAAAAGTCAGAGGCTTTTGAAGAAGCTTCCGAGAAGATAATCATGTCCTACAACTGCAGGCAATGCATGGATACAATCAAGCCTAGGGTAGATCTGAGCAATTTGGGCAAACTGTAATATAGCATGCTCGATTTCAGACAGAATAACAAAAGAATGAATTCTTAGGAGCTAAAATTTAGGGAAGGGACTAAGCCTCTGAAACTTCTTTGCTCACAAAAGACCCCTTGCCCAGTAGATGGAAGAAAATATTTCCTTTGTCTGAAGTCGTAAGATAATCATGATGTGAGGATTTTACTCAAAACCTACATCATTTACCTGCTTTAACTTAGAAGAATATGCACTGATATTTTCAGCATTGCTAGAGGCTGAACGATTTCAAGAACTAAGATAATTATAGAAAAGACAGACCTTTGTGAAGACAAGATACCTAGATAATTTTAGACAACAAAATCAAGCTGATTGTGGAAGAATCCATTGACAACTGGATATTATGGTTTGACACAAAATGCAACTTTTCTTCAAGGAAATGATCTGAATAAATTGGACTGCTTTTTGCAACTGTTATAACAAACCAGAGATTTAAATGGTCAATATGAGCTAAATATATTAAGAAAATTAGAATGTCTGTGTACACAGTTCACTAGACCCTGGCAAAAACCCAAAGGCTCTGAAAAATAGCAATAGTAAAGTAGAATTCTTGAGTATTTTACTACATGAATATGTTCTGTAAGAGAATAATCTGAGCAGTCAAACCTTATTGTAACTAAAGCAATACAATCAGTACTAGAAGCAAGGAAATTATAATGTATAAAATAATGTGTGGCCCCCTAACTTTGAAAGTTTAGAGCACAAGTTTATAAGGTGTATGACTTTGTTATATCTCTTCAGAAATGGCAGAAGTCAGATGGAAGGAAGCATTGGATGATGCAAACTGGAAGCAATTATCTTAATGAGAAGCAAAATTGAAGTTAGGCTTAGAGTTCATTAACATTAATATGTGGTAATGGATAATAAATAGATCATGTCTAGTGTGTACTGTGGGCAAGGCAGATAACTAAGTATAGTTACTCATTTTGTATAATGTATAAAAGAGAGTTAGCTGCAAGCAAGACTGAACTTAATCTCTACTGGACTGATCACAATTACTCAAATATGTGCCAGATAAAAAGTACTAACAGACACATTGATTAGTTGAAATATGACATGTAGCTTAACTGAAATGCTTTATAAATAAAAACATAACTTTCAAAGATAAATTAAAATATTATATAAAATTATGATATCAAGTATTATGACAGCTTTTAAATTGCTAGCTCAATATATATGGATAGTGTTCTTTCATTCTGTATTCAAAAAACTCGAGGCCCCTTGCTCAGCTAACAGTTTCCAGAGGGAAGTGGAAAAATCATACTCACTGAGAAATGTTAAAAAAAATTGCCTTGATACTATTAATGATAGCAGAAAACAGTGAGATTATTAGGAGCTGTGTTTTAGTGCATGATTATGCTAATTTACCTCAAGTGCAATACATAGTTATGGGTAGGTTTTCACAATGGAGGAATCTGAAATGGAAAACAGGATGACTAGCAAAAAAGTGTTCAGATAGTTTTAGATCTCTTAGATACAACTTTTATGAAGACAAATGCTGGTCTAATTGAGTAAATCTAGGTACATGAACATTGTAAAAATTCTTCTTCTTTTTTTGTCTTAGACTGCAAGAATTCCTAATAGCTTAGTTTAATAATGTACTTTGCCTATATGAATAAATCTGTTATATGGCCATTACATTAAGCATAAGCTTCGGTCTTCCCTCAGGATAAATGAGATCAGGGTATAGTTATAATTAATATACCTAAGTATTTCATAGTGGGGCACTAATGTGCTACAGAGAAATTCATTAACTCGTTCTAAACCCTAGAATATGGTAGTGCATAAGCCTTACCTACATACTACCTTGACCACGTCAACTACCACAGATTCTTCATCTCCTAGATGTAACTATGGGGAGAGTAAGTTTTGATGTCACATTATTAAATACAAAAATCTCACCAATTCTGTGGCAAAATGTGCCCTAGGCATGTGTCTATCACGCTAAGCTATGTACTTAGGAAGAGTAAAGAAATTACATCCTTTGGCCCAATTCAACATCTAACACAGTTGAAATAGGTGCTGTCAGTTGAATGTCTTACATATTTCTTCTAGAAAGACTACTGTAAGGCACACTGATTCCATAAGGCTTTTCTTGAGGTGATATTGTGTGACTAAAGAAATTGCTTCATTTTCTTGTGGCAATGCGGCCCTAGGTTATACAAACTTTTATTTACTTTCTTATTTCTCAGAGTCACTTTCACATCTGCTATTACTTTCCTGAGATTGTTTTGTCTTCTAATAAAATGTAGACACATAAATTTTGCTTCAAACTGTTTCTATGGAACCAAAGAAATGTTTGTCTTTTTGTCTTAAGACACTTAACAAATTAAATTTTTTTCCTTCTGTTTTTTATTATTTTCTAAATTTTTTTATTTACATTCCAAATGATTTCCCCTTTCATGTTTCCTCCCTCCCCAAACGTCCCATAAATTAAATTTTTAAGAAAAGTGCATAACCCAAAATAAATAATATAGCATTATTATTGTTTATAATACATGGAAAAGTTAAATATGAACCTTATCATTAAATAGACATGGAGGAAGATATTAAATAGTATATGGCTACTAATAATTTAATATACGCTTTATTTAAACATACATCTCTTTTCACCTATAGATCACTTTTTTGTAGGTTACTACACTACAGAACAAAGGAGATTGCAAGTTCAGAATAAATACCATTTTTACTTTTAAGCTTTGACTCTTTTACCATGGTAAGGAAGCATACAAAGTCAGAATTAGAACATACAGCAATATGTTACATTACTTTCCCTAAAGAGTTTATATCACTTCATTCAAATTAACTGGGTAATGACTGAAAATTTTCTCTCCAGTCTTGCTTGGTGGCCCACTTATAATTTTTCAGAGTTCCTCAAAAGGAATGGGCTATTTGGCCAGCTATGTCAATAGAGTCTATCCCTGCATGCATAATAACTTACTAAATAATTATCAAAAGAATTTCATAACAAGAGTAGGCAGCTATGTAATTGATAATTCTTTTTTTCTCAGCAATCGATTACTACTTATATAATATTGAGGAAGGTCTTTATAAATGTTTCAAGTTTTGTGACTTTGTGGCTCCTTTGAACATTTCTGTTTCTTCAAGGGAAGCATATTTTATCTCAGAGAAAATAGCCCCACCTCTGTCTCCTCCTCCTGACACTTAGTCTCTTCAAGCCTTGGAGACAGTGATATTGAGGTATCATCATTTTTTTTTATCATTTATAACTGAGCAGTAGACTGCTATGCCATATAAATTGATAATTTTTCCCAATATTTTGATGGTTTAAGGTTGTTCAATAACCACTTCCCACAAACAAAAGAAATTGCCCTGCTCAACAAAGGTGTAAAGGAGCAGCATTAATAATCATTAAGAAAAATATATAGAAAATGTTTTAACACAACCATCCTACACATTTAATGACAACATATGAACACTCTCTTTTACATGGATCTTTTGTGACTATTACATGGGTTCCCTCTTATAGTGTAGACCTTAAATCTAGTTAGTAAACAACTGGATTGTCCATCTCAATTGTGCTTTTATTGGATCAGCAGTGATATTTTATTTGTCATATTTAACACTGTTACACACAAAATCCACATTCCTGCAAGACTCTTGACCATAATTTTCTCTCATAGAATATATAGTCCTTACAAGAATTATAAATACCAACTAGTAAAGGGAAGTACTAATTCATCTCCAGCTTGAGGTCTCTATATCATGGACACAAAGTATATGTTGTCTTTAGTAGTATGACGTTTCTGTATACTTCTCGCATATAGCAGAAAAACTATCTATAACCTATATTTTTAAGAAGCTGCTTCTGATCTATTATCTTTCCCAGGTAGATTCACATGCCCCTCCATTTTAGCCTAACTTGTTACTAAACGTATCTGAGGCTGTGAACTGTAGTATGATTTTCCTTTATTTTAAAGTTATTATTCACTTATATGTGAGTACATACTATGTTTGTCTTTCAGGGTTTGGGTTATGTCAATCAAGATGAATTGTTCTAGTTCAATTCATTTGCCTGCAAATTTCATAATTTTTTTAAATAGCTGAGTAATATTCCATTGAATAAAAATAGCACATTTTCTTTTTTCTTTTTTTTTATGTTAACTGAACTTGGCTTGCTTTTTAATATTATTTTGTTTTTATTTTTTATTTATTTCAGTTACTGCAGCACTTTTTTTTATTTATTTATTTTATTTTATTTTTTTAATTTACATTCCAAATCATTTCCCCTTTCCCTTTTCCTCCCTCCCCGAAAGTCCCATAAGCCCCCTTCCCTCCCTCTTTTCTCCATTCAATTACCTCTCATTTCTCTGTCCTGGCGTTCCCCTACATCCAGTCTTTCCAGGACCAGGGGTCTCTCCTTCCATCTTCTTAGAAATCTATTGATATGCGGATTGTGTCTAGGGTATTCCGAGATTCTGGGTCAATATCCCCTTATCAGTGACTGCATACCATGTGTGTTCTTTTGTGATTGGGTTACCTCACTAAGGATGATATTTTCAAGATCTGACCATTTGCCTAGGAATTTCGTGAATTCATTGTTTTTAATTGCAGAGTAGTATTCCATTGTGTAGATATACCACATCTTCTGAATCCATTCCTCCGTTGAGGGACATCTGGGTTCTTTCCAGCTTATGGCTATTATAAATAAGGCTGCTATGAACATAGTGGAGCATGTGTCCTTATTGCATGCAGGTAAAGCCTCTGGGTATATGCCCAGGAGTGGTATAGCCGGATCCTCCGGGAGTGTCATGCCCAGTTTTCTGAGGAACCGCCAGACTGCTTTCCAGAGTGGTTGTACCAGCTTGCAATTCCACCAGGCAAGTAACCCTATTAAAAAATGGGGTACAGAGCTAAACAAAGAGTTCTCACCTGAAGAATATCTAATGGCTGAGAAGCACCTAAAGAGATGTTCATCATCCTTAGTCATTAGGGAAATGCAAATCAAAACAACCCTGAGATTCCATCTCACACCAGTCAGGATGGCTAAGATCAAAAACACAGGAGACAGCGGTTGTTGGCGAGGATGTGGAGAAAGAGGAACACTCCTCCACTGCTGGTGGAATTGCACATTTTCTTTATCCACTCTTCAGTGGATAAAGAAATGTCTAGATTCTAATCCACATTCATTCTTGTTGAAACATTATGTCCTTATTCTGTACCACTGTCAGAGCCTGTTGTGCATCTCCCACAGTGGATGGCTTCACACATGCCAGTTAATCCTACTCTGCTAATTAAGGCATGACGTGGGGAGGAAGGGGCAAAAGGGTGAGAATGGCCATGCTCATTGATTCCTACTTAAAACACGGTATGCTAACCTTTATTTTAAATAGATCATATAATATTTCTAAGGTCTCTAGACAAGGCCATTTTTCCCTGGAAGACTTTGTATGATCCCTGAAATTGGCAGAACTGTTCTATAAAGGTTGTGCTTTCCTCAGTGCAAATGATGAAATGAGAGATATACCCAATCTGTACAAATACTTTGCTTCATATGAACCCAGGACATTTCTATCTACCTATAATTATGCCTTGACCTGGAAGCTTCTAGGCTTCATACAATCCAATTTTCTGTATGCCTGGACCTTGAAGGCTTCAGGTTCCTGCCTCAGTCTGCTAACCAAGGCCCAGAATAGTTCAGCTTCTGAGATTATTACTGCTGAATAAACTCATCCTCAATAGCTCTTTTTGAACTCTGGGTGGCTGGTTCAACTCAGCTATTCTGGCTCAAACTCCTCTCTAAGCTAACTGATTCAAAATGACTTCTCTCAAGCTTCTGACAGAACTGTTCTTTTTCTTTTTACATTTCAAATGTTATTCCTTTTCCCAGTTTCCCCTCTGCAAAATCTTTATGGCATACCCCTCCCCCTGCTTCTGTGAAGGTATTCCCCCACCATCCCACTCCCTTCCACCTCTTAGTTCTGGCATTCCTCTACAGTAGGGCATTGAACCTTTACAGGACCAAGAGCCTCTCTTCCCATTGATGCCTAACAAGGCCATCCTCTGCTACATATGTGGCTGGATCCATGGATCCCTCTATGTGGTTTAGTCCATGGGAACTGGAGGGTCTGTTTAGGTGGTATTGTTCTTCCTATGGGACATGTCCAGTAAACACCTGGAATCCTCTTCATGTGAATGAACTGTTCTTTTTGAAAAAATACCTCTGAACTCCATGACAGAACTACTCTATACTCAACTGCTGACTCAAATACACCAAACTGAATAGCCTCTCTCTCCAGCTTACTGGAGTTGGGCATACCTTATCTCTGACTGGCTATGTTATCACGTAGTAGCCATTATGTGGGATCAAAGGTGTATGCTAATGGTGTGCCAGAGGGATTAAAGATAACTATTCTTGCCAGAGGAATCAAAGATATGTAGTATGTCTGCATCCTAAGAGTATAGTATCTTTGGATACGATCCCTTGCCAGTGTTGTCTTATTGATGGAATAAAATCCCTATATACTGTTCAGATTAACTCTTCAGGAGAAGAAAATGTTATTTCCTTGAGGATTTTGTTGTTATTAGTGATGTTGATATTATTTTTTTTAATTTAGCAAATTTAGAGAATTATTTAAATGAGTGTAGTATTTACATCATTTCCATACCTCATTCTCTTATAACTTCTTCATGTCTCCCTGATTTATGACCTCTTTAACTATTGCTACATATAATATTCTCTCTCGCTCTATCTCATGCATGTACACACACATACACAGACAGACAGACAGACAGACAGACAGATGTATATCTAGAATTTTGAATCCACATAGAGTTGCTCTTCTGTCGATATTTTTATGCCTGAACTGTTTGGATTTGCAACTATTAGAAGCTCAGCATTAGACTAAAGAAGTCAAGATTTCAATGTTTCTGGCAGCTATTACTGGTTTTAGTTGTTCATATAGGGACAATATAATGTGAGTTTTCCAGTTTCACTGCCCTGTTCTGCTTTCCCAACCTGGATCATCCAGACACCATTTGCACTGAGCTGGACTGGTAGGAATGAAGCTTAGCAGGGAGGCTTAGTCACAATCTCCTTGATCTGTGCAGAAGAAGAAACCTTCTCTGGAGACAACTTTCAGTGAAATAGCTCTTTTTCAGAGGTTGGGGTGAAGAAAGGCTATATAAACATTCGGGAGTAAATAGGGGTCTTTGTGGGGAAGTGTTCTTTATTGGCTAGGAACAAGTGGTTGGGAATGCTTCATTCGCATGAAGAGGATTCCAGGTGCTTGCTGGACATGTTCTTATAAGTAGAGGGGAAGTTTAAGTTGAAAGCAGGACACCAGGTTATGTGTCCACCTCAAGGGTAGCAGAGGTTGAAGTCTGAAAGAACATGTGCACTAGGGCATGCAAGTCCAGTGTAGGGAGAATAGAGTCCTACTCCTGCTTGTCTCAGAACAAGACTTTTAGAGTATGGACACATCTCAACCTCATTCTTTCTCTGGACCAGTTCCCATTGTAGCATGGCTTTCTAACCCCACACATGATTTTTTTCAGGTGACAATATTTTTGAGATTTCATTGATGCAATTTTTCTATACTATATAATAGACACTGTCTCAAGTATCTCAAATACATATCCTGGTCCTTTGGGTTTTACAATGATTCCATACCATCTACTGTAATATTTTCTGAACTTTAGGTATAGAGCTTGCAAAATAGATTTATCAATTGAGTTTAAAAAACCCATCTTTATGTTCTCAGTATTTTGAATGATTGTAAATTTTTGAAATAGTTTCCATCTGTTTAAAAATAACTGTTCTTTGATGATAAATGGGAATGCCACTTATCAGCATGGATCCAAATAAATACAGATATTTAGAATGCAGCTACTAACAATATTTATGAAAGTGGTATTAGTATTTTCCTCCCAGATTCTATCATCGCACCAGTCATTGCTACTTGACTAATGGACTTTAAGTTATGGAAAGTTGTTGGTTATAGTCATCATATATGTGACACTATCATACCCTAGAGATAGCCTAACAGACCTTGAAATTTTTGTGATTTTTATCCTTGAAAGCTGAGTAGTACTATTGATTTTGTTTTTTGTTGGCAACTTGCTCAGTATCATTTACACTAAAAGAGTTAGTCCTTAGGAAAAGTCCTCCCAGTTCAGCTCCATGTCATTTCCTCCAAGTCCTGGGTCCAAAGAATCTTCATTAATAGTATCTTTCTTTCAAGTTCTATGAGGTAACTGAGGTCAATGACAATATTCTATAACTTTTAGAATCTCAATTCTTCTTCTGACGAGCAACTCGAAGGGAGGTTTTCTATGCCTAATACTGGGCCTTTTATCTGAAAGTCTATGATTCCTGGAGAAGCATTATCATCCCAAGTGGCACAAATTCATGTAAACTAAGCAATATATATACATATATATGTGTGTATATAATATTTGATCCATTATCTTGAATCTTTAATATTGCTTTCCATGAATAAAATGAAACACATATTTTGTATCATATAAGTTATACTTTGAAATAATTACATGTGCATTATTCCATAAGTCCTATAAGGTATTCATGTATTATAAAATAATAAATTTCCCTTATGATATAATTGTTTTGATATTTGTTATTCTAAGTAACATGTTAGTGGATTTCCTACTGTGGTTTTTTTTTTCCTCTAATTGGATGAAGAGTTGAATGAGGTATAAGAAAATCCACATGATATGTTGGATAAAGAGTCAAAATCAAATTCTGATGTTGGGGACAGGAGTTGGAGCTGCTGGAGTTTTCAAGTTTAGTCAAAAAATCTTCTTGTGAAAAGGGTGTTCTTTGCCATGTTTTAGTATGTTAAGGAAAAAAGCAGAAATGGGAGCATGAAGAGAAAAATCCAAAGGTCACAGCACTGTCTATATTAATTACATTAATTTTGCTATAATAAATGTTGTAACATAATCATCTTAAGGTAGAAAGTCTTCACTTACAGCTCCTGAGACCATACAGTCCTTAATGGGAAGAACACTTGTTAACAGGAGCAGATAGGCACTCCATTACATTTCAATGGCAATTTGCAAATAGAGAACTAGAACTGAATGAAACCCAGCTATAAAATTCCAGAACTAACCCCATGTAACATACTTCTTCAATCAAGTTTCTAACCCTAAGTATCCTAAAAGGTTAAAAGAAAAAACACCACTAGCTTGGTGCCAAGTTTACAAATACAGCGTCCAATGTGCTAATAGATGTATCTATTGTAGTGATTTCAAATTCAAACCACAGGAATGCTATTCATTTTTGCTCACTAAATGCTCTCTGGCAGTTTTATGTAAGTTGGGATAGAAGATCTTACACCAGGGAGCTACATTTTCATATTGGTCAAGATGATGATATATCCAAGGTTTATCTGATGGTTTCTAATACTTCTTTGGGGTTTTCAGCTTGTCTTGAACTTCTCATGGATATTCACTTTTAAAGTAAATCTGCATGACACTACCAAATACAGTTAATAGACTTGTATAAGCTCCCACAATGAGGCAAGATTAAATACTCATAATATGCTTTGATTATAATTTGGGTCAGTTTCTAGTCTTCTTATCAAACGGACTCATTTTTGTGCCTGAAAAATAAACAATAGATTATATAGTAATAGTTTTATATTATCAGTACATTGTAATAAATGAGAGACTCCAAGTTATGAAATCATGATTTTTTCAGAGCACAACATACAGTTATTAACATACAAAACTTTCTCATACCTTGAGTCACTGAAGATTTATTTAAGCTTCACATAGTTTTCTAGTTTCAAAGTACTGTAGTAATTTTATTTTTAAGTTAAAAAAGAACATTGTATTGATCAAATTGACTTGAAAACTACAATGGTATATTTTTAAAATGTAAATATAATAAGGATACATTTTGAAATTTAAATATATCTTAGATAATACTAGCTCCCCCAGAAGTTTCTGTATAAGTCTCGTACTCATTGAACTCAGAGTGACCTGTCTGTCTTTGCATACAAGGATTACAGATGTGTATCCACACAGCAGTTCTGGAAAGTTAAAACTTAATAGTTTTATATAAAACATAATTGTTAAATTAAGTGTAATCTTTTCTAATATATTCAAGGACTTTTCTATAATCTCTGAAAATGTTTATTTTTTATATTTCAGATAGAATAAAGTACATAATATAAGTTAACTATGAAAAGATGGATGGTTTTAAAATCATTTATAAAGGATAATTAGTCTTTTAAGTTTTCCATCACATATTGAAATTAGCTTTTTGTAGATGATAACTAAAAGAAAATATAAATGAACATATATATATATATATATATATATATATATATATATATATATATATATTCTTTGACAATTTTATATAATGTAGTTTGATTTTTACCTCTAACTCCTCCCAGAAATATTTCCCCTTCCCTACATACCCAATTTTATTTCTTCTCTTATATTTTGGGTTTTGTGGCCTTTTACCACAGTGTGATTGACTTGCAAAGGGCTAAAATCTTAGTGGAAACTGATTCTCCCTCTCCCAAGTGTTCTATTGCCAAAAACTCTTCAGCCAGGAAAAGGGCTTCATTCACATTCATGTTGTCTACTGTAGTATGTGGTGTGGTTTGAGCTTTCATGGTCGTTTGTCCAATAGTTGGGACAATGTTGTGGAGTGGATGTGGTAGTTTAAGAATGTCTCCCATAGCTCTGTACCCCATTTTTTAATAGGGTTACTTGCCTCTCTGGAGTTTAACTTCAAAAAAAAAAGAGTTCTCACCTGAAGAATATCTATTGGCTGAGAAGCACCTAAAGAGATGTTCATCATCCTTAGTCATTAGGGAAATGCAAATCAAAACAACCCTGAGATTCCATCTCACACCAGTCAGGATGGCTAAGATCAAAAACACAGGAGACAGCAGTTGTTGGCGAGGATGTGGAGAAAGAGGAACACTCTTCCACTGCTGGTGGAATTGCAAGCTGGTACAACCACTCTGGAAAGCAGTCTGGCGGTTCCTCAGAAAACTGGGCATGACACTCCCTGAGGATCCGGCTGGGATATACCCAGAGGCTTTACCTGCATGCAATAAGGACACATGCTCCACTATGTTCATAGCAGCCTTATTTATAATAGCCAGAAGCTGGAAAGAACCCAGATGTCCCTCAACGGAGGAATGGATTCAGAAGATGTGGTATATCTACACAATGGAATACTACTCTGCAATTAAAAACAATGAATTCACGAAATTCCTAGGCAAATGGTCAGATCTTGAAAATATAATCCTTAGTGAGGTAACCCAATCACAAAAGAACACACATGGTATGCAGTCACTGATAAGGGGATATTAACCCAGAATCTCGGAATACCCTAGAGACAATTCGCATATCAATAGATTTCTAAGAAGATGGAAGGAGAGACCCCTGGTCCTGGAAAGACTGAATGTAGGGGAATGCCAGGACAGAGAAACGAGAGGGGGTTGAATGGAGAAAAGAGGGAGGGAAGGGGGCTTATGGGACTTTCGGGGAGGGAGGAAACGGGAAAGGGGAAATGATTTGGAATGTAAAGAAAAAAAAACTTAGAAAAGAAAAAAAAAAGAAAAAAAATTGCAGGAAAAAAAAATAAGAATGCCTCCCATAAATGAATATACTTGAATGCTTAGAGACAGGAGTTTTGACAGTGTTAGAAGAATTAAGAGGTATTGCATACCCTCTGAGAAGCTCTACCCAGCAGCTGACTAAGACAGATGCATATACCAACATACAAACATTGGATGGACGATGGAAATTCCCTATGGAAGGGTTAGGGGAAGAATTAAAGGTACTCAAGGAGATGGTAATATCACAGTATCAACTAAGTTGGACCCCTGGAGATCACAGAAATGAGTCAACAACCAAAGAGCAAACACAAGCTGGTTGGAGGCCTCTGGCACATAAGTAGAAGGAGGCTGCTTTTTCTGGATTCAGTTGGAGAGGATGCACCTGTAGAGATTTGATGCAACAAGGATAGGGGATACAGGGTGCTGCCATCTTAGAGGCAAAGGGGACAGGGGATGGGAGAAGAACTGTGTGAGGTGGAGATGGGGAAGAGGCAATACTTGAGATGTAAATAAATAAATAAATAAATAAATAAATAAATAAATAAATCACCAATCAATGTTTATCTCATATATTCTTTGTTTGGAATGTTCTCTTCTTACCCATGGTCTAAAGTTGTTAAATTTCATACTTACATTTTCTAAAGTGAGTTCTGTTTATATTTTCAGACTGAAATATTTTTCTGAAGCATTCATCTCTTTCTGTGGCTCCTGATATCAACAGATACAATAGATTTTGGAATTTATAGCACCCATGTATTTATTCATTTCTATCATCAGATTCGCCAAAGAATAAAAAAGAATAAATAACGTGCAAGCTTAGAAGTTACAATTCATTTCTTCAAATAAGTATTTACTAGTTCTGGAACCATACATCAGTTAATTCATCAATTTATTCTTTTTCCTTTCATATAAAGGAGATTATACTGGTTTATCCAGTATAGGGCTTTTCTTTGGGAAAGCAAATGAAAACATTCATGTAAATTTAAAGATATAATATCAATTTTGAACTAAATTACTTCTACTAATTCATGTGAACAATTTTGGCAAATAGATCTCCATTTAATGTAAATAATGTAGTTTTGATTGTGTAAAGTATTGGGTTATTAGCTTGTTTTATTTTGTCAGATTGTAAGAAAAAGCCACACATATATAACCCTTAATTCTGCTGGTAAATTTTATGACTACAAACTATTACCAGTTTTTAGAGGAAATGGTGATGTTAATTGACATATATCTCCTGAAATAAAATTTCTTTCCTGATATGAATGTCACTTTTAAAATTAATGTTTGGCAAGCACAGCCTGCTGTCAGCTCATTAGAAATAGGTACTCTTCTGAAAGAAATAAAGTAATGAAAATAAGAAAAGCTGTCCTTGTTTATGCATAGAAAAAAGCGACAGATATATGATATTGACAGTATTGCTGTAGTGAAAAGGATCATATTGTATAAATTCATGCAAGACTACTATCATTCAAAGACACATATATTTTGCATTTTTAATAGTCAACAGAGAATTTAATCTATGCTGAAAATAATATGATCACAGAGGAATTAGCTTATTAAAAATGATGGTATCTCTTAGTAAACTTGGGTCACAATAGGCATGCTGCAAATGAAATAAGAAAGTTTCATCAAGTAAATAAGAAAATACATACATTTTATTGAGAAATGACCAAATCTCTGTCCATAATCATGCAAACATTTTTCTAGATGATATGATATTCTTAAAAAATTGCTGATCAATATAAATATTAATGATCATTAAGTACTCTCCGTTTTTAACAGAAGTACTACTAAAACAAAAATAAAACTGTGAAACCTTGGCAAATGTCCAAGGCTAGGAAGGTCATGGATTGTGGAAGAGGGTCTATAACCACCAATTTACTAAATCAGAATAATTCCTAACTACATTCTAAATATTTGTACCAATACTCAGAGTCAAGTGTAGTTTTCACTCATCTTTAACGAAATATATACTCCTAAATATTAGAGTCCATAACAGAAAACACAACCAAACAAAATTCAGCGATTTACATCCCAATCACAAAGGATGCATCCATAATACAATCTCTACAGCTGAGATTCAGGGATCCCTGCCAGTGATGCAAGACATTGGCTGTCATATTGTATCTCTTAGAAAGGTTAGAAGCCACACCCATAAAACCAACCAACACGAATGCCTAAAACGTGAGCTGAACAAGGACATCACCAACATAAGCTAATGTAGACAGAGAAAATACAAGGTGGTCTCAACTCTACACAAAGAATTGAAGTCAAAAAGGAAGGCTGAAAGTAAGAAGATATACTTTACCAGGAAAGAGTGCGTTGGGGGTGTGTGTGTATGTGTGTGTGTGTGTGTGTGTGTGTGTAAGTGTACACATGTGTGTATATGTACATGTTATGTATATGTGTGTATGTGTACAAGTTTGTGTGTATTGAAAAACAATTGCCGGGCAGTGGTGGCGCACGCCTTTAATTCCAGCACTTGGGAGGCAGAGGCAGGTGGATTTCTGAGTTCGAGGCCAGCCTGGTCTACAAAGTGAGTTCCAGGACAGCCAGGGCTACACAGAGAAACCCTGTCTCAAAAAACCAAAAAAAAAAAAAAAAAAAAAAAAACAATTAATGAAAAGGGAAGGACATGAATTTGAAAGAGAGTAAAGATATGTGGAAAGGTTTAGAGTAATAAGACAGAAGGAGGAAATGATGTAATTATATTATAATTTCAAAAATAAAAGAAATGTATTTTAAATTAGCATCTAAAAGAAATACAGATCCATTAACTTTCATAGACAATTAGACATAGTATGTTTTTTAAAATATAAATATCACTAGTACAGTAATGTGACAGCTAATGATTATATATTTATAGTGGGTGATTTTGAGGGACACGAGAAAGCTTAAGAAATATCCATTTGGTAAAGATAACTACCATGATATGACACCATTCTCTAAAATACATGAATTAGTCTATTGGATGGATACAGTCATGTATCTAAAATCTTTGAAAGTTTGACAGTATTTAATTTAGTTTTATTTTTCTTATGTGATGTTTTAAAAATATGTCTCTGTTTTTGAAATTATAATTTAATTCTAGCTTTTACCCTTTTCTCTTGTTTACCTAAAGCTTTTCACTTACACCTCTTGCTCTCTTTAAATTTCATGCCACATCCTCTCTTTTCTTTAAGTACTCAGGATTTATTTTCCTAAAGATTATACACTTGTGTCTCTGAATAAACAACCCTTACTTGTGCTTCAACAAACTCACTTGAGGTAACTTGTTTTATTCACAGAAATATTTATAATTTGAGAAATTCTGTCACGTTAAGCACAAACAAATTCAATTAAATGCATAAATGTTTTACATCTTTAGTCTTAAAAATAGACCAACATAAATGGAAGTGTAAGAATCAACCATTAGGGCCAAATTAAAAATATAATTAAAAAGCATCTGTGTTGAAGAACATCAATAAACATTATACTAAACAATAATTTCCTACCAGTTACTCCAGTAAAAATACACCTTCTATTCAGTCGTGCTTGTTAAAGTAGCTAATATTTATATATGAAGTTAGGTGTAGACCTATATTTTTACCTATTTTCTTTTATGATATTTCCACTGGAATTCACTGCTTCTGTGAAGAGACAAAGGAACTATTGATATTGCACTCAAAAACGGAAGTCAATTATTTTCTAACCTCTAGACTTGGATAGTACTCATTCAAATTTACCTCTTTTTCCCCATTCACTTATGAGGATAGGTGATATTTGCTTCTATATCTATCATATTTCCAGAAGGAAATATTGTATAGTTCCATCCATGTTTCTGTAAATGAAGTATATAAAATAACTATTATAGAACAATAATTTGTACATTTTTGAATTTATAGAATTTTTAAAGCTTCCAAACATAAAATATATAGAAGTAAATGATAATTGTTCAGGTTAAGTATAGCACACTCATGTTCTGAAATTTACCACTGAACCCTGTGAGTAGGAAAATGAATCTATACTAAAACATAATAAATCTTCATTTAAAACCAGTGCATTTATTTTATTCTTACACATTAATATGGTACTTAGAAGACAAAAATGATTAAAATAAAAGTGATCTTTTAGCTGTAAAATTTTATTCTACTAACTGGAAGCTAATTTTTATTCATAGTTTAATATTAAATAAAGGATTTTAATTAATATATTGTTAATATGAAAGAAAATACATACTAATTTAAGAAATGAGTGAGAGTAACTTATTTTTATTAGTGGTTACAAAATACATTTATAAATCAATTTGATACTATGTTGTTGAGAATATTGTCATAGAAGCTTCACACTTCTGATAAACACTTACTTTCTTGAAATTTGTCTATATCTTACCCAAACTTCATGTTGAATTTTTTAAAGATTTATTCATTTTTACATGCATTGTTATTTTGCCTGCATCTGTGTCTGTATGAAGATGTCAAATTCTATAAAACTAGAGTTACAGACAGTTGTAGGCTGCCATGTTGGTGATGGGAATGGAGCCCAGGTCCTCTGTTAAAAGACACAGTGCTCTGAATCATTGAAACATCTTTACAGCCTGACATCTTGATTTTTTCATTGCAACATGAATATTATTTGGTTTTACACCTTCTAAGGTGTACACTAATAGTTACATTGTCAACATAGCCCATACAGTCAAGCACACAGAGCTAGTTAGTGGCAAACTATTATGGAATGTTTCATTCTCTTTGTCTCCTAACTTGCTTTCCATTGGAACTTACTGCCTTCATTAGGAGAAGTACAGGTGATAGGAATGAAAATTGATATTACTCTAATCAAATGTCTCATAGAAGTTAGAATGTTGTGTTAGAATTCAGTTTTATCACAGAAAACCATTGAATACATTTTATTCCAGGAACACCCCCTATTGTTACAGACTAGATTGTTGGTGGGAAAATTGTTCTATTTATTTTACAAACAGCTCCAAGTTTCACCAACATTCTAGCAAATATAACAATATGAGTTCACCATAAACTTCAAATATGCTAGGAACATTTGCTTTTCCATTTTCAATGGAAATAAACAGTATTGAAACAATCAAAGACAAGATGTGAAAGAAATATCATGAATGAGCAAGAATGTGAGTATAGCAGATAGAGGAAAATCTCTCAGGAGCAGTTATTGGCTAAAAACATATATTGATAAAGAGACACAGATCACAAAATCACTGGAAATTTTAGTAAATTTTCTTGTAAATTTACCTTTGATTGTTATTTTGGATTTTGTTATTTGTGATTTTTAGATAGAGCATTACTTAGCCCTAGCTGGCCCTGTACTATCTAGCCAAAAATGAACTTGAACTCATGATCATCCTGCCTCCATGTTCTGATTTTAGAGTTCTGAGATGTCACTCTGATCATGTTCTCAAAAACCAAACTAATATTTTTTAACCAGTTAATCCTATAGTATGACTTAATGTCACTCGGGGCAGGAGAAGTCTCAGTAGAATGCCCTGTGATGTGTGGGTGAAGTGAGAACATGAAAGGTTAACAAGGAACTGATATCATTCACCTTCATATTTGTTATCAAATCTGTCATGTTTCTGCTTCTCATCAGGTATTTGCCCCTGGTGAGGCCCAAGACTTTCTACTTTTCCCACCAGGAGCATGCACAGATTCTGAAACTGCATGCCTGTTGCATGAAATCCTCTCATTAATGCCAGTGTGGCCACTGTTCTTGTCTCAGTCATCTGGGCCATTTCTTTCCCTGTTGTCTTAAAAAACCAAAGCCATCCAGACCTTTGTGGCAGTCACTTTTATAGGCAACGAAATTCATAAAGTGTTTGTGTTGGAGTGTATTTCTTTCCCAGATTATGGAGTCTGTCTGAGCTGTCACGGCTTTTCCAAGAAATATGAGCTGGAAGCTGTTTTGAGAATACTATTTCATAAAGTAGATTTTCCTCACTGAAGGGATAGAAGGCTTTAGAGCTGAAGAAGTTCAAATCAGTACAGTAAGAGGAAAATACAGATGATAAAATAATGATACGTAAATGTGGGGTCAGATGACTTTTTAAAATATGGCTATATTTACAAAATTTGTTAGTAAATTTCAGTCACCATAGTTTTCTTAAATTGATACTCTCAATGGAAAGCATAAAATGCTCATGAAAAAAGAGATAGTTTTTAGAAGATTTTTATAACAAACATAAAGAAAATCTGTCTTGTGACACTTCAAAAATGCTGAGCAAACTGAACACCAAATGAGGTTTCTCAGGATATTTCAAGGCTATTTTAATTAAAATTAGAAAATACAACAAGAATATCATTACAATTCATCTTCCTTTCTCTGTCTAGATGACAGAACTATTAAAGCAAATAAGGGGAAATGAAGCAAAGCGAAACTAGCTTTCCAACTATTTAATATGGGAAAGTCTCCTTGGGATTTCATTGTGTCATCCTTGGGAAAGAGCTCATTGTCGGAATGAGAACTACATTAACAAGAAAGAATATTCAGAGATTGCATTTTCTTTTGTGAGGAAGTGCTGGAATTTTATTAAAAAGCATGGCTTCTTCAGAGTTAAGATCTCAGTTTGGGCTAAGTAACAGTAGTTTAAACATGAGTGGTCAGCAGTTTTGAAAGGCACATGTATATAGATTAACATTGTAAAAATGCAGACACTATCTCTGCCTTTGCTTACTCCTTTTCTAAAGGTTGATAAATTCCTCAAAAGAATGTTTCAAAGAACAAGAAAATTAACATAGACATTTTTTATAGTGTTTGTATAAAGTGTTGTGTAAGGAGACTGGGTTTCATTGACCATTTGATAAAATAATTGACAAAAGCAGATTAAAGTTTCCACTATGTATTTTTGTGTTCAGAAGATCCTGTCAAAACATTTTAGCACTGCATTTAAACAGTTTTGCATATTTTCTGTTAATATTTTTAATTTGAAGTGCAATATTTAGACTTTTATTGCGCAAATGTTTCAAGGTATTGAATTAATGACTATCTTTTATGTCTGCATGAGCATACTGAATATTACATGTGACATTTAATGAAGCCTTCTGGAGTTTGAGCATACTTATTTAAGGAAGTAAATAGTTCTTAAACTACAGCAATAGAATACTGATCATGTAAAAATTAACTTACATATAAATAGTGTGCTCCAAAAATTTACTCAGTCTATGTCTACCTTTCTTTTACTAATATGTTTATATTTTACATCTAGCAAATTAATGACTTTAGGATAAATAATTATTTGTATAATTACTCTTCCAAATACAATATCTGCTTCAGATTTTTAGGAGTTATCTTCCTGTATGTACATCTGAGTGTTTCAAAGATGAATACACAAAAAATATTGACATTTTAATGTATAAATATCTTATTTTCATATTGACACTAAAGGAAAAATTTATAATCTAATCAAGGAATACTGAATGTCTCAAAGATTATTACTGCCCTAGTAATTTGGATTTGTTTTTATCTCCACAAACTGCTTCTCTGAATGTCCCTGTGAGTATAGACTCTTTAACCTAAAACTTTCTCGATTCTTTCAGTTAATAATAAAAGACTCTACTATTTCTACATATTATACAGATATCAATATGTACTTTGTGGCCAAAGACTAACAATAAGACTGGCTTGTTAAACTTTGAAAATGCCATGAACTAAATAAAACAAAACAAACAAACAAATAAAAAGCTTAGATTAGATAATACATCTTAAGCTGTAATGGTGAGATCAGGACCTGACCTTGGATCATGACATCACATAGAAGACTCTACATTGATTTTGCAGTGAAGTTATAAATAATTTTTGTTAATGAAAATCTCCAAAAAATGTTTTCACTTCAATGAAAATTTTCATGTGAAGTTTTCTGACTGAATTCAGATGTATCCTATTTCAGACACAAACTGTATCCTTTTATTTGATAAATACACAAGCAATAGCAAAAAGTGTAGCTTTATCTGTAATGGAATGAGTATCCAGGATCCTCATAATATTGAATTTTCCAAGATGAATTAAATAGTTATTCACTCATAATTTTAACACATTATAATTATGATATAAATTGTTTACTAGTTATATTATAATGAGCACCTTGCTGAGAAACTTGATTCTAATTAGTTCCTGAGTAAATCAGATTTTTCAAACCTTTTTTTTTTAATATTCCTTGGGTATAAAGTCAAATTTTCCTTATCTTTTAATAATTGCACACTGATTTCATCATTATTTTCTAATCACATAAACTAACTGATCAAGATCAAAGCAGCATAACTGCTATGATATTTCAGTGACTTGCAGAGAATTCTGAAATGTTCTCTAGTCTTGCTTGTTGTAAAAATCTGATGGTTTCTTAGAATGTCCTCCACACTTTAGTCAAAGCTATTCACTGTAGCAGGAGCTATCAGTCAGGCAGGAATTTGTTCTAGTCACTATTCTGTTACTGTGAGGAAACTTCATGTTCTATGGAACTCTCATAAAACAAAGCATTTAATATGAGGCTTGAATAGACATTCAGAAGTTTAGTCCATTGTTAGCATGGCAGTGATCATTTTAGCATACCTGATACTGGAGAAGTAGCTAACCATTATTATATCCTGTTCTAGAGGCCAAGAGACAGAAAATGGACTTGATTTGAGCTTTTCCAAAGTCAAAACCCACCCCAGTGACACACTTCTTCTACCAAGGCCACACCATTATAATCCTTCTAATCCCTTCAAAGAGTATCACTCAGTGGTGACAAAGCATTTGAATATAAGTATCTGCGAGAGCTATTTTTTATTCAAACCACTACATCCTTGCTCCCACTCTCTGCATGTTTATTTGTTTTAGAGTTATATCTGTTTTTGACAAATGTATACATTTATTACCTCACATATTATATAAATAATTGTTAAATCTTGAAGGGATGGATTAATGAGGGTTGACTGTCACTACAGAATACACTGTCATTAGCTGCAAGCAATGGAAACTTTTATTAGAACTTGGAGAGTTTTATACATGTTTGGCCATAGTCACTCTCTCCCAAACCCTTCCCAGATTCACCTCTGCTTCTCTACTCACCATACTTTGCATTATTTTCCTCCCTCAAAAGACCAGTTATACTAAACAGATGCTTATTTTATTTTATTTTCTATATTCTTTATTTACATTCCAGATGATTTCCCATTTCCCGGTTACCCCCTCCCCGAAAGTCCCATAAGCCTTCTTCCCTCCCCCTATTCCCCAGTCAACCCCCTCCTGATTCTTTGTCCTGGTATTTCCCTACACTGATGCATCCAGTCTTTCCAGGAACAGGGGCCTCTCCTTCCTTCTTCTTGGGAATCAATTGATAAGTGAATCATGTTCTGGGTATTCTGAGCTTTTGAGCTATTATCCCCTTCTCAGTGACTGTCTACCATGTGTGTTATTTTGTGATTGGGTTACCTCACTTAGGATGATATTTTCCAGTTCCGACCATTTGCCTAAGAATTTCATGAATTCATTGTTTTTAATTGCTGAATAGTATTCCATTGTGTAAATATACCACATTTTCTGTATCCATTCCTCCACTGAGGGACATCTGGGTTCTTTCAAGCTTCTGGCTATTATAAATAAGACTGCTATGAACATAGTGGAGCATGTGTATTTATTGCATGCCAGGGAGTCCTCTGGGTATATGCCCAGGTGTGGTATAACAGGATCCTCCGGGAGTGTCATGCCCAGTTTTCTGAGGAACCGCCAGACTGCTTTCCAGAGTAGTTGTACCAGCTAGCAATCCCACCAGCAGTGGAGGAGTGTTCCTTGTTCTCCACATCCTCACCAACACCTGCTGTCTCCTGAGTTTTTGCTCTTAGCCATTCTGACTGGTGTGAGGTGAAATCTCAGGGTTGTTTTGATTTGCATTTCCCTAATGACTAAGGATGTTGAACATTTCTTTAGGTGCTTCTCAGCCATTCGATATTGTTCAGGTGAAAATTCTTTGTTTAGCTCAGTACCTCATTTTTTGATAAGGTTATTTGGCTCTCTGGAGTCTAACTTCTTGAGTTCTTTGTATAAAATTGGTTATTAGCCCTCTGTCGGATGTAGAGTTGGAAAAGATCTTTTCACAATGTACCAATCAGGAAAACAGAAACTAAACAGGGACACAGTGAAACTAATTGAAGCTTTGGACTAATTTGATTTAGCAGATATATATATATAGAACATTTCATCCTAAAGCAAAAGAATATACCTTCTTATTCCTCACGGTACCTTTTCCAAAATCGACCATATAATTGGTCACAAAACTGACCTCAACAGATATAAGAAGATCGAACTAATCCCATGCCTCCTATCAGATCACTATGGAGTAAGGATTGTCTTCAATAGCAAAAAAAAAAAAAAAAAAAACAGAAAGTCTACATACATCTGGAAGCTGAACAATACTGTACTCATGATACCTTGGTAAAAGGAGAAATAAAGAATCAAAGACTTTTTAGAATTTAATGAAAATGGAGGTACAACATACCCTAACTTATGGGACACAATGAAAGCAGTGCTAATAGGAAAACTCATAGCCCTGAGTGCCTCCAAAAAGAAACTGGAGAAAGTATACACTAGCATATTAATGGCACATGTAAAAGCCCTGTAACAAAAAGAAGCAAATACACCCAAGAGGAGTAGAAGACAGGAAATCATCAAACTCAGGGCTGAAGTCAATCAAGTAGAAACAAATAGAACCATACAAAGAATCAACAAAACTAGGAGCTGGTTCTTTGAGAAAATAAACAAGATAGATAAACCCTTTCCAAACTAATCAGAGGGCACAGAACAGTATCCAAATTAAAAATATCAGAAATGAAAAGGGAGATACAACAACAGAAACTGAGGAAATTCAAAAATTCATCAGATTTTACTACAAAAGCCTATACTCAACACAACTGGAAAATCTGGAGGAAATGCACAATTTCCTAGACAGATACCAAATACCAAAATTACATCAGGATCAAATAGACCATATAAACAGTCCCATAACCCCTAAAGAAATAGAAGTGGTTATTAAAGGTCTTCCAACAAAAAAAGCACAGGACCAGATGGTTTTAGTGCACAATTCTATCAGACCTTCAAAGAAGACCTAATATCAGGACTCTTCAAATTATTCCACGAAATAGAAACAGAAGGAACCCTACCCAACTCGTCCTATGAAGCCACAATTACGCTGATACCAAAACCACACAAATATCCAAAAAAAGAAAGAATTTCAGGCCAATTTCTCTTATGAATATCTATGTAAAAATACTCAATAAAATTCTTGCCAACAAATCCAAGAACACATCAAAACAATCATTCACCATGATCAAGTAGACTTCATCCCAGGGATGCAGGGATGGTTCAATATACGGAAATCCATCTATGTAATCCACTACATAAAACATCTCAAAGAAAAAAACCACATGGCCATTTCATTAGATGCTGAAAAAATCATTAGATATTGACAAAATTCAATATCCTTTCATGCTAAAAGTCTTGGAAAGATCAGGGGTTCAAGGCCCATATCTAAACATAGTAAAAGCAATTTACAACAAACCGGTAGCCAACATCAAGCTAAATGGAGAGAAACTTGAAGCAATCCCACTAAAATCAGGGACTAGACAAGGCTGCACTTTTTCTCCATATCTTTTCAATATACTTGAAGTTCTAGCTAGAGCAATTAGACAACATAAGGAGGCCAAAGGGATAGAAATTGGAAAGGAAGAAGTTAAACTATCACTATTTGCAGATGATATAATAGTATATTTAAGTGACCTAAAAAAACTCCACCAGAGAACTCCAACAGCTGATAAACAACTTCAGCAAAGTGGCCGGATATAAAATCAACTCAAGCAAATCAGTAGCCTTCCTATACTCAAAGGATAAGCAGAGTGAGAAAGAAATTAGGAAAATGACACCCATCACAATAGCCACAAACAATATAAATTATCTTGGTGTGACTCTAATCAAACAAGTGAAAGATCTGTGTGACAAGAACTTCAAATCTCTGAAGAAGGAAATCAAAGAAGACCTCAGAAGATGGAAAAATCTTCTATGCTCATGGATTAGCAGGATTAATATAGTAAAAATGGCCACCTTGCCAAAAGCAATATACAGATTCAATGCAATCCCCATCAAAATCCCAACTCTATTCTTCACAGAGTTAGAAAGAGCAATTCAAAAATTCATCTGTAATAACATAAACCTAGGATAACTAAAACTATTCTCAACAGTAAAAGAACTTCTGGGGGAATCAATATCCTGGAACTCAAGCAGTACTACAGAGCAATAGTGTTAAAAAGTGTGTGATATTGGTACCGTGACAGACATGTAGATCAATGGAATGGAAATGAAGATCCAGAAATGAATCCACACTCCTATGGTCACTTGATCTTTGACAAAGGAGGTAAAACCATCCAGTGGGAAAAAAAAAGATAGCCTTTTCAACAAATGGTGCTGGTTCAACTGTAGCTCATCATGCAGAAAAATGCAAACTGATCCATTCTTATCTCCTTGTACTAAGCTCAACTCCAAGTGGATCAAAGACCTCCACATAAAACCAGATACACTGAAACTAATAAAAAAGAAATTTGGAAGAGCCTTGAGCACATGGGCAAAGGGGTAAATTTCCTGAACAGAACTCCAATAGCTTATGCTCTAAAATCAAGAATTGACAAATGGGACCTCAGAAAATTACAAAGTTTCTGTAGGGCAAAGGGCACTGTCAATAGGACAAAACAGCAACAGATATTCTTGAATGTGCTCTTACATTTAAATGTGATCAACTTACCAGAAGCTGTACTCTTAAAGACACATTCTCCTTTTTCTAATAGCTAACAGTTGTCAAGACTCCTGGGCATATACCCAGAGGCTTTACCTGCATGCAATAAGGACACATGCTCCACTATGTTCATAGCAGCCTTATTTATAATAGCCAGAAGCTGGAAAGAACCCAGATGTCCCTCAACGGAGGAATGGATTCAGAAGATGTGGTATATCTACACAATGGAATACTACTCTGCAATTAAAAACAATGAATTCACGAAATTCCTAGGCAAATGGTCAGATCTTGAAAATATCATCCTTAGTGAGGTAACCCAGTCACAAAAGAACACACATGGTATGCAGTCACTGATAAGGGGATATTGACCCAGAATCTCGGAATACCCTAGACACAATCTGCGTATCAATAGATTTCTAAGAAGATGGAAGGAGAGACCCCTGGTCCTGGAAAGAGTGGATGTAGGGGAACGCCAGGACAGAGTAACGAGAGGGGGTTGAATAGAGAAAAGAGGGAGGGTTGGGGGCTTATGGGACTTTCGGGGAGGGAGGAAATGGGAAAGGGGAAATGATTTGGAATGTAAATTTAAAAAATAAAATAAAATAAATAATAATAAAAAAAAAGATTACTACAGCAATGGGAGGGATTCCCTCCCCATGCTTGCATTTTGTCTGGCTTTGGATTTGTATTATGTTGTTCTGTATTCTGGCAACCATTACCTTGATTTTATTCATGTATTTCTTATGTAAAATCTATGTCAAGAAAATGAAACAATATACATTTTCACTATTAGTATCTAGAATAACAGTGTTTATGAAAAATTTCTTGATTAGCAAAATATAATTGAATTCAGAAATAAGTCCACAGACTTATGGACACCTGTTGATAAAGAAGACAGAAGTCATACTAGAAAAGGACTTCTTCTACAAATTGCCCATCAAACTGGATGGTTCATGTAGAAAATTATAGATAGATTCATACTCATCCCACAAAACTCAACTCTAACTGGATCAAAAACCTCAACATAAGGACAGATACACTGAATGTGATGGAATGGAACCTGGGAAATAGTCTTCAATTTGAGAATATGTGGAAATCACAGGGAGGTGAAAGGAAGAAAAGAGGTGAGGAAAAATATAAAGAGAGGGCAAATGAAAACTAAGGGCCATTTCAGGGGTTGTATGAAAAGCTAATACAGTAGAAGTTTCCTATAATACCTGACTACCTAAATGAAATCATAAAGTAAAGGGTTAGAATAAATACTGATATCCTAATAGAACATCTCTTGTCACCAAATGAGATATTCAGTACATCAAATGTACTGGAATGTAATAGATAACATCTAATCAAGTTGTTAGCCAAATATTTCACAAACAACCCAAGCTATTGTTAAACATGTTGATTTCTCAACACAAACTAATATAAGGACTATTGATGAAGAAACACCTTCACAATACTTTGAATACAAGGAAGTTGAGCTGCTGCCTACTGACATCTTCACCCCTAAGGACTTGTATCTCATGATATAGAAAATTCCTCTGTACCTACCAAAGGATGCTACAAACAAATCTTCTGATTTAAATATAGTGAAATATCTGCCAATAACACTGGTAAAATAATGGTACAAAGCTTTTAGGAGTAGCCAACTACTATCTTATTTGATTTAAGGTCCAGTTCATGACATAGAACCCAACCCTATACTGCTTGGGTCAGAACTGGTTGAGAACTGAGTTGAGATATACCATAATTCAAGGGGGAAAACTAATACTTCTCTTCCAATAAATAAACACTGCAATAAGATCACTACTAACAAGATTCCACTATACTAACCTACTTTCCTATGGTAGGAAGTCACTTTATTTTATAGTACAGTACTGCCTAAGTAACAAAGATAAGTGATATTTTTGGATATTTAGACCACTGGGGTCTCTATTTCATATTTTGCTTTTTATATTTTAAGTAATATAAAAATGTGACATGAATCTTAAAGAGATGAATATGTCCATAGATAAAATAGATGTGTAGAACTTTTCTTCTCTTTATTTCTTCTAGTCCCTTCCATCCTCTTGTGATCAAACCCCTCTCATAAACCCCACTGTCAAATTGGTAGCCTTTTTCTACTGTTATTGTAACACACAAGCATGCACACATATGTGACATCTATATGTGACATATGTGTGCTTATTTAATACACACATGTACACATAAACATGCAACCTATTGAGTCATTTTTGTTGTTATCTTTGTTGTTTGTATATATGTGGTTTTAGTTCATTGACATTTGGACAGCAAATAAGAGTTTCAGTCCTGGAAATGTCTAATTCTCCCTCTCAGCAGTCATTAGTATCATCTAACTGTTTATCTTGGAGTGAGATAGTTGCAAAGTTTTCCCTCCTTCATGTTCACATGACTACTAATATTGCTTTTGTTATGGTTTTGTTCATTCAGCTATTTGTAGGACAGATTGTCTCACTTCAGAATCTGCAGACTCATATGATCTTTTGACCTCTTATTCTGAGATGGTCCTGTGTTTCAGATGCATGGCCTGTGATGAAGATCTATTTATCTGCATTGTTCTGACACTGTTGGTGTCTGCAGTATGACTACTTGTCATTTTTCTGTGATGCTCTCCATTTTCTATAAATAAAGCTTTTTAGGGGGTAAAGCTTCTTTTTAAGCTACAGTTATCTGTGTATGCAAAGATAAGATTTAAAGTGCAGAAAATGATACTGTCTAGAGAAGATGTGGTGGTAGATTCTTTTCTAAAAGTCCATGACTTTCCAAGGCCCAGGAAGTTGTGTAGATTTCTAGTATTAGGCATTATTTTTCTCTGTTGGATGAGACCAATTAAACAGCTATTCATTGCCACAGACATGTGATTGTCATATATTTCTCCTTTGTACATGTCTTTTCATGCTTCTCATTATCATGATCTATTATTGTTGTAGTTGGGTAAAACTGTTGAATTGCTTCTCTCCTTGGACATTTCGATAGAATTTTCTAGTAGGATGGTGACTAGATTCTGTATAAGAGGCTTTCAGGATAGATTCTGCCAGAATCATCCTAGTCTAGTGTCATAAATGTGCAGTGTGGAGAGCAATAAAAGACTACACTCAACTCCAGAGAGGTTTAATCTGATTGCCTATATTATAAGGAGAATCCTCTTCATTTTACTGTACTCAAGACAAATTTAAAGATTCTGTAATACCTGGGTGTGTTGGAGCACCTATGATCCTGGATATGTTACAGAACCTGGAAGACAAGCTTCTTCTGGGTATTGTGGGACATGGTGTGGAGCTTGCCCCAAAGGTCTGCTCACCATCTATGACCTCAAGCTATATTACAGAGCAATAGTGATAGCTGGTACAGAGACAGGCAGGCAGATCAATGTAATGCAATTGAAGACCCAAAATTGAACCCATACACCTATGGTCATTTGATCTATGACAAAGGAGCTAAAATCATTCATTAGAAAAAAGACAACATTTTCACCAAACAGTACTGGTTCAACTGGCAGTTAGCAAATAGAAGAATGCAAATTGATCCACTCTTATCTCCTGGTACAAAGCTCAAGTCCAAGTGGATCAAGGACCTCCACATAAAATCAGATATACTGAAACTAATAGAGGAGAAAGTGGGGAAAAGCTCAAACACATGAGCACAGGGGAAAAGTTCAGGAACAGAACACCAATAGCTTATGCTCTGAGATCAAGAATTGACAAATGGGACCTCATAAAATTGCAAAACTTCTGTAAGGTGACCAACAGATTGGGAAAAGATCTTTCACATCCAATAGAGGGCTAATATTCAATATATAAAACAACACAAGAAGATAGACTGCAGATAACCTTATTAAAAAAAATAGGAAACAGATCTAGAAAAAAAAAATTCTCAACTGAGAAATACCAAATGGCTGAGAAGCAGCTAAAGAAGTGTTCAATATCCTTAGTCACCAGGGAAACGCAAATCAAAACAATGCCGAGTTTCCTCAGAAAATTGGACATAGTATTAACTCAGGACCCAGCTATACCATTCCTGGGCATATATCCAAAAGATGCTCCAACATATAACAAGGACACATGCTCCACTACATTCATAACAGCTTTATATATAATAGACAGAAGCTGGAGAGAAACCAGATGTCCTTCAGCAGAGGAGTGGATACAGAAAATATGGAGTGCTACTCAGCTATTAAAAACAATGACTTTGCCGGGCGGTGGTGGCACACGCCTTTAATCCTAGCACTTGGGAGGCAGAGGCAGGTGGATTTCTGAGTTCGAGGCCAGCCTGGTCTACAGAACGAGTTCCAGGACAGTCAGGGCTACACAGAGAAACCCTGTCTCGAAAAACCAAAAAAAAAAAAAAAAAAAAAAAAAAAAAAAAACCAATGACTTCATGAAATTCTTAGGTAAAAGGGTGGAACTAGAAAATATCATCCAGAGTTAGGTAACCCAATCACAGAAGAACATACCTGGTATGCACTCACTGACAAGTGTATATTAGCCCAAATGCTCAGAATACCCAAGAAACAATTCAAAGACCACATGAAGGTCAAGAAGAAGGAAAACCAAAATTTTGATGCTTCAGTGCTTCTTAGAAATGTAGCAAAATACTCACAGGAGGAAATATGGAATTAAATTGTAAAGCAAAAACTAAAGGGAAGGTCATCCAGAGACTGACCCACCTAGGGATCCATCCTATATATAGCCACCAAACCCAGACACTACTGTGGAAGCCTGGAAATGTTTGCTGACAGAGGAAGATCAAAGTCCCCAATGGAGGAGTTAGAGAAAGGACTGAAGGAGCTGAAGGGGTTTGCAACCCCATAGGAAGAACAACATTGTCAACCATCCAGAACCGCCGGAACTCCAGGGACTAAACCACCAAACAATGAGTATACATGGAGTGACCCATAGCTCCAGTTGCATATGTAGCAGTGGATGGTCTTGTTGGGCATCAATGAGAAGAGAGGCCCTTGGTCCTCTGAAGGCTCCATGTCCCAGTGTAGGAGAATTCGAATGCAAGGAGGCAAAAGTGGGTTACACCTTCATAGAAGAAGGAGAGGGGGATGATGTGGGGCGTTTCGTGGACGGGGAGACCGGGAAAGGGGATAACATTTGAAATTTAAATAAAGAAAATATCCAATTAAAAAAAGCGAAAAGAAAAGAATCTGTCTCCTGTGTTTTTGATCTTAGCCATCCTGACTGGTGTGAGATGGAATCTCAGGGTTGTTTTGATTTGCATTTCCCTAATGACTAAGGATGATGAACATCTCTTTAGGTGCTTCTCAGCCATTAGATATTCTTCAGGTGAGAACTCTTTGTGTAGCTCTGTACCCCATTTTTTAATAGGGTTACCTGCCTCTCTGGAGTTTAACTTCTTGAGTTCTTTGTATATCTTGGATATTAGCCCTCTGTCGGATGTAAGGTTGGTAAAGATCATTTCCCAGTTAGTTGGTTGCCGCTTTGTCTTTTTGACGGTGTCTTTTGCCTTGCAAAAACTTTGTAATTTAATGAGGTCCCATTTGTCTATTCTTGATCTTAGAGTATAAGCTATTGGAGTTCTGTTCAGGAAATTCTCCCCTGTGCCCATATGTTCAAGGTTCTTCCCTAGTTTCCCTTCTATTAGTTTCAGTGTGTCTGGTTTTATGTGGAGATCTTTGATCCACTTAGAATTGAGCTTAGTGCAAGGAGATAAGGATGGGTCAATTTGCATTCTTCTGCATGTTGACCTCCAGTTGAGCCAGCACCATTTGTTGAAAAGGCTATCTTTTTTCCACTGGATGGTTTTAGCTCCTTTGTCAAAGATCAAGTGACCATAGGAGTGTGGATTCATTTCTGGGTCTTCAATTCTGTTCCATTGATCTACATGCCTGTCACTGTACCAATACCATGCAGTTCAGCAGTTGTTGGCGAGGATGTGGAGAAAGAGGAACACTCCTCCACTGCTGGTGGAATTGCAGGCTGGTACAACCACTCTGGAAAGCAGTCTGGCGGCTCCTCAGAAAACTGGGCATGACACTTCCGGAGGATCCGGCTATACCACTCCTGGGCATATACCCAGAGACTTTACCTGCATGCAATAAGGACACATGCTCCACTATATTCATAGCAGCCTTATTTATAATAGCCAGAAGCTGGAAAGAACCCAGATGTCCCTCAATGGAGGAATGGATTCAGAAGATGTGGTATATTTACACAATGGAATACTACTCTGCAATTAAAAACAATGAATTCACGAAATTCCTAGGCAAATGGTCAGAACTTGAAAATATCATCCTTAGTGAGGTAACCCAATCACAAAAGATCACACATGGTATGAAGTCACTGATAAGGGGATATTGACCCAGAATCTCAGAATACCCTAGACACAATCAGCATATCAATAGATTTCTAAAAAGATGGAAGGAGAGACCCCTGGTCCTGGAAAGACTGGATGTAGGGGAACGCCAGGACAGAGTAATGAGAGGGGGTTGAACGGAGAAAAGAGGGAGGGAAGGGGGCTTATGGGACTTTCGGGGAGGGAGGAAACGGGAAAGGGGAAGTGATTTGGAATGTAAATTAAAAAAATAAAATAAAATAAAATTAAAAAAAAAAAAGAAAGGGAAAAAAAAAGAAAAGAATCTGTACTGTTGTATTTCACTGAAGCCCAAGAATATTTATAATTGGCCTACTAATTGATGTGAAGGTTGAGATCAATTTGGACTCTGCCTGTTGACTCTCTGTTCAAGTTTTCTAACTGCAATCTACCTACCATTTTCATTTTTCTCCTTCAGCTTCTTGGTGCCTTGTTGATGGTAGTGCTCAACTAAACTTCATCTTCTAACAATCTTTTCCATTCTGATGAACATTTGCAGTTCCTGGGACAAATCCTTGAGGGAATTAGAACCACTAAGTGTTGATCAAAGCAAGACTAAGGTCACACCTACTCCAGTGACACACCTCCTAATCCTTCAAAACAGTTTTACTAAGCATTCAAATATAAAGACCTACAAGACATTCACAGGCTCACATGGGAGGAGAAGGTTCCTTAATATTGCAACCATAATCCTATTTTAAATCACTGGTAGAGCCTTCTGGTTTCACTCTGCACCCAGAGCTGGTGATCCTGTGCACAGTGATCCATCCCCAAATACCGACAGGAAGGAGATGGCATCCCATGTAGGGCCACCACTTCTGTTCAAATTCCTGGCCCAAGAGGGACTTGCCAGAACCATCAGGACACAGAAGCCAAGGAACAGCTGGGGACAGGATGTTTCTGGTTTCCATTTGCACTCGGGAGCAGAAGCTGTGACACAACTCTCCATTCCCAAATTACTCCCAGAAAGAACTGGTCATCCAGAAATACTGACACACAGTCTTGCTGGAGGGACAAACCAGAGTCAGAAACAGAAAAACCAACTAACACCAGAGATAAACAGAAGGCAAGAGGCAAGGGGAAGATCATAAACAACTAAAACCAAGGCTACTTGGTATCAGCAGAACACAATTCTCCCACCACAACAAGCACTGAATACTCTGACATTCCAGAAAAGCAAGACTCTGATTTAAAATCACATCTCATGATGATTATAGATGACTTTAAGAAGAAGGACATAAATAACTCTCTTAAAGAAATATAGGAGAACACAACCAAAGAGATGAAGAAAATGAAGAAACCCATCCAGGATCTAAAAATAGAAATAAAAACAATAAAATCACAAAGGGAGGCAACCCTGGATATACAAAACCTAGGAGAGAGATCAGGAGACATAGATGCAAGTATCACCAACAGAATACAAGAGATAGAAGAGAGAATCTCAGGTGCAGAAAATATCATAGAAAACATTGACACAACACTCAAAGAAAATGCAAAATGCGAGAAGTTCCTAACCCAAAACATCCAGGAAATCCAGGATACAATGAGAGGACAAAACCTAAGGATAATAGGTATAGAAGAGAGTGAAGAGTCCAAACTTAAAGGACTAGTAAATATCTTCAACAAAATTATAAAAGAAAACTTCCTTAACCTAAAAAAAAAGAGATGCCAATAAACATACAAGATGCCTACAGAACTCCAAATAAATTGGACCAGAAAAGAAATTCTTCCCATAACATAATAGTAAAAATAACAACTATACTAAACAAAGAAAGAGTATTAAAAGTAGTAAAGGAAAAAGGTCAAATTAACATATAAAGGCACACCTATCAGAATTATACCCATCTTCTCACCAGAGACTATGAAAGCTTGAAGATCCTGGGCAGATGGCATACTGACCATAGAGAACACAAATGCCAGTCCAGGCTACTATACCCAGCAAAATTCTCAATTATTATAGATGAAGAAACCAAGATATTCTATGACAAAACCTAATTTATATAATATATTTCTACAATCCAGCCATACAGAGGATAATACACAGAAAATGTCAAGACAAAGAAGGAAACTACACCATAGAAAAAGCAAGAAAGCAACCTTTTATTCAACAAACACAAAGGAAGGTAGCCATGCAAATATAAAAGTAACATCAAAAATAACAGGAAGCAACAATCACTATTCCTTCAATTGCCCAATAAAGAGACATAGACTAACACACTGGACATTTAAACAGGACCCAACATTTTGCTGCATACAGGAAATGCACCTCAGTGTCAAAAACAGCTACTACCTCAGAGTAAAGGGCTGGAAAACAATTTTCAAAGAAAATGGTTCCAAGTTATAAGTCGGAACAGCCATTATATTATCAGATAAAATCAACTTTCAACCTAAGGATATTAAAAAAGATAAGGAAGGACACTTCATAATCATCACGGGAAAAATCTACCAAGAATAACTCTCAATTATGAACATCTATGCTAAAAAGGAAGGGAATCCACATTTATAAAAGAAACTTTATTAAAACTCAAAGCACACATTGAACCTCACACAATAATAGTGGCAGACTTCAACACACTACTTTAATCAGTGGACAAATCGTGGCAATGCAAACTAAACAGAGACACAATGAAACTAACAGAAGTTGTGGACCAAATGGATTTAAGAAATATCTATAGAACATTTCATCCTAAATCAAAAGAATATTCATTCTTCTCAGCACCTTATCATACACTCTCCAAAATTGACCATATAATTGGTCAAAAAACAGACCTCAGCAGATATAAGAAGATTGAAATAATCCCATGCATCCTATCAGATCACCACAGACTAAGACTGGTCTTCAATAGTAACAAAACAAAGAAAACCCACATACGAATGGAAGCTGAACACTATACAAAATGACAACTTTGTCAAAGAAGAAATAAAGAAAGAAATTTAAGGTTTTTTTTTAATTTAATAAAAATGAAGGCAAAGCATACCCAAACTTATGGGATACAATGAAAGCAGTGCTAACACAGCTCTGAATGTCTCCAAAAAGTAACTGGAGAGAGCATACACTACCAGCTTAGCAGCACACCCGAGAATTCTTGAACAAAAAGAAGCAAATACACCCGAGAGGAGTAGACAACAGGAAATAATCAAACTCAGGGCTGAAATAAACCAAGTAAAAGATTATATATATATATATATATATATATATATATATATATATATATATATGTAAAGAGTCAACAAAACCAGGATATATTTCTTTGAGAAAATGAACAAGATAGATAAACCCCTAGTCAGACTAACATGGGGCACAGAGAGAGTATCCAAATTAACAAAATCAGAAATGATAAGGGAGATATAACAACAGAAACTGAGGAAATTTAAAAAATCATCAGATTCTACTATAAAAGCCTATGTTCAAGAAAACTGGAAAATCTGTATGGCATGGACAATTTTCTAGATAGATACCAAATACCAAAGTTAAATCTGGATCAGATAAACCATCTAACGACAATTACGCTGATACCAAAACCACACAAAGATCCAACAAAGAAAGAGAATTTCAGACCAATTTCTCTTATGAATATTGATGCAAAAATACTGAATAAAATTCTTTCAATCCGAATTCAAGAACACATGACAACAATCACCCACCATGATCAAGTAGGCTTCATCCCAGGGATGCAGGGATGGTTCAATATATGGAAATACATCAATGTAATCTACATAAGCAAAATCAAAGAAAAAAACACATGATCATTTAATCAGATGCTGAAAAACATTTGACAAAATTCAATATCCCTTCATGTTAAAAGTCTTGGAAAAATCAGGAATTCATGGCCCATACCTAACCATAGTAAAAGCAATATACAGTAAACCAGTAGCCAATATCAAACTAAACGGAGAGAAACTTGAAGCGGTCCCACTAAAATCAAGGACTAGACAAGGCTCTACTCTCTCTCCCTATCTATTCAATATAGTACTTGAAGTTCTACCTAGAGTAATTAGACAACAAATGGAGGTCAAATCGATCCAAATTCAAAAAGAAGAGGTCAAAATATTACTATTTGCAGATGACTTGATAATATACTTAAGTGACCCCAAAAACTCCACTAGAGACATCCTACAGCTGATAAACAACTTCAGTAAAGTGGCTGGATATAAAATTAACTCAAAGAAATCAGTAGACTTCCTCTACTCAAAGGATAAACAGGCTGAGAAAGAAATTAATGAAGTGACACTCTTCTCAATATTCATAAATATCCTGGTGTAACTCTAACTATACAAGTAAAAGATCTGTATTACAAGAACTTCAAGTCTCTGAAGAAAGAAATTAAAGAGGATCTCAGAATATGGAAAGATCTCCCATGCTCATGGATTGGCAGGATTAATATAGCAAAAATGTCCACCTTGCCAAAAGCAATATACAGATTTAATGCAATTCCCATCAAAATCACAACTCAATTCTTCACAGAGTTAGAAATAGCAATTCTCAAATTCATCTGTAATAACATAAATCTAGGATAGCTAAAACTATCCTCAACAGTAAAAGAACTTCTGGGGGAATCAGTATCCCTGATCTCAAGCAGAGCAATAGTAATGAAAACTGCGTGGTAATTGTCCACTGACAGGCAGTTAGATGAATGGAATAGAACTGAAGAACACTCTCATAGAGACAGGGAGAGGCGTTTGGGATGGGGGTTTCTGAAGGGGAGACCTGGAAAGGGGAAAACATTTGAAATGTAAATAAAGAAAACATCCAATAAAAAAAAAGAAACAAAGTGAGAGAGAGAGAGAGAGAGAGAGAGAGAGAGAGAGAGAGAGAGAGAGAGAGAGAGAGAACGAAAGAAAGAAAGAAAGAAAGACAAAAAAGAACTGGTAGGAAGAGGCGAGATTCTAAAGAATGATATTCATTCCTGTCCCTTTGGCAAAATAATTGTTCTTAACTGGAATGAAATAGTTGGAGTATCTGGATCTGACCTCCACAGAAAAGATACCAAATTTTTCCATTCTACTATACCTATCAAAAGCACGAGCATAAGGAAAAAGAACTCTGTCAGAACAGGACTAGGTGAGAGTCTTATACCCCCCCCACCACACACACACAAACAATCCTTTTGTTTTTCAAAATGAAGAATCATTAAGACTCCCATTTTCCTTTGCCAGAACAAATAAAAACCTGTCTCTGTAATAAAAAACTAAAAACAAACAAACAAATAAACAAACTTTAAATAAATGTGATTACATTCTCTTTCATTGAGGAAAGGACTGTGTAACCGGCTCCAAACTTGAGTTTACATATTTTCTATCCCTTGTTGCATGACTTTCTAGAAATTATAAGACAGACAAAGGCATATTGGGAAGGAAATTACGTTTCTTACTCCCCCTGTATAGACTAGACTATAAATTAATCCATTTTCCATTTAAAAAAAAGAATGTTCATAATTTATTGAAGAAAAAGTGTTAAACAATCAAAAGGTTTTGTTTTGTTTTAACAGAAATATGACATAATCATTTTGGAATTCCTTGACATAGTAATACAAATTCTAAACTTTTAGTCATTAAAATACAAATGGTAATTGACATAGATTCATACAAAATGGGCCTAAGACAGAAACTGATGTGTAAGGAAAAACTGATTATGAATAGAAAGAAAAGGCTATCAAACTTCTTGAAGTATTCATATTAAGCCAATATAACACTTTGGCTGAATTTTAGGCTTTTTCAATTATAAAGCATTTTTTTCTATATGGATATTTAAATAAATAAAATTGTTTTACTTACTTGAAAATAAACAGTTGCCAAAACGTGTTTCCTCCCTCTTGGGGCTTAAGGTTCTTAGTTTAAGGAATAGTTTGAAACTCATGATACTAATTAGCAAATCTTCCTTGAAAATTTAAAGACAGTTTGTCTCAACTGACTGGTTAGTTTCATATATCTTCTCTCAGGGTGAGATTATAGGTTTAGTAAGTCATGAAGATGCAGATTAGCAAGGAGCTTTCAGTTATATTTAACTTATATCAACAATGCTTACTATGTGTCCCTTTATACTAACAAAATGAGCTCATGAGAGACTGACCATTGATAAACATGAGTTAACATTTGCATGATCAGTTGAAAAGGCTTTTATAGCAATGGAAAGAGAGAAGATGAATAGACTAATAAATGGAATAATAAAGGAAAAATAGATATATCTATAAAAGAGGTACAGAGTTTTTCATATTTCATAAAATGAACCTTTGTACTTCAATTCAATTAGAAGGGAATATATCGATTAATCTAACATTTAAAAGACTCATGGTCTCACAGAAATACACATCAGACACAATGTTGTGGGGAAAATGTAAAGTTTCATGGCTGAATCTATTAGGAAGCGTGATCAAAATTTTCTCACACTGCGTAATCAGAATAATGGCAATTGTAATTACACAGTGGCACCATACAGGGGAAAGATTATACTGCTCTAAAAAGCAAAATAAGTTATTAAAATTAACAAATCCCTGAGATAGACATCTCAAGATTAATTATCTGGTGTACATCATAAAAACATATAATTTTGACATGTTTTAAAGTAGAATTATAGAAAAGTTTTGGGAGTAGGAGTTGAACATATATGAGCAGTTTTATTATTGTTTGTGGTTTGTTCACATTAATTTCTACTCAGGATTTTTTGTTTTAATTGTTTTTATACCAAGACTTATCAGAAACAATCTGAAATTCCAATCTTGTTTTTCTAATACCCAAATAATGTAAATAATTCTAAAACGGGAGTATCAAACTATTAGTGTTTACTCAGCCTGTCTTCTATCTCACCTTTGAGGTTGAAAATATCACTTCTGCCTGCATGATTTTACTTAAGAGGCCTAAAACTTTAAAATGAGTTGAAATCAATCAAAAAATCTGGCAGTCTATGAGATTGACTTTATACATGTGTAACATCATTTGATATTTAAAAACCTTAGAAATGTGTTATGGTACCTATCATTTATAGAAATTGATAAGGAAGCCGGGTGATGGTGGCGCACGCCTTTAATCCCAGCACTTGGGAGGCAGAGGCAGGAGGATTTCTGAGTTTGAGGCCAGCCTGGTCTACAGAATGAGTTCCAGGCCAGCCAGGGCTACACAGAGAAACCCTGTCTCAAAAAAACAAAAAAAAAAAAAAAAAAAAAAAACAAAAAAAAAAAAGAATTGATAAGGAAAAAGATTAATGAGATTTTTCAGAATGACTTCAATTATGTGTGTTGCAAGAATACTAACAAACTACCTAGAATTCACATTATTTGCTGTCTTGCTCTTCTGCTAATGATGGCATTTCTCTAGGTATTACAATTAGTTACCTTACAAAATTCAAATAATGAATTTTCACATTTTTTGATGTAAAATAAGTGATTCAATATGAGGAATGTGAATCCAGGCAGCAGCAGAATATGCAAAGAACACAGTTTTGAGTCTCGTCAGAGTATTATGCAAAATATGAAAGATGGTCAGATTGGTTGGTAAAGCAATTTAAGACGAAAGAACCATCAGGTAGAAGAATATATCTGGGAATCTGTGAATGAATATTTAAATATCTCTAAAGAACAAAAATCTTAAAAATTTTTATCCAAGACCATTTTCAGTGCTTATTATGCACAATAATAATCTTGGTAATTTGGAATTTTGCATGATAAAGGTGACTGTACCTAATAACTTAAAAAATTATGCAATCTGAATTTAAAAAGTTTGGGTATCAATATTTAACTATAGTTTTAATTTTATTGTCCTTAAATGCATGCTAGAAATTAATATTTCCATTTAAAGAATTATTAAAATTCATATACTATGAACAGTAATATGTAGATTATGCTTATTTCATTAAATCTACCTGTAGGGATTTTTTTACCTTAATAAACATAAATTAAGTATGAAATATAAAAGAAAGATAATATGATAAACTAAACATTTTCCTTGTATAAGAAAAAATATTAAGGTAAACTGAGACGATATTAATGATTTTCTATTAATCAAGAAAAAACTTACTTTAAGAGTATTACTTTACTTACCTAAAACATTCTTTTCTATTTGTAGAGAAAAGTCCTTTGGAGCATAAGAGAACTGGAATTTTGTTCTGACTGTTCAGTGAGTAATTTAGTTACTATGCTCCTCAGTTTTCCCATCTGTGAAAAACAAATAATTGTATCTTCCTCATTAGCTGTTTTGAGATTTAAATGGAGTGTCTAAATGAGTAAGTATCTATCATGTTAATAATTCCTTACCTTTCCATCAGGGTCCAGCCACATTTTTCAACAGCCAGTTTCTTTAATATTTATTTTATATTTGGTTTTTATAAACATCATATTGGAATACTAAAAGAAACAGCCAGACTCCTAGGAAAATATTGTTAGCACTCTAATATTCTAAGTTCTGAACTTGGGAAGATCAAAGAGATCATTTGACATGTTTACAGTTTCAACAGAGAGCAAGCTTCAGCATCAAACACATTATGAAGCCTAGGTAATTTAACACTGATTATTGTAAATTTGTGAGAGAATGTGTGATTTATTATACCTGTCTCTCTAAGTGAGATAAAATGTTTGAATAAAAAGTAATTTTCATAGTTAAGTCTAGGAACAAATTTCATAGGAAACAGCCCATTAAAGATAAACCCCTAGTGATGTAAGAAGTCGAAGGGAAAGACTGAATGAAAAGAAGAGCAATTCTATCATTCTGGAAGTGCCAAGGGATTATAAACACAAGGCAGAGACAGAAGCTTTGGGGAGTCAAGATTGTGTTATAGGTTTTATTTAACAGATTCTTTTCAAATTGTGATCAACCCTATTTCTTTCAGGATTACTGGTGACTTAATAAAAACTAGCTTGTGTTTTATTTAGTTGCTTTATCATAACCACTGTAGTGTCCACGGAAGTAACATCCATCTTACGAAATTAAAATACATTTCAGTAGAACCATAGGTGAAGAAGGACTACAATACAAGGAAGAGGCCAGTGACTTCTTATTATACATATTAAAGTGACTTATTTTAACTACCATGTGATATCAGTCTGACAATATTTTTATGATAAAGGCAACCTATATATCTGATCTTAGTTAGAGACATTTCTGTTGAAACAATCTAATCCACCTTTATTAAAAATCATAGTATTCAGTAGATGGTTACTGTCTGCCAAACAATATACTAAAGGTTTTATGGGTAGAAATTAGGAAATAAAATTCCTATCTTTAGTTTAAATCATTTTGAAAGTGTTGCAGAAAAACTTCACAGCCTGTAAATTATTGCCAATGACAATGATACCACTGATGGTAACTTTATATATTATTGAATTTCTATGTGCAAGTAATTGAAGGGTCGAATAAGTTTCATTGTGATAGTTGATTATTTTTCTGCAAAGGAATTAGGATATAATGTGACAAGAATGATGTAATCTTATAATTGATATGTTGAAGTCATAAAATTACCAGACAGCCAGTTGCAGTTTTTGACAGGAAGAATCTTAACTTTTATGGAAGAGTAGCTGCATATTTCCTGTTTCAACTATTGAGAGAGCTGCCAGGAGCCACTCTCTTTGCAACTTATAGCCCCTTACCTTGACTTATATATTTGCTAAATTGGAATTTTAATTGGAAAATTACTGCTACAATCCTTAGCCAAACCGGATGCATGCTTGCAGAAAAAAAGCAGATCTCCTACAATTGGGTTGCATAGCAACACATCATACACCTGGATTTTTAAGTAGTCAATATCCTGTAGTGGTGGCCAACTTTCTTCTTAGGTCCTATGAACAAGTCATAGCAAGCCCCCCTGAAACAATATCTGCCCCCTCCCAATGTTCTGTAGCTGTTGCTAGGTCCCTTGGAGCATAAAGAACAAGTTAGAACATATTCTTCTAATGTCTCACTCACTTCCTCCTCCCCATTTCCTGCTTGCTACCCTTTATAACCCTGTGTGAGAAAAATAAAATTTGACAGCTTGATCAGGATTCTTGACTTGCTGTCCGTTTTTCCGTGTCTCTTGTCTTCATTCTCCTTCATGTGATTCTGGGACCCCTGTGAGCTGTCCAGCGGATTCAACACAGAGAGCTAGATGACTTACAGGGAGGGACAATCCTTCAGCAAGTGAAACACAAGAGAGATAAGAATAAAAAAGGAAAACTTTCTATGAGTTCTTTCTCTTGAATCAGGAAAATGTTTATCAACCAATCTCATATTGTGCTGAGAAAAAGAGAAAGAGGAAGTGATATAATGTGCTAATATGTAAGAGCTACTGGTGTAAAGACACAGTTTCTAGTTTGCCCACTTATTCTATGTGTTAGTGGTCTTTTTTTATTTTTTTTTATTTTATTTTATTTTATTTTTTTAATTTACATTCCAAATCACTTCCCCTTTCCCGTTTCCTCCCTCCCCGAAAGTCCCATAAGCCCCCTTCCCTCCCTCTTTTCTCCATTCAACACCCTCTCGTTACTCTGTCCTAGCATTCCCCTACATCCAGTCTTTCCAGGACCAGGGGTCTCTCCTTCCATCTTCTTAGAAATCTATTGATATGCGGATTGTGTCTAGGGTATTCCGAGATTCTGGGTCAATATCCCCTTATCAGTGACTGCATACCATGTGTGTTCTTTTGTGATTGGGTTACCTCACTAAGGATGATATTTTCAAGATCTGACCATTTGCCTAGGAATTTCGTGAATTCATTGTTTTTAATTGCAGAGTAGTATTCCGTTGTGTAGAATACCACATCTTCTGAATCCATTCCTCCGTTGAGGGACATCTGGGTTCTTTCCAGCTTCTGGCTATTATAAATAAGGCTGCTATGAACATAGTGGAGCATGTGTCCTTATTGCATGCAGGTAAAGTCTCTGGGTATATGCCCAGGAGTGGTATAGCCGGATCCTCCGGGAGTGTCATGCCCAGTTTTCTGAGGAACCGCAAGACTGCTTTCCAGAGTGGTTGTACCAGCCTGCAATTCCACCAGCAGTGGAGGAGTGTTCCTCTTTCTCCGCATCCTCGCCGACAACTGCTGTCTCCTGTGTTTTTGATCTTAGCCATCCTGACTGGTGTGAGATGGAATCTCAGGGTTGTTTTGATTTGCATTTCCCTAATGACTAAGGATGATGAACATCTCTTTAGGTGCTTCTCAGCCATTAGATATTCTTCAGGTGAGAACTCTTTGTTTAGCTCTGTACCCCATTTTTTAATAGGGTTACTTGCCTCTCTGGAGTTTAACTTCTTGAGTTCTTTGTATATATTGGATATTAGCCCTCTGTTGGATGTAAGGTTGGTAAAGATCATTTCCCAGTTAGTGGTCTTGTTAAGGACTCTCTTCTGTTTAACTTGTTGTATGTCTTCGGAGAGGATCTTGTAGCCTAAACAGGCCAGTAGTCACCAAATAGCCCAGATTTTCATTACAATCCTCTCTCAGTATCTCTAGTTCTGAGATGATGGAAATGTGTGAAAGACACATTCAGGCACTTTATTTTCAATTGAAAATTCTTCAAAGGTGCTTGTGCTGTCACAGGTCAAGATTCTGCTGCATAGGCTCTTACTCACTAGGTATGTTTCCATTGCTCCTGTAAAAAGGGCTCAATTTACTCTTATGCTAAGTGTAGCAATAACCTCGTTTACAACCACAGCCCCTTGGCCTGTGGCTGCTTTGGACTCCTTGACTGTGGCTTTAAGTGTGCATTCTCCTGTTTGTTAGAAACTGCACTAGTTTTTATAACTTTGCTTGACTTTCGGCTTCGAACTTTCACTATAAACTGCAGAAAACATCCACAGATGGCTAACCACGGCACAACTTCACTGTTATTGTTGTCTTGAGTTTTCTTCTTCCATACAACTAAATCAATTAAGTCTGCAATTTATCTCATTAAAGATTTGAAAGCAATGGGAGAACCCAAACAGCTTCTTTTCTAGAATACAACCAGAATGATATATTCTCCAATTCCTGAAGGAGCTGTTTGTTCTGTGCTGAAATCTTCTGAGTACAGTCTATATTGGACTCATTTATATTTATTTTATAGTCTTCAGAACTTTTACCAGAAAATTCCTAAGCAAGATCTGTCAATATAAGGCTTTCCTTCCTCACAGATTCAATTTTTCCCATATTCTTCCCACAGACCAATTCTAAATATCTATGTACCACATGGCCAGGTTTATCACAAGAGAAATCCTATTCTTAGTTTCTCTTTTCTCCATTCATTTCTTTCCTCATTACTGTAACCATATTACCAGTGAAGAACAAACTTAAAGAGGGAATGATTATTTTGCTTCATGACTTGAGGGTATAGTGTTTATTAGGTTGTGGATGGCATGGTGGGAGTTATACAACGGAGACAGTCACAGTTTATTACTTAGCACTGTCAAGGAACAGAGATTGAGCCAGAAGAAGAGTTGGACTATAAATCTCAAGACCTGTTCCTGAGTCCCTTCCCCCAGGTACATTCACCACCTAAAATCTCCAAAACCTCCTAAAATAGCACCACCAGCTGGAGACTTAATTTTTAAATGTGATCCTGTGGGGAAATGCACAAACAACTCATAACTCCTAATGGTATCTCCACTTCATTATGCACTATGAGCCAACATACGCTCCTTAATTTATTTTCATCAAATGCTTAGGTTTGATGATGCCCTATTAATGTTGCTTAGAAAAAAATCAGAACTGAACTAGAACAATGTTAATGTAGCAAGTGTTTTTCATTATGCCATTGAAGACATTATGGCACACCATTAATTCCAGCCCTCAAAAGATGGAACCACAATAGTGAGTTTGAGGCTAGCCTATGCTACATATCATAATTCTCATTTTTAAAGCCACATGGAGAAACATGGTTATCGAAATAGGTTGGGTAAGATTCATGAAAGTTGTTCATTGTCTGAACTTCAGAACTTGTGATTATATTAAATTTTAGATAAATTTTGGAGCCAAGCTTAAAATATGTAATCTTTTCTGATGGCTATTCTTGGTTTACTACATCTGGTATTAACTAAAACCCAAGAGACTGCATACACCTATGAGGGAATATTTCTTAATTAAGTCACTTGAAGTATGAAGTCTCAAAACCAACATCTGGCTCTTTAGAGGTGGGAAGTTCTACCTTTAATCTAATCCAGACCTTCTGCTGGCAGGATATATAAAGGACATGGATGAAACATTTCAGAGTTTGTGACCCTGGGGAAAAAACCATAGAATCAATTCAATTATAATTAAAAGATCTATTGATTAGCTGCTAGCAGGATGAACAATCTCTGAGCCAAATATGAGATTGTAGTGAAGGAGGAGTTTGGGGAAGGACTTTTAAAGGGGAAAACCACAGGAAGATTTTTAATATTTATGCAACCAAGTAAGAACTGTTCTTTCTGCCAATTTAAGTGGTTTAAGACAACTCAAAATGACTTTGGGGTTTCTGTATAAGAAAGTTAAGATTCAGGAACCAAAAAAAAAAAATTTAAAAAGCAGGAACATCAAAAGAACCCTACATTTTGGGTTTGCGGTCGCTCAGCCAGAGTTACTGTGACCGCTTTTATCTAGGAATTGGAGTCAGAGACAAATTTCTGGTGGGTATCAAGATTGATGACTAGCTTAAAATGGAACTTCTTTATCCATAAGTGAAGGCTTGTTCTCTTAGCCTGCTTTCTCTTGCTCTTGCTGGCAAGTCCATTCCTTCACTGATATTAGAGACTATGGATTCAACTAAGATTTCTGGCTTTATGGACTAAACAACTACTGGATTCTAGGACTTTTCATTGGTAGACAGTCACTGATGGACTAATCTGGACTAATTGGAAAACAGTCTATAAGCCATTCTAATAAACATCTCTTCTCTCTCTCTTCCTCTCCATATTCTTGGTTGTCAAATTGACTCTATCTGGAATGAAATAAAACCCAAGGGGTTCTGGTGTGTGTGTGTGTGTGTGTGTGTGTGTGTGTGTGTGTGTGTGTGTGTGTGTGTGTGTGTATTCATTCTATAATTTCTGTTCCTCTTGAGAAAAGTGATTAATACATTTTAGTATACCTAATAAATTTTGAAAATATAGAATTTCTCCAGGTTGAATTGGTAATATAGATCATAAGAAATTGTAATGAATCAAACCATGAAAGAAGACTACATATTTTGTTTTTTAGTTAATATGTAAGTGTTTATTAAAGTCACTGGTAGACAAGGGGAAATAAGTTGACTTCTGGTAGTCTGTTTTCAAATTGTGTTAGTGGCATAACAATAAAGATATCACTGTTTGTACAGTTTTTAGAATCCAGACATCACCTGTTTACAATTCTAAAATGCAGGACTGAAAAGATAAATTGTTATGGAAATACTTAATCTTAATCAGGGGTTTCTTCCTTGCCATTGATCGTTCAGTTTCCAGATAAAACACAAAACATTTATATTTATAATAAGCCTTATTCAGCACTAGAGGTAGGCAGATATCTATTTTCTATGCTATTATGATCTATTTACCCATTGATGTCCCTATTTTCTAGTTTTCCATGTTCCATAGGAGAGTTCCTAACTTTAATTGGCTAGCCCTCATGGTCATTTTTATATGACTTACCTACCCCATGGTGACTTCTTCCTCTTTCCACATTCTTCCCTCCTCTTTGTTTTCCTCCCACCCCAAGTCCAAGATCCTCATGTCCGGCCAATATCAATTCTGCCCAGCTACAAGTTGTAGAGGTTTTTATTTAACCAATAGTTTTAAATTAAAGAGGAAATACACATTTTACGTGCAGATTCTCTCATTCCTTGGAACAACCAGACCTTGAGGGACAGAATGCAGCATCACAATGCACAGCAAAAGACCAAATTTCAACAACAAACTGAATCAGGAACCAACTTAGATATCAATTTGTAACCTTGTTCTTTGACATAGTGAACAGATTATGTTCCTGACCTATCATGAATACAGAAATGATTAACACTTTTTTTGGGAAAAATTATATTTAACACTTTTCTTGAAATGTTGATGTGCTGAAATATTTGGCTCAAACTATGCAAACAATAAATATAATAGAGAAGAGGACACAGAAGTCTTTATGTTCAGTGTTGTGCCCTGAAATAAATGTGTCTCATTGAACACTAATAAAAGCATAAAAGGTGCTGATCATAATTGTCATATCACAGCTGAATGAACTTCTGGCTAATGTTAATCCACTACACTGACCAGGTTAACAGTGCATCCCACCTATATTTCAAGGCCTATCCCTTTCATATTTTAGTATTCCACCCTTCCTTATTCTCATATCCACATACTTGTTTGCATACAAGCAGCATCTGAAATAACGTAATTATTTTTAACGATGACAGGAGATTAAGGAGTGTATGAGTATAACATTCAAACTTTACATAATACTATGTTAATATAAGAAAACACAAACACACACACACACACACACACAAGCACACACACACACATAAACACCAATGGGGACAAAGGGGGGGGAGAGAGAGAGAGTGAGAGAGCGAAAGAGCAAGCGAGCGAGCGAGAGAGAGAGAGAGAGAGAGAGAGAGAGAGAGAGAGAGAGAGAGAGAGAAGATAGTAGGGTGAGTACCTTAATGTAACATGCAAGAAAGGGACATAGTAATCAAATGTTCTAGCAGATTCTGGCTTGTGCAGATGTAAGTTATCTAATCGGTCCTTTATTAGCTTGCATAGATTGGATGTTTTCTAAAGGCATCTGTAGATTCTGTGCTTCACTGAAGTTATAGGACTCATCACTGCGATCTTAGTAAGCAAACTGTCGCCTTGTATTTTAATGATAGGAGAAAATTACATACTAAATGTTTAACGGAAGGACTCTCTTTGAGTTTAACATAAAAACTACAAGTGGTTAGTGAAGTGTGAGGGTTAGAGTGCTCATTCACTGTATTTATCTTCATCTGAGAAAAGAGAAAAGAGCCAACATAACAAGCCTACATGGATTTGCCAGGGATACGAATCAATTAAAATTCAAGAGACGAGAAACAAAAGTCCAGAGCAATTTATTAATTTGTTTACAGCTGTTTGAATATGTAATATGAAAGAATAGTTTGGGGAATAGCTGTAGATTGGGGGATATATTGATTTTGATGATATTGCTCACAGAAATAGACAAGTGCTTTTGATGTATAAACTGCTACAGTGTAACTTGTTTAGTCTATTGATTCATGCGCTTTGATGGAATTGTGTTTGCCTGCTGTTCTGGGACTCATTGAAAAATGAGATGCCATTTCAATGTGTAGAATAAAGAGTATATTTAAATGTGGAAAGGCTCTTGTTACTTCTCCCCTTTTACTGTAGCTTTTGATCATTGGTGAAGAGGTTTTATAGCAGCAATAACTCTATCTGACGTTTAAAGGGAATAGAAAGTAATAATTTAAAAATTTTAAATACACATAAAATTTTAAAAGTATACACACACACACACACACACACACACACATCAGTAATTTAAAAAATTTCAGTTGTCCTTTCAGTGGACCAGAACTGGATTCACAACACTAATGTGGAGTTCCTTACAAATGACTATAACTCCTTCTATAAAGGATCAGAGAGCTGTGGTTAAACTGGACCTCTATACTACATATACACAAGCCAAAACATAGAAAAGAAAAAACAGAGAAACTAAAAAGCAGGCATTTTTTAAAGTTACTGATAAAATTTTAAATAAAGTGATTGTTCCAGAGACAAAGCAACTAAGATATTGAAAATGAATTCATTATTACATTACATTTCATTTTCTATGATTTGAAATACTCTTTCATTTCTTCTTTTGCAATTATACCATTTTCACTTCCTTCTTCTCTCTCCAAATCCTCTCATATACCTGTCCTTGCTCATTTACAAATTCTTGGACCTCTTATGTCATCATTTATTAACTAATTTATACATACATACTGACACACATATTTATACATATTAATCTATTTTAGTTTTATTTCATCAATATGTAATTATGAGGTACTCAGTCTGTATAATGTTGTAAGTATGTTGTCAGTACTGATCATTTGGTATTGAATGGCATTTCATTTTTTTGATAATATAAGAGATTATATACTAAATTAGTGCTAAATTAACTATGTTTCAAAATAATAAAATTAAAAACTTATTTTATATCTTTATGAGGTTATTACTATTATTTTTGATTTTTTTCAGGTTATAATATAATTTCATTATTTTGACTTTCCCTTTCCTTTCTTGGAGAGAGCCCTCCTATAATTCCTCCTTTCTCTTTCAAATTCATGGCCACTTTAGAAATTAACTGTTGTTACATGCATTTATGTTCAATTATACACATATTCTTAAATATAACCGGATCTGGCCCTATATTTATATATGCTTTTATTATCAGTTTGCAATAATTAGAAGTTACCTTCAATTACTGAACTTTCAAGTGATTCTATCCTCAGTTAAGTTAGATTTGAATATGTTTTAGGCTATTACACCCTATCACTGAAGTTACCACATATTTTCTTCATAACATATATAGAAATTAATGTGGAACATGCCTGCTAGCTCTTATGGTGCTGTAAGGTGTTAAGCATTCTAATGTGGAAGAAAAGTAATCAACAATCTTACTCAGCTGGTAATCCTGTAAACAACAGAACAAAATTTCAGGAAACATATGCCCCCTGGTGCAACAGTATTACAAATGCTTTGGAGCTGGCAACCTTCTACTGATTGGCTGTGAAGTTCATTAACCAAGTGGGAACTTCTACCCAATTCTGTGAACCTGGTCAAGACCTGAAGAGGAAGGATATAATAGATGCAAGATGGAACTTACTACTACTGTTTTGATAAAGGAACATTTTACCAAATTACCATCTAATTACACATGCCAATATCTTGGTTATTTTTGTCCTCAGATCTTATTGGAGAAGCACCTTATTGGAGTGAGAGCCAGTTAATGCAGAAACTCCTAAGTGCAAGAAGTCCTAAAAAGACATGACATTGGAATGGTTGGCCCTATATGGGATATTTGTATTCCCCACTCTAATGTTCAGGGAACACTACTAGGAAAAAAATTGGCCTAAATAAATAAATAAGTAAACAAAGAGATAAATTTGTCAGAACCAGGAGGTGGGTCTTGAATGGCATTTCTGGGTGTGGTATAGCTGTTACTCTCAGAAAAGCTTAAACAAGAGTGAGACTAACAGTATTTTGCATGGAATGTGAGAGGGATTCCTAGGGCTCCAGCTCTTTACAAAGGATTATTAACAGTTAATTACTTTAAGGATAGGGTAATTCAGTTTCTTCAAGTATGATCTTGATGTGTTATCCATGTTTTATCTAATACTCTTCAATACATTCTTCTCAGAGACACCACAATTGAACTCAGTGAGTCACACAGAGAGATGACAGTAGGATGCGAATTGATAGAAAAAAGAATATTTTCAGTGGAAGATGGCAGTGAAGATAAAGAGCAATAGGAAGTCAAAATGACTACAATTCATTATGTATTTAATTGTATACCATATATCATTTATTATTACATAATATATAATATTTATATCATGAATAGTCATTTAAAGATACATGAAACTGTGAAAAATTACAAATTAACTGATAGTAAAATATTTTCTTTAATTAAACTTTTTTTTAACTGTTCTTAACTAAATCACAGCGAAAGTTAAGTATTGCTTAGTAATTTTATAGAATTAACTGAAGATTGGAAGGTTTAATTATTTTATCCAGGTCAGTAGTTCTTATAAATTCAAATATTATGAGTTCTGGTTGCAGCTACTATTAAATTATTGCCTGAATTTGACTGTCATATAGTCAGACTATAATAGATAATCTGTAATTTTGTTTATAAACATTGTAGACATGGTCCAACTCAACATGGTATAAGAGTTATATTAATTATGATCTTCAACAGAAATTTAAAGTTGTCTACAGCTAAACATCTTTCCCTTTTCCCTGGTTCTTTCTCTCTCTCTCTCTCTCTCTCTCTCTCTCTCTCTCTCTCTCTCTCTCTCTCTCTCTCTGTGTGTGTGTGTGTGTGTGTGTGTGTGTGTGCATGTGTGTATGTGCAGTGAAAGACAAGATACTTTCTCCACTTAACATTTTATTTAAATATATGAACAACATTATTTAATGAATAGAATTTTTTAAATGAGAGTATCAGTGATGTGAAACAAATCCTCTTCAGCAGGTGTTCGCCTGCTCTAATAGTTTTATTTTGTTTAAGTTGAGACATTAAAGCACTTGCAGGAACTTGGGATAGTATTCCTCTTAGAGACTTGAAAGACACTCCCCAAGTCCTCCTGTTACCACAGGAATTTTAGAAATAAATGAATTTGCCTCTGTAGAGATATTTCTTTACCTATAATTAAAATAAACAAACCCTGCAGCCACTTTTTTCATAGAAAGGAACACCTAGTGATCTGTCTTGTTGGAGGAAATGTAATGGAGACATGACAAGAGCCTCTTAAAGTTCAGCATCCCTTAATTTCTTTATCCTTTTCTTCCTTTTTTTTTTCTTTTTGTTTTTGTTTTGTTTTTCAAGACAGGGTTTCTCTGTATAGCCCTGGCTGGTAGACCAGGCTGGCCTCGAACTCAGACATCCGCCTGCCTCTGCCTCCCAAGTTCTGGGATTAAAGGTGTGAGCCACCACTGCCAGGTATTTTTCATACTATGGTATACTAAGTCTGGTTTGGCCTTTGTAGAGACAGAATGATGTGGTTCCTGGACCTGGGACAGGACCAGAAGGTGTGACCTTCCAAGAGCTTTGATGGTTGCTGTGGGGTGATGCTTGTTTGTATAAAAATGTATGTATTTACATGTTCCTCTGAGGAATATCCACCCAGTTAACTTTAGTGATGCTGTGATAACTAGAGACAGCATGAGTCTGGCAGGCTCAAGTGTGTCTAATGTCTCAGCAAATGGGAAATGCTGAGACCTTTAGGACAGCCTTTAAGGCTGTGGAAAAGAACTCTTAAAAATATGTTCAAAATTATGTATAATTTCTCAACTATGCAAAAATATAAGAATGACATGTGAAATGTATAAGGGGCTCCACAGATGTAAAGGAACAGAGGCAGCTACAGGATAAACCAGTTTGTTAGAAAGATACAAAGACAGGCAGATAAAAAGGAAGGCAGATTCTTAAAATCAAGGTCAGCCTGGTATAGAGCAAATTTAGGTCCAGCTGGAATGGTAATCTCAAAACAAGGCCCCACCCAGCTAAGTTTACAAAGGCTTGCATTATCTCTGAGTTCTTTGCAATGTTTAAAAGAAAAAAGAAAAAAAAATGTGCTTGCTGTCTCCTAAGAATCAAAGCATTGGGATGCTGATTCATAGGATAATCAAAAGGGGACATGTAATAAATAACTGAATTGATACATAAATAAGAAACTGGACTATATGCATGAAACAAGTTAGCACAAAGGAATAGCACATCCTTGTTTAGATGTTCTTCTCTAGCAAGAGCTAAGGCCTCTAGAGATCTCTAGAGAGAAAACAGCCCTTCAAAAATATTTTTCTAACAGGATTTCTAACTTTGGTCAGAAAAATCTGTGGAGAGCAAACACAGCTCTTTTGGAATTTTTCATAGCTCTTTAGAACTTTTTCTACTTAGAGAGCTGACATTGCTCTTTTAGAATGTTTTCTAGAAGCTGTCTAGAGTAGAACACAACCTGCTTAGAATTTTGTCTAGCTTTCTGACTTTAATCATGAAACTCAGTAGTTACTTTTAGGATTTTTTCTAGCAGGAATTTTGACTTGGTCAGAAGATCCAAGAATTTTTTATAGCAGCTTTTCTGACTTCTGACTTTAGTCAGAAAATGCTTAGGCTATTCAGACAGCTTTTGGAATTTTACGTAGCAGAGAGAGCTATCAGGAGCAGAAAGTCAACTGTTTCATAGAGGGTTTTTTTGTTGTTGTTATTTGTTTGTTTTCTGGTTTTATTTTTATTTGTTTTTTTGTTATTTTTTGTTTTTGGATGTTTTCTTTATTCACATTTCAAAAGTTATCCCCTTTCCCGGTCCCCCCACCTCTGAAACACCCTATCCCCATCCCCCTTCCCCCTGCTATTATGAGGGTGTTCCTCCACCCACCCACCCACCCACTCTCACCTCCCTGCCCTTGATTCCCCTACTCTGGGGCATCAAGTTTTCACAGGATGAGGGGCCTCTTCTCTCATTGATGCCCAACCATCCTCTGCTACATATGTGGCTGGAGTCATGGATCCCTCCAAGTATACTCTGGTTGGTGGTTTAGACACTGGGAGCTCTGGTTGGTTGCTATTGTTGTTCTTCCTGTGGGGTTGCAAAACGTTTCAGCTCCTCAGTTCTTTCTCTAACTCCTCCACTGAGGACCCTGTGAACAGTTCAATAATATTTATTCTTAATTTTTAAACTATATAATATTTACTTGAGGTATGAGGTAAACTAGTGTCTTAGTAAGGGTTTCTATTCCTGCACAAACATAATGACCAAGATGCAAGTTGGGAAGGAAAGGGTTTATTCTGCTTACACTTTTACACAGCTGTTCATCACCAAAGGAAGTCAGGACTGGAACTCAAGTGGGTCAGGAAGCAGGAGCTGACGGAGAGGCCATGGGGAATGTTTCTTATTGGTTTGCTTCTCCTGGCTTGCTCAGCCTGCTCTCTTATAAAACCAAAGAATACCAGCCCAGAGATGGTACCACCCACAAGGGGCCATCCCACCTTGATCACTAGTTGAGAAAATGCCCCACAGCTGGATCTCATGGAGTTACTTCCCCAACTGAAACTCCTTTCTCTGCGATAACTCCAGCCTGTGTCAAGTTGATACACAAAACCAGTCAGTACAACTACCAACGTGTGTGTGCTCAGTCCAATGGTTGACTGCAAGCATGCCCTTCTGTATTTGTCAGGCTCTAGCAGAACCTCTCAGGAGAAAGCCATATCAGGTTCCTGTCAGAAGAAAAAGCTGTCTAGAGCAGAGCAGAACAAAAGAGAGCAGTCTGAAAAGCCGTTTCAGCAAAATATACACCACCAGGTTGGACCCAAGATTAACTTCAAGTCATTTGTTTTCACTGTGTCCAGACACCCTTCTCTCAGGGACAAGGTGTGGTCAAAGCTGGTCCTTGGCAATGGTATATCCCACTGCACAGACTTACATTCAAATATATTATATTCTATGTGTAATATACAGCTCTGGTATTGTTGACCCTACAAATAGCAGAAATTTTATTTCTTTGTCTCATGCATATTTTTATACTATAATATGCACATATAAATAGATGTTGTTAAGTAAAAATTACCTGTGTGTTTACAGAATGAATGTATATACACATTCATACATATATTTTAAATATCATTTGTTAGTTTTCCAATAGAATAAATCTCTCACAGTTTCTGACACTTGAGTAAAATTTAGCATTAAAATGCCTATGATATGATATTGAGAAATTAATAATAAAAATATTACTTTGTAACATTGATCAGTAGGTGATAGATTATATATGCATCATCCTAAATTAGCTCTGAGTAAATTTTTAAAACTTGCAAGTGTAGAATGTTTCATTTTAGACTTCTGTCATGAGCAATTAAACATAGAGATGAGAAAGTGAAAGAGAGAGGGAGAAAGAGAGGGAAAAGAGAGGGAGAGAGGGGGGAAGAGGGAGAGAGAGAGAGAGAGAGAGAGAGAGAGAGAGAGAGAGAGAGAGAGAGAGAGAGAGAGAGAGAGAGAGAAGGAGGGAGAGGGAAAGGGAGGAAGGGAGAGATACAGAGACAGAGAAGGAGAGAAGGAGAGAGAGAGCAGGAGAGGAAGAGGGTGACTCTCTTTGTTTTGGGATTGCCTTGAACATAGAGGTGGAATAGGGGACCATGAGCCTAGAGTTTTAGGTTTGCTGAAAGCAGACCTTCATCTTAACTGAGATTTAGAAGGGAAACTTCATCTTATTTAATCTTAGAGCAGTCAAATGAGAATGGAGCAAGAAGCTAACAAATCCTAGAGATTCACAGAGAAACAGCTCTTAACAACACTTTATTTTTAACTTCACTTTATGTGGGGCAATTTACCACTGCCTTCAGCCACAGAAATTACTTTTGATTGTTTTGAGTGAATCAAGGTATCCATCCTTTCAGCTGGGTTGGTAGGCATTCCACCCAGAAGGGTAATAGTTAGCCATTATTTATAATGAGTAGGAAAAAATGCTGTTTCTTGCATTCATTTGATCTGGTTTTTAAGCTATATCCTCACTACAGCTTTTAACTATGAAAGTTTATATCTTTGAATTATCAATATGTTTCAAGTAGGCAAAAACACTCAAAACAGAGTCAGAGTATAATGCAAGGAAGATCAATGACTTCTATGATGTTATTTGATAACTGCATTTAATCTTAATTCAAACCAGTAGTGTCTTTAGATGCTTTCATCATACAAGTCAATAAAACCAGTTTTATAGACAAGTTATACTTTGATTTTATAGTGCTGACTAAAACTTAATTTCCAAGATTTCGTGAAGGTTATGTGCTCTACCATAAACTTTTGTCAGCACTTTTTCATGACAATAAAATATTTTTTCTGATATAATGCAGTTCATATGTTGAAATAAAATTTACAAATGACAAAACTTCTTCATAAATTTACCTAGCTCATTCATTATAGGGAGAATTTAAAACAGTAGTATATAAAACACAGTTTACAGAGCAGCATCCTCTTAACAATGGTGGAATTATTAAAAAGGAGATTGAAAACTACTGGTTTCACAAGATGAAATTACTACCATCTAAGTCATCAGTACTTTTTATTTGATGCTTCACAGTAGAAAATTAATACTGTGTTTCACCTGATATCGATGAGCCTTTTGGAGAAATACAGATTTATAGTTTATAGTAGCATAATTCAAAGAAACAGAAATAGACATTGATTTTTCAAGATGGGTTATTGATAAAAGGGAGAGAGGATTACCTTGATACCTGTACTATATAACAAGAATGACTCTGTGATTTATTTTTTTGCTTGCATATTATTTTCTATATTCTTTAATTTGGTGATAGTCATTGTGATCAAAGATAATGAGACAAATATGTGTCCTAGACCTCTCTGTAACTATCTTCTGCATTTTATCAAGTAAAAGATAAATGATAAATTATTTGTAAATATAGCAAAATAAATAAGTGCTTGGCAGAAGACTCAGAGAAGAAAGTGCTTGCCAAACAATTCTGACCACCAGGCTTTGATGCCAGACAGAAGGAAAGACCTGATTCCAAATGATGTCCTCTGATGGCTCCAGTCATGGCACATACTGAACACATGTACACACAAACACACACACATACACATACAGACTAAAAATGTCCTTTTTTAGAAAAAACACATTTGTTCATAATTTAGTAAAAATAAATTTGTTTAAAAAAATATACATTAAGCAGACTTTGACACTGAGAAGCTTTTTTTTTTCCTGTTGATGTGATAGAGTATTTTAAACCATGAATCCAGGACACAATGCGAAGACCATACCTACATAGAAGAGAGCAAAGACTCCAAACTTAAAGGGCCAATAAATATCTTCAACAAAATTATAGAAGAAAACTTCCCTAACCTAAGAAAAGAGATACGCACATACAAGAAGCCTACAGAACTCAAAATAGACTGAACCAAAAAAGAAATTCCTCACATCACATAATAATCAAAACACCAAATGCACAAAAAAGAAAGAATATTAAAAGCAGTAAGGGAAAAATGTCAAGTAACATATAAAAGCAGACCTAACAGAATTACACCACACTTCTTGCCAGAGACTATGAAAGCTAGAAGATCCTGGGCAAATGTCATACAAACCCTAAGAGAATACAAATGCCAGACCAGTCTACTATACCCAGCAAAACTCTCAATTACCATAGATGCAGAAACCAAGATATTCCATGATAAAACCAAATTTACACAAAATCTTTCCACAAATCCAGCCCTTCAAAGGTTAATAAATGGAAAACTCAAACACAAGGATGGAAACTACACCCTAGAAAAAGCAGGAAAGTAATCTTCCATTAACAAACCAATAAGAAGATAGCCAGATAAACATAACTCCACATTTAACAACAATAATACTATGAAACAACAATGACTTTTCCTTAATATCTCTAAATATCAATAAAGTAAATTCTCCAATAAAAAGACATAGGCTAACAGACTGGATACATAAACAGGACCCAACATTTTACTGCAGAGGTGTCACCCACCTCAGTGACAAAGACAGACACTACATCAAAGTAAAAGGCTGGAAAACAATTTTACAAGCAAATGGTCCCAAGAAACAATCTGGAATAGCCATTCTAATATTGGTTAAAATTGATGTCCAACCTAAAGTTATCAAAAAGGATAAGGAAGGACATTTCATATTCATCAATGGAAGAAATATACCAAGAGGAACTCTTAATCCTGAATATCTATGCTCCAAATGCAAGGGCACCCACATTCATAAAAGAAACTTTACTGAAGCTCAAAGCACACATTGCACCTCATATAATAAGAGTGGGAGACTTCAACACCCCAGTTTCATCAATGGACAGATCATGGAAACAGAAACTAAGCAAAGAAACAGTGAAACTAACGGAAGCTATAAACCAAATGGATTTAGCAGATATCTATAGAACATTTTATCTTAAAAAAAAGAATATACCTTCTTCTCAGCACCTCATAGTACCTTCTCCAAAATTGACCATATAATCAATCACAAAACAGGCATCCACAGATGCAAGAAGATTGAAATAATCCCATGCATCCTATCAGATCATCATGGATTAAGCTTCATCTTCGATAACATCAAAAACAATAGAAGGCCCACATATAAATGGAAGCTGAACAACACTCTACTCAATGATAATGTGGTCAAGGAAGAAATAAAAGAGAAATTAAAGACTTTTTTGAATTTAATGAAAATGAAGCCACAACATACCCAAACCTATAGGACACAATGAAATCAGTCCTAAGAGGAAAGCTCATAGCTCTGAGTGCATGCAAAAAGAAACTGGAGAGAGCATAAATACACTAGCAGCACATCTGAAAGCTCTAGAACAAAATGAAGCAAATACACCCAAGAGGAGTAGACAGCAGGAAATAATCAAACTCAGACCTGAAATCAACCGAGTAGAAACAAAAGAAACTATACAAAGAATCAACAAAATCAGGAGCTGATTGTTTGAGAAAATCAACAAGATAGGTAAACCCTTAGCCAGACTAACCAGGGGCAGAGAGACAGTGTACAAATTAACAAAATCAGAAATGAAAAGGGAGACATAACAACAAAAAAATGAGGACATCCAAAAAAATCTTCAGATCCTACTACAAAACCCTTTATTCAACAAAACTGGAAAATCTGGATTAAATAAACAATTACCTAGATAGATACTAGGTACCAAAGTTAAATCAGGAACAGAAAAACGAACTAAACAGCCCCATAACCCCTAATGAAATAGAAGCAGTTATCAATAGTCTCCCAACCAAGAAAAGCCCAGGATCAGATTGGTTTACTACAGAGTTCTATTAGACATTCAAAGAAGTCCTAATACTAATACTCTCCAAACTATTCCACAAAATAGAAACAAAAAGAACTCTACCCAATTCTTTCTATGAAGCCTCAATTACTCTGATACCTAAGCCACACAAAGACCCTACAAAGAAGGAGAACTTCAGACCAATTTCCCTTATGAATATCAATGCAAAAATACTTAATAAAATTCTTGCCAACAAAATCCAAGAACACATCAAACAATCATCCATCATGATTAAGTAGGCTTCATCCCTGGGATATAGGGATGGTTCAATATAAGGAAATCCATCAATGCAATCCACTACATAAACAAACTCAAAGAAAAAATAAAAACAAAATACATGATCATCTCATTAGATGCTGAAAATATATTTGACAAAATCCAACACCCCTTCCTGATAAAATTCTTGGGAAGATCAGAAATTCAAGGCCCATACCTACACATAGGAAAAGAAATATACAGCAAACCAGTAACCAACATAACACTAAATGGAGAGAATCTCGAGGCAATCCCTCTGAACTCAGGGACTAGACAAGGATGTCCATTCTCTCCATACTTGTTCCATATAGGTCTTGAAGTCCTAGCCAGTACAATTAGACAACAAAAAGAGGTCAGAGGGATACAAATTGGAAAGGAAGAAGTCAAAATATCATTATTTGCAGATGACATGATAGTATACTTAAGTGACCCCCAGAATTCCATCAGAGAACTCCTAAACCTAATAAACAACTTCAGTGAAGTGACCTGATATAAAATTAACTCAAACCAATCAGTGGCCTTCCTCTACTAAAAGGATAAACAGACTGAGAAGGAAATTAGAGAAACAACTTGCTTCACAATAGTCACAAATAATATAAAATACCTTGGTGTGACTCTAACTAAACAAGTGAAAGATATATATATATATATATAAAACCATTGCTGTAAATTATCATCTCCAATTAAAGCATCCTATAAAGACTCACTAAGTTAATGCTTAAACTTACTTTATAGATGCTTTAAACATGTAGTTCACCTAAATCAATTTGGGGATGTTTACTTTTCAGAAATGCACAAAAATATTCACGTATGTATTTCCTTAATATTTTCAAATCCTCCAATCAAGTTTGCACCTATTACAACACATATTAATTCAAGTTTACTTATGTGTAGTAATTTCATACAATAACTTCTTTTCTACATTAAATGATTATTCAAATTGTATTTATTTGTAATCTTGGCTATAGAAAACAGTTTGCTAGTGAATATTTACATGTTTCATTTCAGACATAATCACTTCTTTAATAGGTGATTTTTAAACTTTTAAATCAGTAAATATAAAGAATAAGCATAAAATCATGAAATTGTGAATAGAGCCCTAAGTTACCTCAGATTTTGTCACTTTTCTGTGTTATATTGTTTGCTCATTTAAAGTTGATATTAAAACAAAGATGATTTTGCAGAAATTTAAAAAAATTCTTCATACCTAATGATGTATATATGAATGTTCACATGTATATACATGTGCATATTTAGACCATATATATCACATATACATATAGATGTAAATGATATAGATACAGATACAGATACAGATAGATATAGATATAGATAGATATATCCAATAATTGAAAAGTAACTTTTACTTACCAGATGTAATTTCATCTCAGTGACTTGCTGCTAAAAAAGCTTACCCCTTCTAGTTCTTTCTGAACTCTACTGTGAAGGTTCAACTCAGCTCTTCTGGCCCAAACTTCTCTCTACTATGACTGATTTAACTGATATAACTTCTTGGTTTTTTGATTATCCATTTTTAAAATTAATTATTTGGAAAAATAAGCTATTAATTGAAATAACTCTCACACTTCATTTTCTACCTACTGTCCTTGATAAAGTGATTGCATTTTACTAATTTAGAAATTGTGTTGCAATGTCTAAATATTCTATCCCTTTAGGTTTCTTCTATTTGTATTCCAATTGGACAGTTTTTATTTAATGATATTCTAGATGATTCTACCTACTATCTACTGAAAAGTTCATTGCAACAATTCTTCAATCCTTATTCAGTATTTTGCCTTTTATTTTGATTATCTTTTATGATTTTCTGTTTACATTATGTATTAGTCAGGGTGCTCTAAAGTCACAGAACGTATGAGTGGTCTCTATATAGTTAGGGAATTTTTCGATGACTTACAGTCTATAGTCCAACTCCCCAACAATGGTCAGCAGCAGCTGTGGATGGAAGTCCAAGGATCTAGCAGTCGCTCAGTCCCACAAGGCAAGCAGGCAAAGAAGAGTGAGTGAGTCTTCCTTCTTCCAAGGTCCTTATATAGGTCTATAGCAGAGGGTGTGGCCCAGATTAAAGGCATGTGCCACCTTTCCTTTAATCCCAGATGACCTTCAACTGAGACATCTCCTTGTCTTAATCTTCTAGAATTCATAGCCACTATGCTCAAGATCTCCATGCCAAGATCTAGGTTAGAAACTTGTATCTCTGAGCCTCCAGATTAGGATCATAGGCGAGCCGTCCAATTCTTGATTAGTTCATTCCAGATATAGTTAATTTGAAAATCAGGAATAGCCACTACAATTATATCATGCTGTCCAGGCTTTCCACTAGTTTTATTAATTCTATTAATTAAGCAGAGTCCTGTCGAAGGCTGGGTGGGTCAGGCAGCAGGAAAGCTGGGTTTAGGGCAGTTATTCCAGGGGATTAAAGAGGAGAGACTGTGTAGAGAGCCATATTGGGGTGTCATGTCCCCTGGTACGAACTTGACATTGACCAAGGTGAAGTTCTTCTCCCAGCCTGTGAGGGGGAATTCCTGTGCTAGCCATAATCCGTCCCCACCTAGGGTGGAGTGAATGTGAAGTTCATTGTTCCTCCAGATCTACAAACTCCTGAATTAAGCAGGTGACCTGCCCAGCTGCCTGAGCAGTGGCGTCAGTGCCAGTGAACAGCCAGACCAGTTCTGCAGACCTGTTTACATTTTCCCCGCCTATATATATTTGGAAAAGTCCATTAACCTTTGAGCCTTGAGCAGGAAAACTCATCTTGACTTCATGTTTCTTTTGTCACCCTGATTTTATCCCCAGCTCTCCGTCCAGAGAACCCGATAACCCGTTTGAAGGTAACCGCGGGCGGTTACAAGACTAGTAATGATTCACTCTGGAATTGGTGATGGTCTGACCTTGGCCCAGTGACAGTTTGTCAACATCTGTGATGATAAGCAAGCAGGAGGGCCAGCATCTGACAACTGGGTCTAGTAATTTCTTTGGCAAGTAGGCCACGGGCTGGCACCAGGGCCCTAGACTGAGTCAATACTCTTTTTGTTGTTTCAGATCTCTCGTCCATGAAGAGATGGAAGGGTTTTGTCAACCCTAAAGGTGGTATAGAAATTTCTTTTTGGCCTTGGAGAACCACCTCTGACCTTCTCTTAGTATGTACCCCCTAGATCCAGGGAGGTCACCTGTGATTGGCAGAGTAGGACCATCTTAGCAGAGGCTCTATGGTCTATATCTCTTAGGCCCTCCAAAAGGTCCTGGGTCTTTATTAGGTATTTTTTGTTTGGTTTCTACTGCCATCAGGGGGCCGTTTATTAACTGTTGAAGAGACTTTATCTTTAGGTTTTAGCAAGACAGAATTTTAAACTCTTTTATCTCTTAACAAGGAAGCTGGTAGGTTTATCTAGGTCATTTTTTAAGGCAATGATTTGAATAAGCCTTTCTACACTTTGGGTATTTCCTGACCCAGTGTACCTCTTTCTTATAATAAGCACATTGGTTGTTTCCCAAGTGGGGCATTTTTGACCATTAACAGTGGTTATCTCTTTCTCTAGAAGCCATTTCTTTAAGATGTCTCCTACAGTCCTCTACTTTGGCAGTCATTGCCAACAGGATATTTGCAAGCTTGACAGACTGTTTCTTCCATCCTTTCACCTGTCTTTTTTTTCTTTTTTTCTGTCTTTATTAAACACATTTTTGTCAGTATCTCTTAGACTATTTTCTCTTAGTCCTTGAAGCCTTTGGAGTTTCCTGGTATTTGGTGCTGTTTGGTAAATAAAGGCTAGACCTATCATTGCGTTGGCTTTTCTTTGACCAAATTAGTTGTCTTACAGCTGCTTTGAGACCTGCCAACAGAGCCTGGTGGATTAAGAGTCTCTCCTTACCTTTAATGTGTTAAAATCCGGATCTGGGTGGGTTATGGGAAAGCCAGCATCAATAGCTAATTGGATATTAGTGGGTTCCCCTTTGGGGCCAGGAACTAGTTTCTTGGCCTCTGGATTCTCTCCTCTTCAGTCATGAAGCAAACCTGCCAAAACTGCTGGCAATCCTCCCAAGTGTGTTGGTGGGTGAAGAGGACTATCTTCAAGAGAGAAATTAAATCTCAGGGACTGTCTGAAAAGGAGGAGTTCTGAGTTCTCCAGTTAAAAAGGTTACTAGTGATAAAGAGTCAAAATAGATTTATTCAATAAAATGAACTAAGGTAAATCAGTATTTCCACGGAGGTTTTATTTTAATCTTTCTTAATGTTGGCCTGTTGAGTATGTTTAATACTTAGTATCCCTAAGTGCTGGGTTATAAACAAAAAACAAACAAATAAAAACCAACCCTCATCTTTATCTCTTTAAGGTTTCTATACACTGTTCATGCAACCTTTTCTATTTTAATTTATTTTCATATATCAGTCTATGGAATTTGTTTGAATAGGAACATATCATTGGCTCATGATAATAAATGTCATCATGAATGTTTATCTTTTATCAGTGTACCATACAAGGGTTTCTCCCATTGATATAGCATTCTGTTTTTCCTTCTGTGCCTAGGGCCTTTCTTTGCAGAATCATTTCTAGTTTGTTGACCTTGAGTCTTGTGTCTCTTGATTCTGTTCTGATTATTCAATGAAAAACAAAAACTAGAGAGCACTTAGATGGGAATCATTTTCCTCAGTCTAGTTAGAATAAATATATTTACATTTATTTCCCTAAAGTTGTGCTATTTATATGCAGAAATTTTGAATATGTTTCAGTTATTGATTTTTCCTTTCCCTTGATCTACAAAGGATCTTTGTTATCTTTACTGTATAAACCTGACTGGGACTATAAGATAAAATGTGAATGGAAGTTTAGGTCACTGATTTGGTAGTAAACATCCAAACTTGTCTCATTTTTTTCATTAATTCTATTGATTGTTGCAATTATTGTGGTACAACCTGGTCAATATTTTTTAAACTTTGAATATAAGTTGAAAGAATGCTTATGTTTATTTTATATAGAATTTGAAATAAAACTTTGGATTTCTAATTTATTCCATAATAAATATTTTAAAAGAATACATCAATACTATTTCAGTGTAACTAAGTAAATTTGTAATTTTGTAACTATGCTGTTGTCTAATATCTGAAATATTATTAGCAAAATATAACTTGCACTTCTTATATCAAAAAATAAAATGTCAGCACAAAGTCTTTTTATAAACTCCATCAAAGCAGTTCCTCTGTCTATGTTCCAAAACTCAACTTTGAAAATTAATAAAATCTATCCAATTAAAAAAAATCTAGAATTCAACCACTTTCAAAATTTTCATGACTCTTACATCTTTTAATGGAGGACCATGGAACAAGAATGGGACCATTGTCATAAATGAGAATCCACCATTCAATAAATCACTATTTTTGGCTCAAAATAAAACAAAAAACAAAACAAAACAAAAACAAAAACAAGCAAGGAAAAAACAAGGGAAAATGATCTGGAATTTATTCAATTTTTTTTTCCTCTTGTTTCTGTCTTTGGAAACCATTATTAATCTGCTCAACTTCATTCTTATCTCTTAAACAATAATCTTCAAAAATAATCAATGTTCAGTTATAAAACATAAATCATATTATGATATACATTTTGAATTCCTTTAATCACATAGTTCATTATTGTCTTGGTGTTTGAGAACATTCTCACAGAGAAGTTTTAATAAACATTGGTGAGAGAATCTTATTGAGTATTTCTTGTGAAATATTGCATTGATGTAAGGACTCTAAATATAAAAAAAGTTAGTTCCTATCACATTTTTTTTTAATTTGGCAAGGGATGTGATGGGACATTGATACTGTTATTCTCAAGTACTGCTCCAGACTTTAGCATTAGAAAAACTTCTTGGTGGTATTTATACTTTTATTCAAAATCTTTACCCTACAATTTATTTATTTATTTATTTATTTATTTATTTATTTATTTATCTATAGACAGGGTTTCTCTGTGTAGCCCTGACTGTCCAGGAACTCACTTTGTAGACCAGGCTGTTGTCAGACTCAGAAATCTACCTGCCTCTACCTCCCAAGTGCTGGGATTAAAGGCATGTGCCACCACTGCCTGTCTTACTTTGTATTTTTAGCATTTAATTTATTGTTATCTCACATCGTTATGAATAGTTGATAATTTTAACAATGCAATCATTTGCTTTTTACAATACATTAAAGTAACTTCCATTTTAGTCAGAAGTTGTTAGCAATTGTAAATTAATAGACTATAAGTCTTATTTGATGTCACATCAGAATGCCTTTGTTCTAATTTTAAATGTAAGAAGAAAGGGAAAATAAATTATTTTAGACTTATTTCAGAAAATATTCTGAGAGTAATAGATAATCATAATCACTCACATAAGCTGATTTTGTCAAAATATTTTATACAGCATGCTAATAACCACTGATTTTTCTTATTAAATAGGATAAACTGTCAGATTTTAACTACTATGTGATTGTACATGTAATTATGTGGAATCCACTATAAAACTGTGACATATTGGATTGAGTACATAGTATTTCTTCAATCTGCACATGCTATCACACCATTTACATGATTTCTTTCCAATTTCATTGTTTTTAGGTTCATAATCTAATTGCTCTGATCAAATATTTAACATGGTACCAAAATTGTTCATTTACAAATGTATTTTGAAAATCCTCCTTAGGGCAGTGTAGTAGCTATGCAAATCTAAAGTCAAAGGTCCAAGAGCTTGCCTTAGTGTGAGAGGAGATGCAAGTACCCTGGCCACTCATATCTGGTAGCATAATCAACACTCCTCTAATTATCTCATGAATGATGAAAGTATATTTCCATAATTGCCTTCTTCCCAAGTGAGCTTGCTGATTCACTGGCTCATTAAAGATGACCATTTGTTGCATCTTCCAGAGAACCAGTCTGGAAACAGGCTGCTGACACAAAGGGCTAAGAAGCCATTCCTAACCCTTGTCTATGAAAGACAGAGGAGACACTAATACTAATAATGTTTAAATAATGAGAACTTGAGATAATTGATTGAGATCATTTTAAAATGAAGCATATTATACAAAAATGGGAGAATATTAATGATTTATAATTTGTAAATTATAATTAAATTATTACTCAGAATATTGAGGTTAATATCTAGGAATAATAAGGATAAATCAAGCAGTTGATTGTTTCTATATATGAAGTAGGCAGTTAGTTTTACTATTAATATTGATATAAATATTGCAACAATAGTTAACATTGATTCTATATTTATTTATTCTGAAAGTAGCATAAACTCTTGTATATATTATTATACTAATTATAATAGTAAATATAAAATTTAATAATGCTCTTACTTTTACTCATAGGTGAGCTAATTGTGAAGAAGTTAAGTAGTATCCAATATGTAATAGAATTGATAATCAACCTAAGGCATTTGGTTACATAGTCAATTTGTTTAAATTGTTTCTTTCTATATTATTCTATTAATATTATAATTTTATTGACAATATTTTATACCTATTTTTGAACTCTACAGTTTGAAATATTGAAAACAAATTAATGAAAAATTCAAGTATTACATATGTGTGTATGTTTAATATTTCTTAAAAGATTTATTCCAATTGTAACTTACGATATAGAAGATTACTTTTTCTGTAAGACTAATCAATATTGTTACAGGTAGTAGTGACATCCCAATTAATAAATCAAGCATGTATATCATTAAAGATGGATGTGAATTCAAGTGTATGGATAAAAAAGCATTAGATGAAAGAACATTTCAAAAATAAGAATATGAGATTAAGAACAAATAATAGTGAATATGGAAGACATTAGAAACTGTTACTAGGGGGAGAGTTACATCATGGAATCTTTGAGGGCTAGTAGAAAGAATGAAACAGGCAACCTTAGGAGGTAGGAGGGGGGGGAACCCTCTAGTAAGTACCAGAGACAAAGTATCAGAGACCTGGGAGGTGAGAGACTCTCAGGACTCAAAGAGAGGGACCGTAGATGAAATGTCCTACAATGGGAGAGGGAACTTGTAGAGTCCACCTCTAAAAGAAAGACAAGGCATCAAGTGCAGGGATGGGGTTGCCATCCCATAGTCAAAAACTCTCACTCACAATTGTTCCTGTCTGAAAGAACTCAAGGTCAAAAATGAAAGGTCAAAAATGAAGAAGAGCCTTGAAGGAAAGGAGGTCCAGTGACAGGCCCAATTTGAGATCCTGCTAAAAGGGAGGCCCCAAGGTCTTATACTATTACTGACGCTTACAAACAGGAGCCTAGTCTCACTGTCCTCTAAAAGGCCCAACAAGCAACTGAAAGAGTCAGATGCAGATATTCACATCCAACCAATGGACAGAAGCTGGTGACCCCTGTGGTTGAATTAGGGAAAAGCTGGAAGAAGCTGAGGAGGAGGGTGACCCCGTAGGAGAACCAACAGTTTCAATTAACCTGGAACCCCGAGATATCTCAGACAATGGATCACCAGCCAGGTAGCGTACACTACCTGTCATTAGGGCCCCAATATATATACAGCAAAGGACTGCCAGGTAGGGATTCATTCAGAGAAGATACTCCTAACTCTTAAGAAAATGGAGTCCCCAAAGAGTGGAGAGGTCTGATAGGGTGGGGGTTGGAGGGGTGGGGATATTCTCTTGGAGATAAGGGAGGGAGGGAGGAGGTATGGGTTGTGGAATAGTCAGAGAGTATGCAGATTGGAGGGAGATTAGGACTAGACTGTAAAAAAAGATTAAAGAATAAAAAATAAATTAAAAAAAAAAAAACTGCTCAATCCTTTGTACCTAAACTACAGTCATCCTTTTTATATCTTTGTGTAGAGTGTTATAGTTTATTCATGTACATTAGATATAAACACCACATCACATGCTCAATCCACATGCTGCTTGAACATAAGAGATATTGGGGCTGAACACTTGGTATTGGGCACTCAAATGTGAACTTTTCTCTCGGAAAGGACATTACTTGCATTGTTGGCATTCCTTAGATACCAGTCTTTCTTAGTGAAAGATTGAGTCTCCCAGAACTTGTCCATTTTAGCATATGTATCTGAGGTGTTGTCATTCAGGTATTGTTTAGTCAGGCATACATCTAGTATATAGCCTCTCAGCCCTTTCTAGGAGGCACTATCTCAAGGAAACTTACTATTCCTCTGGTACTTCCCATCTTTCTATCTCCTCTTTCTTCCTAAAAGACCTCTGAGCCTTAGATGCAGATGTATCAGTTGGGAATGGACATCACATAATCTCTGATAATTGGTTGTATTTTCTATAGTGGCCTCTTTATGTTTCTGAAAGAAATTTCAAACATTTGGGGAAGTATATAGAAGGGAGGATGAGGTAGGCACATGTGGTTAGACTGTGATGAGGGATCTATAGAAACTTTAGAAATGTATACGTGAACATTAAGCCTTAATGAAAACTAGATCACTAACCTACTGTATTTACTCATTGTCTAAACATAATATTTGGCATTTTACACTTATTACATCAATTATAGAAATCAAATTACTTCATAAGTTACAGAAGTAGAATCAAAATATTTGTTTATTGATGAAGTAAATATATAAATTAATTACTTTGAGATTATTATATGGTGTTCAATAACCTTGAGAAAATTTCATAAGGGAAGCATAATAAATCTTTGAACACTGCATTGTCTTTATCTCCTTGAGTATTTCAAAATGCCAAAAAGTTTGAATGGGCACTAAGGTATTACTGTGTAATATGTGTTAACAAACTGAAGAGATATTCTTAATCATTTATATTATCCTCTGACAAATTTAAGAACCTGTAGTTGAAGATCTAAAGGAACTCAGGCAATTATATTTGCACTTAACTCCTCAGTTTTGACCCTTGTTGCAACCAAAGGAAACAAAGGTCATAGACTTTGAATTTCTCTATGAAATTAAGGATCAGCTTCCTAACGTGAAACATTTAACTATCTGCATTTAAAAAAATGCATTACTCTGTAGATGTGTTTCCAAAAAAAAAAAAAATCAGAATTTATGACTAGCAATAAAAAGCAGGTGATTTTTCTTTCTGCTTAATTGATATTGAAAGCAAAACAAATTAGACTTAGGGAAGCAATCATATGATGGCTACATTCCATGTCCTGTCTACAGTTGTGAGGCTTGTTTTAGTTCCCTTGAGAGTTAAACTCCCACATTCCTAGAACCTTCTATACACGTCCAAGTGTTTGTAGATTTGAAATATATTTATTGGTTTCCACTTTGGCAAAATTCAGAGACATTTAATATGAAAAACTACTTTCTTCTTTGGGATAGACTTCAAAAGCTCATTACTATGTGCTATTAGTATTTTTAAGTGGTTGAGTCATTTTTGAAGTGTAATTAAGGTTATAGTTCAAATAGAAAATGTTCAGTTTTATGTGATGTTTTTAGTTCACATGGATAAGTTATAGTTTTGCAATGCAATTAAATACTATGGAGAAATTATAGATATCACAAAAATAATGAAGAATTATGGAAAAACTAATCAGTAAGAGAAGTTGAAGGCTTGAATGGAAGAAATAATTGAGTTTTAGCAATGCATATTTATGCATGATTTGATAACATCAAATATGGAGACATATCAAAATATATTCATAAGATTTAAACCTCAATCAAAATATATTTTAATAAGACATATTCAGTTATATACATCCATACTGTTCATATTTGGCATTTCTGCTAAATTATAAAATTAGAAATAGTTTCCATGCTTAGCATAGACCTGATGAGTCAGAATTTGTTTTAACATTTAGTAGGAGACCTTGAGAAGCCAAACTTTACTAATAAAATTCCAAGATGTGTCAAGCTACTGTCTGCAGAATTACCACTTTTTAATTTTATTTTTTTTATTTTAAAAATGTCTATGCTGGTATTTATGTTAAATCTTTCAGTGGTATAGATTATTTTCACTGAAATATTTTTTGAAAACTAATAGCACACACCTTTAATCCCAGCACTTGGGAGGCAGAGGCAGGCGAATTTCTGAGTTCGAGGCTAGCCTGGTCTACAGAGAGAGTTCCAGGACAGCCCGGGCTACACAGAGAAACCCTGTCTTGAAAAACCAAAAAAATAAAAAAAAGAAAAGAAAAGTAAACTAATAAATGGGAGGCTGAAATAATGCAAATTTTCTATTAGCTAAAGCAAAAGAACAAAGTTATATCATCAAAATAAAATCAGATAAAACAAAGATACTAGATTCAATGGTAGAGAGAGATACCTGTACCTTAATATTGAAAAGGCTTTAGCAGCCAAGAAGATTCAGTAGGTAAAAGTGCTTGTTGTCAAGCATAATGACTGCAGTTTGATTATGGGATCAGCATGGTGGAGGTGTAGAACTGAATGTTGCAAGTTATTCTGTGACTTCTACACATATGCTATATACTATGTGTGCAAAAACATACATGGACACTAAATAAATAAATAAAACAAACAAATGAATTAATTAAGTAAAAACAAACTGTAAGGACTCTAAAGAACTGATACAAACTACATAAAAATGTAAAAGTAGAGAGCAAGAGAGATGGCCAAGAAGTTGATGTAGGTCTTCCAGAGGATCTACATTCAGTTTCTATCACTCAAAAGGTACCTCATTATTGTCTGCTAACATCTTGTGTAACTCAAGGTCTAGGGACTATGAATGTGTTTTCTGGCCCTGAGAGACAAAAGACACACACATGTTATACGGATATACACTCAGGCAAATATCCATACACATGACATAAATAAAGAAATGCAATTAAAACTAAAATGAACAATGTAGGTTCAGCATGAGGATTTATTTGTCTTCTTCATCCTGATCAGGAATACAACATGAGCATCTACCTTCTGCTTCTGCCACTGTTGACAATCCAAGAGGCCAGTGGCCAACTATAGGGAGATAGTGGCATAGTTATTTCACCAGAGTAGATTTTCTGAAGTTAATAATTACACATGGTGGAAAGATTTTGTATAGAACTGCAAAACGTTGAAGGATCATTCTATATCATGAAGGCAGAGAACATCATATCAATCTACACATTTGATTAGATGATACATACTTTTATTTTTATACTGTACACTTACCAAATTCTCTTATGTTTAACTTACAATATAATTCATGATTGTACCCATTGGGGGAAATTGGTCTAAAAATCTACCAGTTGATTGTAGTGCGTTGGTTTGGTGCTGCTATATATTCAAATGCCAAATTATGAAGTCCCAAATCTGTTTGCTCCAAGTCAAGGACATCCTCACATATACAATTTTTTGTTCTGCAAACCTCAAGTTTTCCCTGATTGATTAATAAAGATGACTAAATCTTGGGATAGGACAAAGAGATGGGGTTGGGGCAAAATTACTGGGCTTGGGGTCTCAGGCAGAGACCGTGATTTGAGAAGAGGAAAGAGGAAAGAAAGGAGTTACCGAGGGGTAGGTGAATCATGGGTGCATGGCCATGAGGGCTAACCTGCTGTAGTAGGAATGGCCTAGAAGGAATATAAAGGTTTTTTTGTCTTTAATTTAGGAGGTAAATGATCTAAGGTAGCTCAGAAATCCCCAATAATATTTACTACAACTGTTGAAGAGTCTTTACTATTTTTGGTCATCTGGCATTGAATCTAATTTCCCAAAAGATAATGTTGAGGAAAAAACATTAAAAAAAATACCCAATGTTTGAAGAATAAGTCTTAACTCCATGTGGTAAGCTCAGAAGTTTATGTAATATGAGTATGTACTTCACTTTATAAAAAATTTCCCAAAGAACTACAGGCTTTACACTTTTGAATATAGGCTATGGACTGGTATTTTCAAAATTTCCTTGAAACGCACTGGAAATACAGAAGGATAGATTCTATGCAGCATCAACTATATGTAAACCTTTTGAGGAATGCACATTAAAATTTCAAAGTCCCTAGTCTAGTGAACTGAGGTTATTGTTCGTGTCTCATAAAATCTGGCTAAACATTTTTCTTTTTTTTCCCCCTGAAACTAGATTTTTTTCATAATTATTTTTTCTGATTATGTTTTGTTCTCCCTCAGTTCTTTTAAGAATTTCCCCACCAGCCCAATCAACTTATTCAAGAACAGTATAGCCGTTTATTAGAAAACAGTTAGGCATCTAAAATAAAATGAAACAAGATAAAGCAAAAACAAACATATCAGAAGAAACAGAGCTCAAGGAAAACCACAAGAAATATATATATTAACACAGATTCTAATGTTTTTATACAATAGGGTTTTAAAACACACAAATTAAAAGCCATAGTATCACCATAAAAATGATCCACAAGGTAAAAATAAATAAATAAATAAATAAATAAACAAAGAAATAATAAAAAACACAATTTAAAAATTAGAATAAATACATATATAAATAAATGTCTGGAATATATATTATGCAACAAACAAACAAACAAAACTTTCAAGGATTTCCAAAGATGAGTTGTCTTTCTTTTGTTTTGGCAATCTAGTGCTTGGTATGAGTCCTAACCTTAAGTGTGATTTGTTACCCAAGGACCACATTTGTATTCCCATGAGGAATGAATGTGTGTTCCCCTTGCTCCACATCCTCTTAAGCATTGTAAATATAAATGATGTTTTTATTGCCTCAAATGAAGCGGTGAGGTAAGAGCTGAACCCAGAGAGTTTCTAACTATCCCTAGACCTGGAAGCTTCTAGTCTCCATACATTCTAATCTTTTTCAAGCCCAGACTTTGAAGGCTTCAGCATATAGTCTTAGTCTGCTAACCTAGGCCTAGAAGGTTTCATTATCCATGACATACTGCTGAATAAGCTCTATTTTTTTTTCCAAACTCTGGCTGGCTGTTTAAACAACTGTTTGGTCCAAACTCCTCTCAAAACTGACTTATTCAATGTGGTTTCTCTCGGCTTTTCACTGAATTGCTTTGCTTTGCCTCAAGCTAATTCTGACTGTTTGTTCTAATCCTCTGGGTCCTTCTTATTCTCTGACTTCAGTGTATATCCTGACCTACACTGAACTTCATTAATTCAATAAAAAATCAAATTCCACTGCACTGTACTCAATGTGCTGACTCCTAATTGACTACACACAACTCAATTCAATTCAACTAAATGGATTGAACTCCACTCTATAGGGCTGCTCTGAAATTAGATGTCACATTCAAACATGACTGCTTCCTTCTACAAACTAGCCTTTCCTATATATTGGTTGGGATTAAGGAATGAATTAAAGGCATGTCTGTATTTTAGCCAGAAGGATTAAAGTTGTGTCATTCCAGCCAGAACACACAGACCTAGAAGGTCTTTGCATGTAATGCCTTGCCAGAGTAGTTATGCTGCTACATTAAACTTATTCCACACAGCACGAGCTGTTGCTTGTTTTTATTAGTCTTAGCTGTTCTGAAGAGTGCAAGATGGAATCTCATAATAGGTTTGATTTGCATTTCCTTGATGACAATGGAAGCTGAACTTTTCTTTCAGTGGTTTCAGCCAGGCATTTCCTCTTTTGATAATTCTCAATGTAGAGCTATACCCAATTTTTAATTGGGTTACTTGTTTCATGATGTCAAGTTTTTCTGAGTTCTTCAAATATTTCAGACACTAATCTCATATTAGAGGAGTAGTTGACAAAAATATTTTCCAATACTGTAGTATGCCACTTTGTTCTAAACGTTGATATTCTGTGCCATACAGCACTGTTTCTTTAAGTTCCATTCACTAATTACTAATCTTCAAGCCTGTGATAACAATGTTATTTTCAGAAAGCCTTTTCCAGTGAATTCCAATGAATTCAATGTCATTCTCCTTTTTCTCTTCTATCAGTTTCAGAGTACCAGGCATTATGTTCAGGACTTTGATCCATTTGGAATTGACTTTCGTGCATTTGCAAGCTTCTGCATGAAACAATCCAGTTTAACCAAATCAATTTGTTGATTTTGTTTGTTTGTGTATTTCTTAATTTTTCATTTAAAAAAAATCAGGGTCCTGATGTGTGGAGTGATGTCTGGATTTTAAATTCAATACCATTAATTAAAATGTCTGTATTTGTGCAAATACCATGCTGTTCATTACTAAAGCTGTGTAGTAGAATTTGAGATTCTACTACAGACATGATATGTCCCACAGTTCTTTTTATATTCAGTACTGTTTTTGGCTATCCTATTTTTTTGTTTGTTTATTTTATTTTGTTTTGTTTTGGTGTGTGTGAGTGCCGTGGTTCCACATGAAGCTGAAAATTAGTACTTTCAAGTTCTGGGAAGAATTGTGTTGGAATTTAGATGGGGATTGTCTGGGGTCTATAGATCACTTTTATAGGATGTCCATGTTTACTATATTATTTTGATAGAACCATGAGTATGGGAGATCTTTCTAACTCCTAATATCTTCTTTAATTTCTTTCTTCAGTGTTTTAAAGATTTTACCATCCACATCTGTCACTGGATTGTTTAAAGCTACCCCGTATATTTTTTTGAGCCTTTTGTGAAAGATATTGTTTCTCTAATTTCTTCTCAGTTTATTTTTTATTGGTATATAGTAGATGCTTGTTATTTGTGTTTTAATTTTATATAGAGCTATTTTGGTGAAAGTGTTTATATGTAGTATTAGTTCCCTGGTAGAAATTTTCAGGGTCACTTATGTATACAATACTATCATCTGCAAACAAAAATTCTTTGACTTCTTTATTTCCTATTCACAGACCCTGTCTTAGTTAGGGTTTCATTGCTTTGAAGAGACACGACCGAGGTAACTTTTTTTTTTTTTACTTTTTTTTTGTTATTATATATTTTATTTTATTTTTTTAATTTACATTCCAAATCACTTCCCCTTTCCCGTTTCCTCCCTCCCCGAAAGTCCCATAAGCCCCCTTCCCTCCCTCTTTTCTCCATTCAACCCCCTCTCGTTTCTCTGTCCTGGCGTTCCCCTACATCCAGTCTTTCCAGGACCAGGGGTCTCTCCTTCCATCTTTTTAGAAATCTATTGATATGCGGATTGTGTCTAGGGTATTCCGAGATTCTGGGTCAGTATCCCCTTAAACATTTAACTGGGGCTGACTTGCAATTTCAGAGGTTCAGTCATTGTCTTTGTGATGAAAAGCAGGGCAGCATCCAGGAAGATGCTAGATTTTCAAATCCTCGATCTCTACATCTTGATCTGAAGGCAGCCAAGAAAAGATTGTCTTTCTCACACAGGCAGCCAGAAGAAAGGGCTGGATGATATTGTTCAGACTTGAGCATATACATGAGAATTCAAAGCATCACCTCCACAGTGATCCACCTTCTCTAACACAGCTGTACCTCCTCCAATATGGCCATTCTTCCTAACAATGCTACTTCCCATGGGTCAAGCATATATTATTACTCCGCCTTTATCTCCTTCTGTTGTTGTATTACTCTAATAATTAAACTACTCTACATAAGTATAATTTTGATAGTTTGGATCTGTCTCAACCTTTTAGTTAATTTGACTAAGGGTTTTCCTGACTTGCATTCCCCAATTCTGGGGAGGCGAGACTTCACAAGACCAATGGCTTCTCCTCTCATTGATGTCTGAAATGGTCACCTTCTGCTACATATGCAACTGGAGCCGTGGGACCTTCCATGTGTACTTTTTGGTTCATGGTTTAGTCCCTGGGCACTCTGGAGTTACGGATTGGTACATATTATTGTTCTTCCTGCAGAGCTGCAAACCTCTTCAGCTCCTTGGGTCCTTTCTCTAGCTGCACTATTGGGGACCCTATGCTCAGTCTATTGGTTGGCTGTGAGCCATGGGTATTTTGATCCATCTTCTAAAAAGGATTACAGTATCCACACTTTGGTCCTCTGTTGGGCATCGGTGAGCTTAGCTCAATGCCCCCAGCTGAGCTGTTTGCACAGGTTTCCTGAGAGCATAACATCCTATGGCTGAGCTTGATTTCTGTCTTTCTGCCCGGTGTGGTAAGGACTTGCCAGGTCCCTGACCTATGACTATGATTGTTTTTCCCTGTTGTTTTTCACCCGACCTCTAGTATATATTGCTGGTCCCTCAGTAAAGCTTTGGCATTCTCCTCACCAGAATGACCCGAGTCTGTGTTTTCTGTTAATCCCCCAGGCCTAAGCCCTATACTGGGTACGGTGGCGGCGCAGCATCAGGCCATTCTGACTGGTGTGAGGTGGAATCTCAGGGTTGTTTTGATTGCATTTCCCTGATAGTTAGGGATGTTGAACATTTCTTTAGGTGTTTCTCAGCCATCTGGTATTCCTCAGTCTTCCTTCTTCTTCTTGAGCTTCACGTAGTCTGTGAGTTGTATCTAAGGTATTCCCAGCTTTTGGACTAATATCCACTTATCAGCGAGTGCATACCATGTGTGTTCTTTTGTGATTGGATTACATCACTCAGTGTGATAATTTCTAGCTCCATCCATTTGCCTAAGAATTTCATGATTTCATTGTTTTTAATAGCTGAGTAGTACTCCAATGTGTAAATGTAATACATTTTCTGTATCCAATCCTCTGTTGAGGGACATCTGTGTTCTTTCCAGCTTCTGGCTATTATAAATAAGGCTGCTATGAACATAGTGGAGCATGTGTCCTTATTACATGTTGGAGCATTTTCTAAGTATATGCCTAGGAGTGGTATAGTTGGGTCCTCAGGTAGTGCTATGTCCAATTCTCTGATGAACTACCAAACTGATTTCCAGAGTAGTTTTACCATCTTTCAATCCCACCAGCAATGGAGGAGTGTTCCTCTTTCTCCACATCCTCTCCAGCATTTGCTGTCCCCTGAGTTTTTAATCCTGGCCATTCTGACTGGTGTGAGGTGGAATCTCAGGGTTGTTTTGATAGCATTTCCCTGATAGTTAGGGATGTTGAACATTTCTTTAGGTGTTTCTCAGCCATCTGGTATTCCTCAGTTGAGAATTCTTTGAGTAGTTTTGTACCCCATTTTTAACAGGGTTATTTGGTACTCTGGATTCTTAACTTCTAGAGTTCTTTGTATATATTGGATATTAACCCACCAAATCACTTTCATTGAATCTTTGTATTGCTTTCCTTTTGTTCTAAATTCTATTTTATTGATTTTATTTCTGGGGTTGATTATTTCTTGTTGTCATCTCATTTTATCTGTTATTTCTTTTTTTTTTTTGCACTAGAGTTTTTAGACATGTTACAAAGTTATTAATATGAGACTTCTCATTCTCTTTTCTGTAGGCACTTAGAGCTAGGAACTAACTCTTAAACCAGTTTCATAGTTTCATGCAAGTTATAAGTTTGAGTTTGTTGTGTATTTATTTTTATTTAATTATAGAAAGTTGTTAATTCCTTTATTAATTTCTGTCTTGTCCCTTTTTCATTAATTAGTGAATTTTTCAGTTTCCGTGAGTTTGCAAGCTTTTGATGTTTGTATTTTTGATAGTTCACTTTAGTCCATGTTTGTGACATAGGATGCAGGGTGTTATATCAATGTTCTTGTATGTTTGTAGGGTTGCTTCATATTCATGAATATGGTCCATTTTGGAGTAAGTTCCATGAGCTGTTTCAAAACAAAACAAAACAAACAAAAACTTTTGCATTGAGGTTAACTGTTCTACAAATATATATTAGGCCCATTCAATTTATGACATCATTTAGTTCCAGCATTTCTGTTTCCTTTTTATCTAGAAGACTTATTTGAAGGAGAACATGGGCTATTAATCATCCATTATTCTTGTTTGAGGGTCTATATGTGATTTAAAATGAAGTAGTGTTTTTTTTTTTAATGAACTTGAATGCTTTTATGCTTAATGAATAACTGTTAAGAATTAAAAACTCTGTGATGCAAGTCTGATATGACTGTCTCCTGAGAGGCTCTGCCTGAGTCTGACATACAGAGGCAGAAGCTTGCAGCCAAGTTGGAGAAGGGACTTGAAGGAGTTGAAGGGGTTTGCAGCCCCATGGAGGGAACAACAGTGTAAACAGGTCACACACCCCAGAGCTCCTGGGGACTGGAACACCAACCCATGGCACTTGCCACATATGTGTTAGAGGACGGCCTTGTTGGACATCAGTGGGAGGAGAGAACCTTGGTCCTGAATTTGTTCGATGCCCCAGTGTAGGGGAATGCAAGGGCTGGAGGACAGGAGTGAGTGGATGGAGGAGCACCCTCACAAAGGTAAGGGGAGAGAGGATGGGATAGGGTTTTTATGAAGGAGAGACCTGGAAAGTGGAAAATATTCATAATGTAAATAAAGAAAATATCCAATCTCCCCCTCCAAAAAAATTGTGATATCAATATCTTCTTAGTGTATTTTTTCTTTAATTAGTGTGTATCCTTTACTATGTCAACTTACTAGTTTTGGTTTGAAGTCTGATTGTTTTTAAATACTAAAAGACCTACACTGATTTCTTTCCTGATTCCATAGCTTGAAATATCTTTATCTATTCTTTTACCACGACTTGATAACTATCCCGCATGATAAGGTATGTTTCTTAGATGAAGTATATGGGTGGATCCAGTATTCCAATGCAATCTGTTGGACTGTGTCTTTTAAAATCTCTATGAAATGTGCAGGCAAGAGAAACTAGTGTTTAACGTAACAAAATAGTACCTTTCTGTCTATGCGGGAAAGAACTCTTGGTTTTTATTGTTGGTTTAACGGTTGTCATTTGTTTTTGTTTTGTTTTATTTTTTTATCAATTATGAGAAAGGAGATGGATACTGATTTGTTAAGAACCAGGAAACCCTGCCAATTGAGTTGTTTACTTGACATTATGACTAAATCTATCAGTTGATTAATGTATTCTTAAGTTGTCAAGAAAATATGTGATTTTAAGATTTTTACTCCAATGTTCTATCTACTCCGATGGTCCTATCTTGTATTTAACTATATTTTCTAGGTATACTAAAACATATTTCAGATTAATAAATCAATAAATTTTGCAATAAAATAATTAGTTCATACTAAACTGTTAAAAATAACTTTTTAGTAGTTTATATTTTTTTCATGAAATAACTTCAAAATCGTGACGTTTTTATTTTTCTGACACATCATAATCATCTGCTCAGAAATATTTCCTTACCTGTGGCAAAAATGCAAAATAAACTACATTTGATCATTGGAGCCTGAAGCTATGACTTAGCAGCTTAGTAAAAAAAATAATCTCAATAAAAAGGGAGACAGTAAAGGTACTACTGGCAGAAATCTTTGAGAAATTTCAATGAACTATATATGATTGAAGGACATATTAATGCAGAAAAGGACAAGAGGTTATGGGAGAGATGATGTCAACAGCACTGTGGGTGGATAGTAAAATATACTATGATAATATTGGCAAGAGCTTTTTGTATTAAGACTGTAATTTCATTTTTACTCTCTCATTTCCTGTCTCTAACTGAAAGCCCATCTTTGAGTTAGGACCACTTTATTAGGGATCAGCAAAATTGCTAGAGCAGTCTACTATTTTGCCTAAATTTTTAATTATCTATAAATCTCCATGTGTTGGCTGATACTGGACATTTTTCAGCTGATTGTGTTCAGTCATTATGACATCACAAAGCATAATGTGTGCTTGGTCTTATTGCAATACTGTGTTATGAGAAAATTAATGAAGAGAAGTGGTTCATGTAAATAATTTTTGGGCTATTTTAAAAGGATAATAAATGTAAGGTTAAAGCTATTGGGGGAACATGGTGATTTATAGAGCAGCCTGGTTTATAGAGTAAAGAATAGTTTCAAAACAGTACAACTAAAAATAATAATTATTGACTAGGTATGGTGGCATATAACATTATTCCCATGAAGAGCTCTATGAGGTGGAGATAAGCATAGTCTATATAGCATGTTCCAGACCATCCAGGGCTATAGAGAAACTCTGCCTCTAAGAAGAATAGCAATAGCAATATAGAGTTATTATTTATTGACAAATGATTTACAGAAGAAATCTAGAGATGAGAAAGTGAAGACAAACATTCTTAGAGAAGTCTAAGCAAAGAGATGGTTTGCTTGTGGACATCACACTCGTATGGAAATTTTGCTTTGATTCTTCTTATTGAAGCACAAATAAAAATGAAGGTATCAGTTGATTATTGGACATCAAAGCTTTGAACTACATAGCAACTACTTCCTTATAAAAACCGTACAAAATATCATGATACTTTTGAGATAAACCAATGTTCATGTTTCTTTTCTAATACAGGATAATATTATAATGCGAAATTTTTTCTAAATTATTCTAAAGAAATAATTTAGATTAAAAATGCTCAGTTTCCTTAACAGAAATATTTTTCCAATATAATGAATTTAAAAGATATGTGCATATTTGAAAATGAAAGGCCATCCATAATGCTTATACCTAAATGTCTTGTTTTTATTTACCTATTTATATGAATGTTTTCCCTAATTTTATATAACAAGGTAACATGTCAATACCCTTTCAATAATTAACAAAATATTATTTTACTCATTCCAATATTGACTTTTCTTTTATTTCTGTTTTCTGGAGACTTTAAAACAGTCTGTTGGGCTGGAGAGATGGCTCAGCCGTTAAAGGCTAGGCTCACAACCATAAAACAGTCTGTTATTATAATGATAATATTAACATATGCATTTCAAAGGGGAAATGAGGACAAGTAGGCTTGTCTTTAAATGTGTCTAGTCATTTATTCATCCTATTGCTAAAATAGTTTTTTCATTCCCCTCACTTTCCTTCCATTTCTTTCCATCTTTCCTTTTTTTGGCTAATATTAAGGATAAAACCCTGAAAATGCACACTGTTGATAACACTTAACCACTGGGTTATATTCTGAGATCAAAATTTTGGCATATTGTGTATATAACATGAACTTCTGTCACTTCTATTTTGCAATAAGTTGAAAATAGGGTCATCTGGGTAACATAAGCATTACTTGGTAAATGAAAACATATATCAGATTAAAATTTAAATACATATTTACAAAGCACAGCTTGAATTGTTGTGAAGGCTCTTGTTAATCAATAAAAAAATGACACTATATCCATCAAAACAGAAAACTGGGAATATGGGAAAAAAACCCACAGAACTTTTTAAGATTTTAATTCCTCAATGTATAAGAATGAAATAAAATCCATATTATAAATCAATGTGTAGGAGAATGGTGTTTCTTTTGTCTTAATTTTTAACTTTGCTGTTGTACAGAATAACAAAAAGCAATTGAAAGAACAAAACACATAAAGTAAGGATGACCCTTGAAGTAGACATTAAATGAAACAATATTTCAGGTGTATATTTTAAAATATATTAATTTTAAGATATTTGTTTACAGAATTTTCTTAAATTATTTGTTCACTCATGCTTGAGACTCTGTTGTATTGAGTTACACAGAAGCTTTGGAAAAAGCTTTGGAAAGAAATCTTTCCAAAACTTTCTTAAAATGTTCAGATCATAATTCACCCTGTCTTTATACTGAGAAGTTATAATTTTTAAAAAGAAATCTTAAGAATCTTTAACTAAATTACAAAATTCCTAGTACCAAACCCAGACACTATTGTGGATGCCAACAATTACGAGTTGACAGAAGCCTGATATAGCTGTCTCCTGAGAGTCTCTGCCAGTGCCTGACAAATACAGAAGTGGATGCTCACAGCCAACCAATGGACTGAGCACAGGGTCCCCAGTGGAGGAGCTAGAGAAAGGACCCAAGGAGCAGAAGGGGTTTGCAGTCTCATAGAATGAACTGCAATATAAACCAACAAGTATACCCAGAAATCCTAGGGACTAAACCACCAACCAAAGAGTACACACATAGAGGGACCCATGACTGTAGCTGCATATGTAGCAGAGGATGGTCTTGTTGGACATCAGTGGGAGGAGAGGCCCTTGGTTTTGTGAAGGCTCGATGCCCCAGAGTAGGGTAATGCCAGTAAAGGGTAGTTGGAGTGGGTGGGTTGGTAAGCAGGGGGAGGGGGGATGGAATAGGGGGTTTTTCAGAGGGGAAACCAGGAAAGAGGATAACATTTGAAATGAAATAAAGAGAATATCTAATAAAAAAGCTGGTTTTGCAATGATACCAAACCAAGATAAGGCATAGCAACTTAAAAAACAAGAAAGAAAATATGAAAATTCTGTTTAATGAAACTTTTAATATGTAAATAATTGGAGATTTTTAACATCAAACTATGTTAACATACTTGTTTTTGTGAATTTCTTTAGTGTCTCCTAGGTTATAAGCTAAATACAATATCCTTGAAACACAAGCTACACAATAGTTACTTGAAGTACATCACAATATTGACTAAGAAGTGGTTTGATACTGAGGTTTCACCCATATGCTGCAAGAAATTCTTTCATTTTAGCATGCCTAGCCAAGATTAAGTTATCTAACAATAGAAAAATCTGAACAAACCTATACTCAGTAAGAAATTGAGCCAGCAATAAAAAACTCTCATAACATAAGAGAAAAACCCAAAATATTTTGTCTTTATTAGAGGTCTCTGTAAATATTAAAAAAAAAACCCAAACAAACAATAAATGTCTTTCCTTCTCAAATCTTGCCAAAAATTTAAAGAGTAGAAACATTTTCAATTAATTTCATAAGAGAGGCATTCCCCTTTTTATTTATTTTTTCCTTTTTAAATTATTATTAATCATTCCATTCATTTACATCTCAAATGATATCCTACTTCCCTGTTACCGCCTCAACCAAGTCTCCATCCCATGTTATTCCTCTTCTGGTTACCCCTCTGCGATCCCCCATTGCACATCTGCCCTCTACCCTCCCTTTGCCTCTATTAGGGTGCTCCTCTATCCACCCACACTCTCCTGCCCAACCGCTCCAGCATCCTCCTTCTCTGGGGCATCAAACCTTCCCAAGACCAAGGGCATCCCCTTCAGTTGCTGCCAGGTAAGGCTATCTTTTGCTACATTTGTATCTGGAGCTATGGATCCCTCTAGGTACACTCCTTGGTTGGTGGTCTAGTCTCTGTGAGGACTGGGTGGTCAGGCCAGTCTATGTTGTTCTTTAAATGGGGTTGAAATCCCCCTCCACTCCTCCAGTCCTTCTGTCAGCTTTCCCAGCAGGTACCCTGAGTGCAGTCTAATGGTTGGCTCCAAGCTTCTGACTCTGCATTGGTCAGATGCTGGCCAGGTCTCACCAGGGAATGCCACACTTGGTTCTTGTCCACAAGGGCCTCTTAATCAAGGCAACAGTGTTGGGTTTGGTATCTGCAGACATGATGTATGCCTAGGTGGGGTCATTCCCTAACTGGCCCTTCCTTCAGTCTCTGTTCTTCCATTGAACAGGAACATTTCTGTATTAAAAATCTTTGAGATGGGTGGGTGTTCCCCATCCCTTGACCAGGGGCCATGCCTATCTTCTGGAGGTGGTCTCCATAAGTTCTATTTCCCCCTTCTCTGTGCACTATAGCTAAAGTCAATCCCATTGGGTCCTAGGAGCCTCACATTTCTCCGGTGTCTGGGACACTTCAATGTCTATCCTCAGTTACTCATGCCCTCTGCTACCCATATTTATTTGATTTCCTGATCCTCTGTTCCTCTCTCAAGTCTCGTCCAGATTCTGATAGTGCCACCCTTATTTCCTCCTCCTCCTCCTCCTCCTTTCTCCCTCCCTTGTCCCACTCTCCTTCCATCTCCCAAGCAGTTCTTGACACTGAAACAGACAAGGGTATTCTAGAAACCATTGACCAATAATCTTGGGAATCACAGATTCAATAGCCCTCAAGAAAATAATAGTAAGTTACATTCAACATCCTAATAAAATTATGAGAGTCTGTGAATGGATGTTATCCCTTAGAAACAAAGATAATTCAACCCACAAAAATCAATTAATGTAATAAGTATCTCATTAACAGAATGAAGGACAAAATCATATATGCATACCAACAAATAGAGATAAAACACCTGACAAATTCAGCACATTTCCATGGAGAAAGACGATTTTCAGTTAAACTAGAAATAGAAAGAAAGTATTTTTTGTTTTGTCTTACTGAGTTTAGTTAATGCTACCCATTTGTGCACAGATATGGAGCCATCCACTGAGTAGAGTCATGGCTTATTGACCTGTGGCCACGTATCCAAAGAAAAGTGACAATTTCTTCTGGAGCAGCTATCATCTGCCAATGATTCTACAGGTAAAATTGGTTCCTTAGAAACTCCTTCCCTTTTCCTGATGAATTGTTTTGCTACCGTGATTATTCTAGGACATGTACAAGTAACTAAGTTGCTTTATAGCATTTCATAGCTAGAAGAAAATATACCCTAGCATTCCTTACCATCCTCTGGTTCTAAGCTTCCCATTATTATCTGGACAGACATTAATTTTACCCCTTCCTCTTAGATCCCTGAACCTTTAGGCTTTATAGATTGGTATAGATAAACCATTTATCATGACGCTGCCATAGTCCCTTCTTTTCAGCTGGTTGAAAAATTATTTATAACTCTCTGCTTTACCCACTATCTACTACAAAAATAAGCTTCACTGACTAATGTTCACATCTTTGCAAATCTACAGGTTAAATCATAAATATGTCAACAGCACTTTGGTGATATTATTATGTAGAAAAACAACATTAAGTTCCAGGGCCTAGGGCTTCTCTACCTATAAGAATTTACCAGGTTTATAGTACCAGTCACGAACTCTAACTTGTTGAACATTGTTTTCTTACACAGCCATTACTGAATTATTTTTGTGTACTGAACACTGAACATCAATTTTTTCCTCTTAAGAAGTTCATGATAGGGGGTTGAATGGAGAAAAGAGGGAGGGAAGGGGGCTTATGGGACTTTCGGGGAGGGAGGAAACGGGAAAGGGGAAATGATTTGGAATGTAAATTTAAATAAAATAAAATAAAATAAATAATAAAAAAAAGAAAGCAAAAAAAAGAGAAGTTCATGATAATTTTAATTATTTTATTATTTATTTTTAGTAATTGAATTAATATATTTTCTCTTTTTAGTTTCAAAATTTTATATATGTAAAAGGGAAATTAACCATAAGTGAAACCATGCTGATTTACAAGTCAATGAGAAGATCCATTGTTACAATTTTTCTGTAGATTGTCTTCATACTTGAAGGAACATAACTTTCATTAGCAGATAAGTATAGGTATTTAGCACATGTAATGTTTCAAACTTTGGAGATTGATTAAACATAACAAAGCATAGTGAGAGACTTATTTTATAAAACTTTATTTAGTTTAGATTTTCCAGTGGTAATAGTTTGATATCTGAATCAATATTGTCACTGCAAAGACATGTTTCAACAGACTAAATCTGTGCTATTGCTTTGGGTAGCATCTTTATGCTTTACCCATGTGGTAGTTTCTCTAATAATATTAGATTTTTACTAATGTACCTAATATTCTCTAATACATTAATTTTAATTAATAATTTTACTTTTATATATTAATAAATTTTCTGCTTGAGTATGAATCTTGCTTATTTTTTATTTTAATGTTGTGTTTAATGTTTATGTTTCTCTGTGTATGTGTGTGTATGTGCATGTGTAGTGTGTGTGTGTGTGTGTGTGTGTGTGTGTGTGTGTGTAGTATGTAGCTGTTTATGTTTTTGAGCACTCATGTTAAGGTATGACTCAAGATGTGTGGAAGTCAGAGGTGCCTGTTTTCTCCTACAGGAGGGTCCCAGGGATCTCATTCATGCCCTCAAGCTTGGTATGAAATAACTTTCCCTGCAGAGTAGTATCATTACTTCACAATTTTTACTCTTTGCTTTGTATTCATCAATGCTTGGGAATTAAGTTGAAGGAATTGCCTATGTTAGAAGATGTTCTTGCATTGAGACATACTTTCAACACTATTGTTCTTGTGTCTATTTTTTTCCATATTTACTATAAAAATGTAAGTGATTCAGTAAATGTGGGTTCGATGCTTGCCCATGAATTAGACTACCTAGTCACATCTGGGAGAATGGTACTGGAGCAATGAGGGGAATGCCATGAGAATATCACTAAAAATAAAGGGTGGTTCTGAAAAAATTCAATGAATGTACTCCATTAAGTGATGTACTGCAATCACTAGCAAGAGTTGACTATTGGTTGAGAAGGGTAGGTGGTACAGAAGTCATCATTCTCTCTGTTCCAGATGACTATCCATCTTTATGCTATAGTCTGTCTCTATGACAGTGATTATTTTTAAACAATATACACTCAGGAATCCTATTTCTCATTTCATCTTATTAAAATATTAGCTCTATTGAAATGAAATGCTGTCTTTTTATTTACGTCTGTGTTAAATTTGCAGAGGACATGTGTGAAAGATAATTCATGTTCATTCAGTATTTTTATTGGATGAATAAATAAAAATTAACTGATCAGAAAAAATATAGGAAATAAATACTTCAAAACTGAAGAACATATTGTCAAATGTTTTATATATAAATAAATAATATGGAAGATTTACCATTCTGAATTCTTTTATTATTACTAATTTATTTGGTTATAGTAGCTGCTATAATTTAGTCCAATGAACCTATGAACTCTTTCCAAAACATTGTCAAAAAGAATGGACCATATGCAAGGTTCATGTTTTCTATTGCTCAAGTTCATTTGATTCTTTCTTCTTTTTTTGGAATAATTATTCTATTTTTCTGAGAATTTTGTCTAGGTGTATCATGTTCACACAATTTTCACCCTTTCTTGCTTTAACTCTTTTTTTTATTAATTATTTTTTTATTTTCTAAGCTTTTTTTATTTACATTCCAAATCATTTCCCCTTTCCCGTTTCCTCCCTCCCCAAAAGTCCCATAAGCCCCCTTCCCTCCCTCTTTTCTCCATTCAACCCCATCTCGTTTCTCTGTCCTGGTGTTCCCCTACATCTAGTCTTTCCAGGACCAGGGGTCTCTCCTTCCATCTACTTAGAAATCTATTGATATGCGAATTGTGTCTAGGGTTTTCCGAGATTCTGGGTTAATATCCCCTTATCAGTGATTGCATACCATGTGTGTTCTTTTGTGATTGGGTTACCTCACTAAGGATGATATTTTCAAGTTCTGACCATTTGCCTAGGAATTTCGTGAATTCATTGTTTTTAATTGCAGAGTAGTATTCCATTGTGTAAATATACCACATCTTCTGAATCCATTCCTCCGTTGAGGGACATCTGGGTTCTTTCCAGCTTCTGGCTATTATAAATAAGGCTGCTATGAACATAGTGGAGCATGTGTCCTTATTGCATGCAGGTAAAGTCTCTGGGTATATGCCCAGGAGTGGTATAGCCGGATCCTCCTGGAGTGTCATGCCCAGTTTTCTGAGGAACCGCCAGACTGCTTTCCAGAGTGGTTGTACCAGCTTGCAATTCCACCAGCAGTGGAGGAGTGTTCCTCTTTCTCCACATCCTCGCCAACAACTGCTGTCTCCTGTGTTTTTGATCTTAGCCATCCTGACTGGTGTGAGATGGAATCTCAGGGTTGTTTTGATTTGCATTTCCCTAATGACTAAGGATGAAGAACATATCTTTAGGTGCCTCTCAGCCGTTAGATATTCTTCAGGTGAGAACTCTTTGTTTAGCTCTGTACCCCATTTTTTTAAAGATTTATTTATTTATTATATGTAAGTACACTGTAGCTGTCTATAGACACACCAGAAAAGGGCGTGAGATCTCATTACAGATGGTTGTGAGCCACCATGTGGTTGCTGGGATTTGAACTCAGGACCTTTGGAAGAGCAGGCAGTGCTCTTAACCACTGAGCCATCTCTCCAGCCCCTGTTCCCCATTTTTTAATAGGGTTACTTGCCTCTCTGGAATTTAACTTCTTGAGTTCTTTGTATATATTAGATATTAGCCCTCTAGTTGTTGTTGCTATTTTTTATTTATTTACATTTCAAATGTTATGCCAGTTACTCGTTTCCCTTCCAAAAGAACCCCTATCCCTCCCCCCTTCCCCTGCTTCTTTAATGGTGCTCCCCAACCCACAGCCTCCCACCTCACTGTTCTGGCATTCCCCTAAGGAGGGCATCAAACCTCCACAGGACCATTTGTGCCAGATAAGGCCATCCTTTGGTACATATGCAGCTGGAGTCTCTTCCATTCCCTTTCAAAGTGATGACTTAATTGTTATTGTTAAAAATATGTGTATATAATATATACATAAATCTTACACCATTTTATGACAGACTGGTGGTTCTATTATATTCCAATTACTCCATAAAAATAACTTTAATTGTTTTTATGATCTCAGTCCAGGCTTATGTGTACTTGTGGTACCAGCTACCAGATTCATTTGGGTAACCTAATCATGTGGTTCATCCCTGGGGAAAACTGATTCCGTTTCAACAGGCAGGAATTACATACTAGGAGCTAGTGAAATGTGCCCACTTACATTGTCAAGTCAACTGAGGGTGTTATAGTTTACAGATATTATTAGTACAAACTCTCTGTTATATAGAGAAGGCCACATCTTATAGCATGTGCCATAGCCCTCTTGTTCTTTCAATGTATCTGAACATTCTTTGGCAATGTTCCCTGAATCTTGGCATGACAACTGATGTCATAATTCAGGTTATGCTTACACAAGCAAATTACTGCAATTTTCACCTTGGAATTGGGTCAATAAAGGTGGAGACAGAATGTGATCATTTAGAAATATTCATTAAATAAATATGTATTACACTCTACTGTACACATTCAATAAATAAGCCAATATTTTCCTAAAATATTTTAAGGAGGATTGTCTCCTTCAGGAAAAATCACTATTTCCTCTATTTTCTAAAAGTTAGTGAATAACTTCCGAAAATAATAACATAAAGTATTTAACACTACTATTACTCACTATGTTTCTATAAAACAATCTGTGCTAAAATTATTTTTTGTGGAGTAACAAGAACATAAATCTTGAACCAGAAGACTGATATTAAAAAGGGTGTAAAGTTGTTCTAAATTTAGAAATGAATCTGGTGTCATATGTCTTTGAACAATTTTTGAAAACTATACAAAATTAACCCTGAATGTAAATGTAGTTTGGCCTGAGTTTCTAAGTACATCTGCCCATTGTTTTGCACTCTGTGTGCTGGGTCACACAGATGGTAGCATTTATAATCTCCATTCTTGATTAGTTGACACATTGGGATTCAGTGGCAAGCCAAAAATCCCTCAATTTTGAATGTCAGAAATTCATGATTACCTTGTAAAATAAATACATGAAATAAAATATTTGAGTAGATTTCTTACATGTAGAACACTCATTCTAAACCATGTCCTCTGAAGTACTCTGAGGTCAACTCATTGATACACATAAGACACCCATTAAAGGGCTTTCATGGACTTTATAAAGGAGCAGGAGATTAACTGTTCTCTGTGGGGAGATACTTCAGTTAAACAGCTCTTTTGATTTCTGTTGGAATCCGTGAATCCCAGGACATCAAATCTGTTTAAGAATTTCATCAAACATCATGAGAATATACTGCAAATTCTGTAACTAGACTTCTTCAGGTGGATTTACTGTCACAGTATTTCAAAGTAATTATACAGTAAATAAACAAAATACACAGTCATTAACATTATAGAGAATGCTAGAAAAAGGCCTTGAGCTCATTTTGAATTAAAACAGCCAAACACTCCGTGAGCCATTGTGCAAAGTGTCGAATAATCTCATAGGTGATATGTATTTTTCCCAGCCAGTTTTTTCAATATTACTTCAAATTTCTTGCCTAGCCATTAAGTCCAATGTAATAAGGGTATCTACCAGTATTATCATACCAGTTAAACTTTTATTTATGTGTATCATATGTGCATGTGTGTGTGCATGTGTATCTCTGTGTGCTGGAGGTTCTGAAGGGTAATGGTTCATGTTTGCATATCATTCCAGACACATTTCACCTTATTTTCTATAGACACTTACTGAACCCAAAGCTTACTCATTCCAAGAGATCAAATGGACATTGTGCCCTTGAATGTACCTGTCCTTCCCCATAACTGATGTTATAGGCCTGTGCCACTGGCTTTGACATTTACCCAGGTTCTGAATCCAACTAAGGTTCTCCTGCTTGTGAGCAATCACATTATCTAGGGAGACTCTCCTTTCGGTCATTACATAATGAGGGGCCAAATGGAAAACTGTTTTTCTTCCGGGTAAATACTAAGTGTAGTGCCACCTTAACTGAAAATTTGAAGAGGTAATTTTCACCATCAAAGATAAAAGATTCACTGTTAGTTCTCTGAAGAATTCAGGTGGATTTGTGGTATGACAGTAGCATACCATAGGTTTTAAGAATAAGTACTTTCAAGTGGAATGATTTGTCCTGTCTGTCTTCTTTCTGTGAAGAAACTGATTCTTCACCAGCAGTTGATTCAGAATCATCAAACTGGCACCTCTGTGTTTTGTTTTTGTTTGTTTATTTTTCTCCATCTTCCTAAGTACTTTATCGTCATACCACTTGGAGTTTATCAACTCCACAACACAATAGTAAATAAATGGTTTGCCTGCCAAATATTCCCAAACTAATTATTTCATATATCTTTAAAAAATAATTTCCCTTCTTAGAGGACTAAAAAACCATGAGTTATGGTATATACATTTCTTGTAAGCAACACTACCCTGTGGTACCGCTTGTGAATGATGTAAAGAAGATTATAGTACCCATGCTTTCATAGGTAAACAGAGGCTTGTACATTAGGTAACAGATTTAATATTGGTTGTCAGAAACACAAAAGCGATGAATACATTCATTCAGTTTTCTCAAACTCTTACATTGCTACAACTAGTTCTATGATCACTTTATCTCAATCCATATTAGTGGAATTTTAGAAATTTTGCTAAAAATAATCAGATTAGTGGTGGATGACAAGAAGGCAGATAATTAGATGTATCTAATAGACAATTTGATAGAAACATAGATAACATATAGGTAATAGACAGATATTTACATAGATAAATGATAGATAGATATTTAGATAATAGGTATCCCTTAACCCAAACTTAGAAAGAAAATATCAACACTTTCAAGATCCAGATTAAGAATAAAATAGGAAAATTTCATGTATATATATATATATATATACACTTATATGTTTATATCCACATATACTATATAGTCATATACACTATATGCTATATAGCATATATTACATAATATATTTATTACAATATACAATGTATATTATAATATACAGTTTGCTAGTGAGTGATTAGTATGAAATTTCTTCTGTATGTGTAGTATATAAAGTTTGGTGTGGGTATTTGCACTTGTCTCTTCTGGCAAACATGCACATGTATGTGCAAAGTGTTAGAGCCAGAGTGTTAATATTAGTTGCCTTCCTCTGTGGTTATCAATCGTATTTATTGATATGGGGTCTGTTAATGAACCTAGATGTCATCCGTTTGATAAGTTGACTTGTCAGTATGTCTCTTGAATCTTCCTATGTCTAACTAGTCACCAAATACTCTGGTTTGGGACTTCTACCACCATGTTCCATTTTTCACACAGAAGTTAGGGATCTGAACTCAGATTAAATGTTTTGTAGCAAGTAATTTGCTAATGACATCTTCTCCTTGCCGGGATAATGAATTTTAAATAGTCTATGATATTTATTTTTATAGAAAGGTTCATTATGATAAAGAAAGTATTCTCTCAACGATTACATTTACTAGAGATGTAATTCCATGTACATTTGGGAACAGATTCTGGAGCACTGTTGCACAGGTATGTGCATGGATGACTCAGACTTTGCCAGTGGTCAGAGAATGTTTGCATATCAGTTGTTACTATGTAACACTATGTGAAATTCATATGGCATGGAGACACACAATAGTATGACAATAGTATGATGTAGAAAGTGCTCTTCCCAGGGCTGTAAATCCTTTAGTGCCTCCTCCAGCTCTCCACTTTTCTATTGAATTGATTAGAAAGCTATCATTTTCTCATGACAGAACACAAGAACTCTTTGTTATGGGGATGGTCTTGCTAAAATAATGAAGATATGATATTATTGAGGGAAAACCTTGCAAGACTATTATATAGATTCTTTTCCTCTCTTCTCTTGCAGCAAGCCAGACATATCATGGTCAATGACAGGTTGTTTATGTTGGAGTAGTCAAAATGTTTTCTCATTTGGAAAAGTAGTTATTTGATGTTTAGATTTCTTTCTTCATTTTACTGCCAGTTTCACAACTATTAGACTTTCTAAAATATACATTAGACACTCTAAAATGATCTTCTTTTCACACAAATAGCACAACATAAATATATAAAATGTTATATGTTCAAACTCATTAATTAGTAGCATGCCTTTAACTCTGTGTGGACCTAAACATGCAGGGCAGGGCCAGTTCCCGTGGTGAAGGCAAATCTGTTATTCTCATTTCTTTCTCTGCATTTTCCAATTTTTTTCTTCTTAAATATTTTCATGGTACCTTTTTCATTGGGCTTATTGCACTCTCTTATGATAAACACATAAATCACATAATGTAATAACCTTACTAATTTTTTGTAATTAATTCAATAGTGCAGTATTCAAACCTTAGTCTGAGCAACTGTTGAAAGTCTTAGCAATGTGTAATTCTATTTTCTTTCTTTTAACCATAACATAATCCTTTTTCCTTTCAATGTAAACTAAGACTGGTAAAAGGAAATATATTTCAATATTACAACTGAATAATTCCTTGGAAAAATGTCTTTTACCTGGCCTACTAGGATTGTTTGACTTAAAGGCATGAAGCCCAAGCAGAAAATGCATAATTGTAATATATATATATATATATATATATATATATATATATATATATATATAATGTATCCACAGTACTATATATATATATATATATATATATATATATATATATATAAAACAAGGTTTTCCCTCAATACTATTATATTTTTATTACGTAAGCAAGACCATCCCCATGAGAAAACAATAACTTTCTAATCAATTCAGTAGAAAAGTAAAATGGAAAGTTGGAGGAGGCACTGAAGGGTTATATTTCGTGGCCTACTAAGATTATTTGACTTAAAGCCTTGAAGTCCAAGCAGAAAATATATCATTGCAATACATACATATCTCTCTCATTCACAAAACTTTCACCATAGCAACTCTACACTTAGTAAGTCTATAGGGTACCTTGTAAAAAATTTTTCCCATAGAGAAGTCAAACCATTAAGGGCTCAGACCTCTATGTAACAAAATTTTAAATTGTGCTTTGATTTAGTATTCTATTGATTTTGATATATCACTCGATCCCCACTCCCCTTTCTGTTTGTGAGTTGTGTTAATTTGTTAGAGCAACCACTTTTATGTAATTAACTTTTGTGAACCAAAGTACTATGGATAATTTTATGATTGCAATGCTGAGAAGTTGGTAATATTTTTTTAAATTGCTTGTATGGTATCAGATACTGGTCCAAATGCATTTTACCAATAACTATTCAAAATCTACATGCAAATTAGTATTACTGATTAGATGCATATGAATATGCAAATGGAAAACTTTGAGTCTCAATGCCCGGACTGATCTACAGTTTAGCATATAACCAAAGACCCCCTTTCCATGTAATGAATCACTGGAAATAGAGAGGTGCACCATCATACAAAGGCTTTGGACATGTAAGTATTTGTAAGGAAAGGGAGTCTTCATATTCCATTGAATACTGAAAGTGAGGTACACATATGCAATGGAATAATATTCTGCTGTAAAGAAAAATGAAATAATGAAACCCATGTAAATAGCTAAAAGTAGGTAATATCATACTGAGTGAAACGAGAAGGAATCAGAAAGAGAAACTCCACCCATTCTTCTTTATTTGTGGAGCCCAGCTCTGAAGTTTTAGATTTGACCTGGAGTAACTGCAGATATGAGCATAGTAAATAAAGGATAATTGTAATGAAGTTCTCAAGAGGTGAAGAGCAGGAGATAACTGTTATAAATGGGAGGAGGTTGAAAATGGAATAGAAAGAAATTTACCAAAAAAGAGCAAGGAAAGCAACACATAGGGAAAAGAAATCTAGTGGGATAAATATCACTAAGAAAGTTCTTGGGGCTGGAGAGATGGCTCAGCGGGTAAAAGCACTGACTGCTCTTCTGAGGGTCCTGAGTTCAAATCCCAGCAACCACATGGTGGCTCACAACCATCTGTAAGGAGATCTAATGCCCTCCTTACATAAAGAGGTTCTGGGGTGTCTGAAGACAGCTACAGTGTACTTATATAAAGTTCTTAACGAGCTGGGCAGTGGTGGCACACGCCTTTAATCCCAGCACTTGGGAGGCCGAGGCAGGTGGATCTCTGAGTTAGAGGTCAACCTGGTCTACAGAATGAATTTCAGGTCAACCAGAGCTATACAGAGAAACCCTGTCTCGAAAAACCAAAAAAAAAAAAAAAAAAAAAATCTTTTTTTTAAATTTAATTTTATTTTTTTATTTACATTCAAAATCATTGCCCCTTTTCCATTTCCTCCCCGAAAGTCCCATAAGCCCCCTTCCCTCCCTCTTTTCCCCATTCAACCCCCTCTTGCTTCTCTGTCTTGGCATTCCCCTACATCCAGTCTTTCCAGGACCAGGGGTCTCTCCTTCCATCTTCTTGGAAATCTATTGATATGCGAGCACAGCGAATCTTATTTTATGCTTTCTCACCATTAATGTATGGGTAAGCATTAGAAAACTTTTGCTTGTAATTGAACTAGAATTCACCTGAAAGAATACTTCCTAAAGACTATCTCCAACAGACTGGAAGGAACTGTGCTTGTTGCCAAGTGATTAAAGCAATCAGTACTTCTATACAGCTGTTTTTGTAGGGGTAGGGGAGGGGGGAAGTAGAATGAATGTAACAGCCAGAAGACAAGGTGATCTACTATGAAATAGTGTCATCTTCACGTGACAAGGGAGATAAATCTATGAAATCTGAACAATATGGTTTCTGGAACAAGACTTCAAAATGACAATCTAATTGACATGCCAATGTGGATAGAATAAATCTCACAAGACCTTACCAGTAGATTAAGTGCTATAGGCGAATAATGACTGCAGAGAATCAACTACAAACTTCAGTGACCAGAAATGCAATATATTCTGAAAGGTGATCACCAACAACTGTCTAATTGCACTGAAAGCATTTTCAGCAGGAGAGAATTAATTCCAGGCACCGTATAACTTCCCAATTACCCATGGCTGGTTAAGTCATGAAACCCAGAGGGGAATCTGCTACTGCTACTTCCCAAAACCAGTGCAATTTCTACTGTATTTTGAATACATATCCTTACACCTGGATGTAAGTGGTCTCTCATCCTCATCCAATATGGTTTTACTTTGTTTTGTAGCAGACAGCAATAATTACAGAAAGAAACAGCTGGTCATAATGAAGAGAATGGCTGACTATTGAGTGGCCAACTTCAATTGATACATTTTCAACAAAAGCCTTACCCAAAAGGCTCAATGTTATTCCATGTATGTGGGTGGGATAGGGAAGTAGAATGATTATAAGAACCAGAACAAATGGTGATCTACTGTGGAATACTGTAGTCTTCATATGACAAAGGAGTTGCCTTCATGAAATATGAACAGTATGTTTTCTGGAATACATGACAATCTTAATTGGCATACGAATATGGATACAAGAAATCTCATAAGACCTTACACGTAGATGAAGTGCTATAGGTGAATAGTGACTGCTGAGAGTGGGAGAATCATTCTACTCTGGGAACATGAGCCACTGGATAGGCAGTGCCATCTCAAGAAGTCAAACATAAATTTATATGTGAGCAATATTAAATGACTCAAGCAAGTTGTAATGATAAATCTCCTATTTCTCTGTCCTTCTCTATGTCCCTCTCCATTTTTAATCATCTATCTCTATCTCTCTATCTATCTCTCTATCTCTCTACCTATCTCTATTTCTCTATCACTCTATCATCTATTAATCCATCTATCTAAAATCATTCTATTTAAATAAACTCACACATATGTCTTTAAAGAATAAGAAATCATGAATTTGAGAAGGTGTTGGATGGTCACAAGAGGAGTGGGAGGAAGGAGAAAGGAATGAAGTCAATTTGATCATTCTTTTGACCACTGTATGAAAGCGTTCATATTGAATCCTTTAGCATGCAAGAGAGAGAGAGAGAGAGAGAGAGAGAGAGAGAGAGAGAGAGAGAGAGAGAGAGAGAGAGAGAGATGCTTATATTCTCAGTAGTTTGTGCTTAGTTTTATTTAATTTTTCAATTCTACAACTAAAAGATAAAGATTGAAAGATATATTGATTGCAGTGCAGCTAATTGTATGAACAGGTTTTAAAGACTGTAGCTTAAGAAGATTATATAATTACCATTTTAATATTTTCATCAAAATATTCAATTCTAAATAGGAATTAAGTTATTTATTTAACTTTAACAAATCAGTCAGCTCAGTGAGAATATGAATGCCCTTTCTAATTATATGTGTGCATTTACACTGTTTTCAGAGGTCTACTTCTGTTGGTGATGGTTGTGAAGAGAAGGCAGCTTCAAGTCAACAAGCATTAACCTCCAGAGGATGGTGTTGAAGGTTTCTCTTACTTGTCTTATTCTCAATATTGTAATTGTTTTATTCCATTTCTATGAAATACAATGTATATATTTACTGATTTAAAGACCAAAATATTTTAAAGGTGATTTTCTCCTCTCTTATTCTTTTGAATTCTTCACTCTAAAGACTGAAAAGTAGCAATGGCTAGTGGATATTTGTAAAATATTCAGTGAGTTTACATCTTTACTTAAAGTTTATTTTAGAAATGAAACATCAGTTTTGTCCATATAAGGCAAGTAGTCAACTTACTTTTCATAGCTGTATTCAAATAACGATCCTAAGAAGAGCAAGGCTAAATGTTAACTGTCTTGAGAACATACCAGTATTTTCAAGCCATTCAGATTAATTCTCTTTCAATATTTTTGCAATGTGACGTAAGTGAATTTGACATAGAAGAAAATACATTGTTGAATTATTTGAATGATTTGGTTAGTATTTTTTCATTATGAATAGCTTACTAAGTACCTTCATGGTAATGTGGTATTGTGTTAAAAATGCAATTAAGAATACATATTTGGTTTCTGTCTTTGAAACTAACTTAGTTCTCTCAGTTGGAACAAACCCATTGAAAATACTACATTTTCATATTTTTGTAGGTGATACATGAATGAAGAGTGATGTTGCCTTCTATATAGCATATGTCTTGTATTAATGCTTTCATAATTAGAAAATATAGTATGATGTTCTGAATAATATAGTAAGCAGTGTCCACATTTAAATTTAACATTAAAATATAACATTGAACATTCAGGGGCTGAACAGATGGCTCATTTAAGAGCAATTGCTGGTCTTTCAGGAGAACTGTGTTTGGTCTCCAACACTTGTTTGCTCACAAGATTTTGACTCCAATTTCAGGGAATCCAACATAAAGAACAGCACATACATACATTAAGCCAAAACAACCATACACATATAAAAAAACAAATAAATCTAATTTTTACCAAAATAATCCTCATGATACATTTTATTTATCAGTTAAATAAAGTGGTTGATAAGGATGACAAACAAAATACATACGTGTGTAAAGTCTTTATAATCAATGGTTACTAAAATTTATCATGTACATAAAACTTTCATCTCAACTATGTACACATACATTTTTCTAACATTTTTTTAAATTGGATATTTTCTTTATTTACATTTCAAAAGTTTTCCTCTTTCCAGGTCTCCTCTTCCTTCAGAGACACCTTATCCCATCCCCCTCCCCTGCCTCTATGAGGGTGCTCCCCAACCCTCCCACTTACTCCAGTGTTCCCTCCTTAGCATTACCCTACACTGGGGAACCAACACCCTCAGGCCCAAGGGCCTATCCTTCCACTGATGTCCAACAAGGCCACCCTCTGCCACATAAGTGGCCAGAGCCATGGCTCTATCCATGTGTATTCTTTGGTTGGTGGTCCAGTCCCTGGGAGCTCTGGGGGTCTGGCCAGTTGATACTGTTGCTCCCTTCATGGGGCTGCAAACCCCTCAGCTCCTTCAGTCCCTTCTCCAGCTCATTCATTAGGAACCCTCCATGCTCAGTCAAATGGTTGACTGCAAGCACCAACCACTGTATTTGTTAGGTTCTAGCAGAGCCTCACAGGAGACAGCCTAGCATCCACAATAGTGTCTTGGTTTGGTGGCTGTATATGGGATGGAGCTCCAGGCAGGGCAGTTTCTGAATGACCTTTCCTTCAGTTTCTGCTCCACACTTTGTCTCCATATTTCTTCCTGTGATTATTTTGTTTACCCTTCTAAGAAGCATTGATGCATCCACATATTGGGCTTCATTCTTCTTAGGTTTCATATGGTCCTCAAATTGAATCTTGGGTATTCCAAACTTCTGGGCTAATATCCACTTATGTGTGAGTACAAACCATGTGTTTTTTGTTACTGAGTTACCTCACTCAGAATGATATTTTCAAGTTGCATTCATTTGCCTGCAAATTTCATGAAGTCACTAGTTTTAATAGCTGAGTAGTGTTCCATTGTGTAAATGTACAAGATTTTCTGTATTCAATCTTTTTTTGAGGGACATCAGGGTTGTTTCTAGCTTCTATTATGAATATGGCTGCTGTGAACATACTGGAGCATGTGTCCTTATTACATGTTGGAACATCTTCTGGGTATATGCCCAGGAGTGGTATAGTTGGGGCCTCAGGTAGTACTATGTACAATTTTCTGAGGAACTGCCAGACTGATTTCCAGAGTGGTTGTACCAGCTTGCAATCCTCCCAGTAATGAGGAGTATTCCTCTTTCTCGACATTATCTCCAGCATCTGTTGTCACCTGAGATTTTGATCTAGCTATTCTGACTGGTATGAAGTAGAACCTAAGAGTTGTTTTGATTTGCATTTCCTTGATGACTAAGGATGTTGAACATTTCTTTAGGTGCATCTCAGCCATTTGAGTTTGCTCAGTTGAGAATTCTGTTTAGCTCTGCTCCCCATTTTTTAATAGGATTATTTGGTTCTCTGGAGTCTTAACTTCCTGAATTCTTTGTATATATTGGATGTCATTCTGTCCTATTAATAGTGTCCTTTGCCTTTCAGAAGTTTTGCAATTTTATGAGGTCCCATTTGTTGATTCTTTTTTTTTATTAGATATATTCTTTATTTACATTTCAAATGTTGTCCCCTTTCCTGATTCCCCCTCCCCCCAAAATCCCATAAGCCATCTCCCCTTCCCCAATCAACCCTCCCCTGCTTCCTTCTCCTGGTATTCTCTACACTAAGACATCAAGTCTTTCCAGGACCAAGGGCCTCTCCTTCCTTTGGTGTCTAACAAGACCATCCTCTGCTGCCTATGTGTCTGAACATGGGTAACTCCATGTGTACTCTTTGGTTGTTGGTTTTGTCCCTGGGAGTTCTGGGTGACTCATATTGTTGTTCTTCCTATGGTGCTGAAAACCCTTCAGCTCCTTGGGTCCTTTCTCTAGCTCCTCCATTGGGGACCCTGTGCTCAGTTCAATGGCTGGCTGAGAGTGTCCCCCTCTGTATTTGTCATGCACTAGCAGAGCCTCCCATGTGGTAGCTATATCCAGCTCCGGTCAGCCAGCACTTGTGGACATCCACAATAGTGTCTGGGTATTGTAACTGTATATAGGATGGAACCCTGGGTGGGGTAGTCTCTGGATGGTCTTTCCCTCAGACTCTGCTCCACCTTTTGTTTCTGTATCTTCTTCTGTGGGTATTTTTTTCCACTTTCTACAAAGGACCCAAGGATTCATACATTGTTCTTCCTCTTTCTTGGGCATCATTTGATATGTGAAATGTATCTTGGGTATTCCAAGCTTCATGGCTAATATCCACTTATCAGTGAGTGCATGCCATGTATGTTCTTTTGTGATTGGGTTGAATCTTGATCTTAAGAGAATAGGGACTTGGTGTTCTGTTCAGGAATGTTTCCCCTGTGCCCATATGTTTGAGAATTTTTTCCACTTTCTCTTCTATTAGATTCAAAGTATCTGGATTTATCTGGAGGTCCTTGATCCACTTGGAATTGAACATTGTACAGGGAGATAAGAGTGGATAAATTTGCATTCATCTATATGTTGACCAGCAAGAGAACCAGTACCATTTGTTGAAAATGATGTCTTTTATTCACTGGATGATTTTAGCTCCTGTGTCAAAGATCAAATGACCATAAGTGTGTGTGTTCATTTCTGGGTCTTCAATTCTATACAATAGGTATTGATCTACCGGCCTGTCACAGTGCCAATACCATGTAGTTTTTATCACCATTGCTCTGTGGTACAGCTTAGGTTCAGGGATGGTGATTGCCCCAGAAGTTCTTTTATTATTAAGAATAGTTTTCCTATCCTGGAATTTTTGTTATTCCAAATTAATTTGCAAATTTCTCTTTCTAACCCTAATTAAGAATCGATTTGGAATTTTGATGGGGATTGCATTGAATCTGTAGATTGCTTTCAGCAAGATGGTCAATTTTACTATACTAATCCTGCCAATTCAATAGCATGGGATATCTTTCCATCTTCTGAGGTTTTCTTGAATTTCTTTCTTCACAAACTTGAAGTTCTTGTCGTTCAGATCTTTCACTTGTTTGGATAGAGTCACACCAAGATATTTTATACTGTTTGTGATTATTGTGAAGGGTGCCATTTCCATAATTTCTTTCTCAGCCTCTTTATCCTTTGAGTATAGGAAAACTACTGATTTGTTTGAGTTAATTTTATATCCAACCACTTTGCTGAAGTTGTTTATCAGGTTTAGGAGTTCTCTGGTGGAATTTTGGGGGACACTTAAGTATACTATCATATCATCTGCAAATAGTGATTCTTTGACTTCTTCCTTTCCAATTTAAATCCCTTTCACCTCCTTTGATTATCTAATTGCTCTGGCTAGGACTTCAAGTACTATATTGAACAGGTAGGGAGAGAGTGGACAGCTTTGTCTAGTCCCTTATCTTAGTGGGGTTGCTTCAAATTTCTCTCCATTTAGTTTGATTTTGGCTACTGGTTTGGTTTATATTGCTTTAACTATGTTTAGGTATGGGCCTTGAATTCTTGATCTTTCCAAGGCTTTTAAAATGAAGGAATGTTGAATTTTGTCAAATGCTTTTTCTGCATCTAATGAAATGATCATGTGTTGTTGTGGTTTTTTTTTTTTTGTTTGGTTGGTTTTTTTTTTAGTTTGTTTCTGTAGTGGATTACATTGATGTATTTCCATATATTGAACCATCCCTGCATCCTGGAATGAATCCTACTTGGTCATAGTGAATGATCATTTTGATGTGTTCTTGGATTCAGTTTGCAGAAAATTTATCCAGTAATTTTGCATTGAAATTCATAGGGTAAAATGGTCTGAAGTACTCTTTCTTTGTTGGGTCTTTGTGAAATTTTGGTATCATTGTAACTGTGGCTTCATAGAACAAATTTGGTATTGTTCCTCCTGTTTCCATTTTGTGGAATAATTTGAAGAGTATTGGTATTAGGTCTTCTTTGAAGGTCTGATAGAATTCTGCACTAAACCATTCTGGTCCTGGCCATTTTTTGATTAGGAGACTTTTAATGAGTGCTTATATTTCTTTTAAGGTTATGGGACTGTTTAGTTGGTTTATCTAATCCAGATTTATTTGGTATTTGGTATCTGTCTAAAAAAATTGTCCGTTTCCTACAGATTTTCCAGTTTTGGTGAGTCTAGGCTTTTATAGTAGGATCTGATAATTTTTTTAATTTCCTTGGTTACTGTTGTTATATCTCCCTTATTATTTCTGATTTTATTAATTTGTATATTGTCTCTGTTCCCTCTGGTTAGTCTGGCTAGGGGTGTATCTATCTTGTTGATTTTCTCAAAGAACCAGCTCCTGGTTTTGTTGATTCTTTGTGTAGTTCCTTTTGTTTCTACTTCATTGAATTTGGCCTTGAGTTTGATTATTTCCTTCTGTCTACTTCTCTTGGGTGTATTTGCTTCTTTTTGTTTTAGAGTTTTCAGATGTGCTGTTAAGCTACTAGTGTAAGCTCTCTCCAGTTTCTTTTTGGAGTCACTCAGAAGTATGAGTTTTCCTCTAAGCACTGCTTTCATTTTGTCCCATATTAAATTCTAAAAAGCCTTTAATTTGTTTCTTTATTTCTTCCTTGCCTAAGATCATTGAGTAGAACATTGTTCAGCTTTCATGTGTATGTGGACTTTCTGTTCTTTTTATTGCTATCAAAGACTAGTTTTAATCCTTAGTGATCTGATAAGATGCATTGGATTATTTCAATATTCTTATATCTGTTGAGGTCTGTTTTGTGTCCAAGTATATGGTCAATTTTGTAGAAGGTACCATGAGGTGCTGAGAAGAAGGTATATTCTTTTGATTTAGGATGAAATGTTCTATATATATCTGTTAACTCCATCTGTAACAAGATAGATACACCTCTAGCCAGACTAACCAGAGGGAACAGAGACAATATGCAAGTTACCAAAATCAGAAATGATAAGAGAGATATAACAACAGTAACCAAGGAAATTCAAAAAATTGTCAGATTCTACTACAAAAACCTATGCTCACCAAAACTGGAAAATCTGTAGGAAATGGACAATTTTTTAGACAGATACCAAATACCAAAGTCCATAACTTCTTTTAGTTCCATTGTGCCTCTTTTTAGTTTGTGTTTCCATGCTCTGTCCATTGATGAGAGTGGGGTATTGAAGTCTCCCACTATAATTGTGTAAGGTGCAATGTGTGCTTTGAGTTTCAATAAAGTTTCTTTATGAATGTGTGTAAACTTGTATTCAGAGCATCAGTCTTCAGAATTGAGAGTTCTTCTTGGTAGATTTTTCCTTTGATGAGTATTAAGTGTCCTTCTTTATCCTTTTTGATAACTTTTGGCTGGAAGTTGATTTTATCCTATGTTAGAATGGCTACTCCAGCTTGTTTCTTGGGACCATTTGCTTCCAAATTATTTTCAAGCCCTTTTCTCTGAGGTAGATTTTGTCTTTGTCACTGAGGTTTGTTTACTGTATTCAGCAAAATGCTAGATCCTTTTTATGCATACAGTCTGCTATTCTATGTCTTTTTATTGGGGAATTGAGTCCATTGGTGTTAAGAAATAATAATGAAGAGTGATTGCTGCTTCCTGTTATTTTTAATGTTATTTTTATGTTTTTGTGGCTATCTTATTTGGGGTTTGTTAAAAAAAGATTACTTTCTTGCTTTTTCTAGGGTGTAGTTTCCCTCCATATCCTTTGTAGTGCTGGATTTGTGGAAAGACACTGTGCAAATTTGTTTTTGTCATGGAATACTTTGGTTTCTCCATCTATGGTATTGAGAGTTTTTCTGTATAGTAGTTCTCTTAGGATGTGTATGACATCTGCCTTTCTGTCTTTCATAGTCTCTGCTGAGAAGTCTGATATAATTCTGATAATTCTGCCTTTATATGTTATTTGACCTTTTTCCTTTAATGCTTTTAATATTCTTTCGTTGTTTTGTGCATTTGGTGATTTGACTATTATGTGATGGAAGGAATTTCTTTTCTGGTCCAATCTATTTGGAGTTCTGTTGTCTTCTGGTATGTTTATGGGCATCTTTTTCTTTGGGTTATTGAGTTTTTCTTTTATAATTTTGTTGAAGATATTTACTGACCCTTTAAGTTGGAAATCATTGCTCTCTTCTATACCTATCATCCTTAGGTTTAGTCTTCTCATTTTATTCTGTATTTCCTTGATGTTTTGGGTTAGGAGCTCTTTCCATTTCGCATTTTCTTTGACTGTTGTGTCAATGTTTTCTAAGGTATCTTCTGTACCTGAGATTTTCTCTTCTAATTCTTATATTCTGTTGGTGATGCTTGAATCTGTAGAGAGCCATATTGAGATGTCTTGTCGCCTGGCAGAAACTTGACATTGACCAAAGTGAAGTTTTCCCAGCCTGTGAACTGAAATTCCTGTCTCGGTCATAATCCTGCTCCACCTTGGGTGGAGTGAAGGTGAAGTTCTTTGTTCCTCCATGTCTATGAATTCCTGAATTAAGCAGGTGACCTGCCCAGCTGCCCAAGCCAAGCCTAGTGAACAGCCAGACCAGTTCTGCAGACCTGGTTCCAGCCTTTGGGGTGAAGGGCTTTTTCTCCAGCCTATATATTTGAGCCTAGAGCAGGAAACATAGCCTTGGCTCCATGCTTCTCTTGTCACCCCATCGTTTTCTAGCCCCATCTCTCCATCCAGAGAACCCGATAACCTGTTCGCAAGAAGCCGCAGGCAGTTTCATGAATCTATGATTCTGTATATCTTTCCAAGTTTTCCTATCTCCAGGGTTTTCTTGCTTTGTGATTTCTTTATTGTTTCTATTTCCATTTTTAAATCCTGGATGATTTTGTTTAAGTATTTCACCTGTTTGGTTGTGCTTTTCTGTAATTCTTTAAGGGATTTTTGTGTTTCCTCTTAATTTTAGCGGTTTACATGTGTTCTCCTGTATTTCTTTAAGGGAGTTATTTATGTCCTTCTTAAAGTCTTCTATCATCCTCATGAGATGTGATTTTAAATCAGAATCTTGCTTTTCCAGTGTGTTGGGATATGCATGTCTTTCTGTGGTGGAAGAAGTCAGTTCTAGTGATATCATGTAGCCTTGGTTTCTGTTGCTTATGTTCTAGCCCTTACTTCTCACTATCTGGTTGTCTCTGGTGTTAGCTGGTCTTGCTATTTCTGACTATTGTTTGTCCCTTCTGTAAGCCTGTGTGTCAGCACTCTTGGGAGACCACTTCTCTCTGGGAGCAATTTGGGTATGGAGAGCTGACACACACGGTCAGCTCCAGGGTGCAGACTGAAGCCAGAAGGATCCTGTCCCTGGAAGTTCTTTGGTTCCTGTGTCCTGATTTACTCCGGGGGCGGGGGGATGTCCCTCTTGGGCCAGGCATTTGATCAGAAATGGGGTGTTACCTGTGCTCACAGGTGTTTTTGCACTACTTGGAGACCAGTTGTCTCCTGGTGGTATTTGTGTATGTAGCCCTGTGGCACAGCATCAATTATGGACACTGTGGAACAGGATCAGCTCTGGGCACTGAGGGAAACTAGTAGGCTCCTGTTCTAGGCTGTTCCTTGGTTCCTGTGTCCTGAGAAGTCAGATCGGGTCCCTCTGAGCAGAAAAGGTAATCTGACTTGTGCCCACAGGCTTGTCTGCATTCCTAGGAGGTCATCTCTCCCAAGAGTATTTGGGAATGGAGCGCTGTGACACAGGATCTCTAACATGTTTTAAAATATATTTGGTATTAATGTTAATAATAAGTTGGAGGTGTAGCTTTCTGGTGAGTATGAGCTCAGCATGTATAAATTCACATTGTTAAACACTAGCATTCCTAAAAAATAATAATTAAAGTAGCCTGAGTTAAAATGCTTTTGATATTATATTTTGTTCATTAAAACTATATCATATTTCTTTGTGTTTAATTATTATTAAATGATGTTTTATTTATTTATTGTTATCAGAAATCCCAGAATAATTATTAATAAATACTAAAATAATGTTTCTTTAATTTTTTTAATTTCATATATCTGAGTGTTTTTGTGCATGGATGATTTCAGCATGCTATGTTTGCCTGTGCCACTAGAAGCAGAAGAACTTATCAGATTATCAGGTACCTTGGAACTTGAGTTACAGGTGGTTACCAAATAACAATTGAGTCCTCGGGATGCAACTCTGTCCTGCACAAAGGCAGCAAGTGCTCTGAATCCCATCTTTGAAAGTAGACATTTCAAATGTGATTTCCAATATTATATCACACATTATTCTCAATTTCAAAAAATGATGAGAATATAATAGTTGTTTTTCTGAATAAGAAAAAAATAATTCTTAAAATATGATTGACAAAATTTTCTGGATTTACTCAAGTTGTATAAATATTTATGATTTTTTTTCTCATAACATACCTATAAGATCCATGTAGCTGTTCTATTGCTTATTTCAATGAAACAATAAAAAGAAAATATTGTTAATATAAAATGAGATAGATTGATGGATGTATAAAATCAATGCTTTTACAGACAAGTGAATATGCTTTAATTGCCATTTCATGGTAAATCAAACCCCATATTGTGATAATAAAATTTCACAAACTGAAATGCATATGATTAATCTGGAAGATATTGAAATGTAAACAATAATCCAGAGAGCACATACCATAAAAGCTCTGTGCACAGTCTAAAATAAGAATTTTTGTGATAAATCAAAGCTCAAGTAAAAATACCATCATGATATTAGAGTACAATATATTTTTACTTGCTCTGTACTAGAGTGTCATAAATATAATGCAAAATTAAATTATTCTGCAGGAATAAATGAAGTTCAGTGTTTAGTTGCAGCTTTAAAGTCAATGCATTACAATTTTGGATATTGAATTATATTATAACTATAATTATAAATGAAACCAATTTATGTATCTAAGAGCATTCCTATAGATGGTGAAGTCATACTCTAGAATTTATCAGTGAAAATTTAAATATAGTACTGTATATAATGTAGGAAATTTTAATTACTTAAGGTTTACATAATATCCATTTTTTCACATGGAATATATCTGCTAATAATATGCTATATATTTTGGGAAGGCATGTCTCTAACACGCACATTCTTCAATAATATTTACATAGGTAAATTAAGTGCCAGGGAAAATAATTCAACTCTAGGCATAAGCTGCCTTCTCTGGCCTCTATGGGCTCTACACATACACAGTCCATGTGTATGCAGGCAGGGAAGTATCCATAAACATAATATAAAATAAAGTCATAAAAATAATTATAATGCCACTTAAAGTTTTATTTAGGGGCTGGAGAGATTTCTCAGTGCTGACTGTTCTTCCAAAAGTCCCAAATTCAAATACCAATACCCATTTGGTGGCTCACAATCACCTGTAATGAGATCTGATGCCCTCTTCTGGTGTCTGGAGACAGCTACAGTGTACTCACTTATAATAAATAAACAAATCTTTAAGTACAAACAAATAAAACCATACAAAGAATCAACAAAACTAGGAGATGGTTCTTTGAGAAAATCAACAAGATAGATAAGCCCTTAGCCAGTCTAGCCAGAGGGCACAGAGACAGTATCCAAATTAACAAAATCAGAAACGAAAAGGGAGAGATAACAACAGAAACTGAGGAAATTCAAAAAATCATCAGATCCCACTACAAAAGTCTGTATTCAACACAACTAGAAAATCTGGAGGAAATGAACAATTTCCTAGACAGATACCAAATGCCAAAATTAAATCAGGTTCAAATAGACCATCTAAACCATCCTATAACCCCTGAAGAAATAGAAGTCATCAGTGGAAGTCTTCCAACCAAAAAAGCACAGGTCCAGATGGTTTTAGTGGAGAATTCTATCATACCTTCAAAGAAGGCCTAACACCAATACTCTTCAAACTATTCCACAACATAGAAACAGAAGGAACACTACCCAACTCGTTATAAGAAGCCACAATTACGCTGATACCAAAACCACACAAATATCCAAAAAAAGAAAGAATTTCAGACCAGTTTTTCTTATGAATATCTATGTAAAAATACTCAATAAAATTCTTGCCAACTGATCCAAGAACACATCATAACAATCATTCACCACAATCAAGTAGGATTCATCCCAGGGATGCAGAGATGGTTCAATATAAGGAAGTCAATCAATGTAATCCACTACATAAACAATCTCAAAGCAAAAAACCACATGGTCATCTCATTAGATGCTGAGAAACCATTTGAAAAAATTTAGCATCCTTTCATGTTAAAGGTCTTGGAAAGATAAGGAATTCGAGGCCCATATCTAAACATAGTAAAATCAATTTACAGCAAATCGGTATCCAACATCAAACTAAATGGAGAGAAACTTGAAGCAATCCCACTAAAATCAGGGACTAGACAAGGCTGCCCTCTCTCTCCATATCTTTTCAATATAGTACTTGAAGTTCTACCTAGAGCAATTAGACAAAAAAGAAGGTCAAATGAATACAAATTGAAAAGGAAGAAGTCAAACTATCACTATTTGCAGACTATGTGATAGTATATTTAAGCGACCCAAAGAACTCCACCAGAGAACTCCTACAGCTGATAAACAACTTCAGCAAAGTGGCCGGATATAAAATCAACTCAAGCAAATCAGTAGCCTTCCTATACTCAAAGGATAAGCAGGCTGAGAAAGAAGTAAGAGAAATGATACCCTTCATGATAGCCACAAACAATATAAAGTATCTTGGTGTGACTTTAACCAAACAAGTGAAAGATCTGTGTGACAAGAACTTCAAGTCTCTGAAGAAAGAAATTGAAGATCTCAGAAGATGGGAAAATCTGCCATGCTCATGGATTGGCAGGATTAATATAGTGAAAATGACCATCTTGTCAAAAACAATATACAGATTCAATGCAATCCCCATCAATATCCCAACTCAATTCTTCATAGAGTTAGAAAGAGCAATTCAAAAATTCATCTGGAATAACAGAAAACCCAGGATAGCTAAAACTATTCTCAAGAGTAAAAGAACTTCTGGGGGAATCAATATCCTGGACCTCAAGCTGTACTACAGAGCAATAGTGTTAAAAACTGCATGGTATTGGTACAGTGACAGGCATGTAGATCAATGGAACAGAATTGAAGACCCAGAAATGAATCCACACTCCTATGGTCACTTGATCTTTGACAAAAGAGCTAAAACCATCCAGTGGAAAAAAGATAGCCTTTTCAGCAAATGGTGCTGGCTCAACTGGAGGTCAACATGTAGAAGAATGCAAATTGACCCATTCTTATCTCCTTGCACTAAGCTCAATTCCAAGTGGATCAAGTACCTCCACATAAAACCAGACACACTGAAACTAATAGAAAGGAAACTAGGGAAGAACCTTGAACATATGGGCACAGGGAAGAATTTCCTGAACAGAACTCCAATAGCTTATGCTCTAAGATCAAGAATTGACAAATGGGACCTCATAAAATTACAATGTTTCTGTAAGGCAAAAGACACTGTCAAAAGGAAAAAGCGGCAACCAACTAACTGGGAAATGATCTTTACCAACCCTACATCCAACAGAGGGCTAATATCCAATATATACAAAGAACTCAAGAAGTTAGACTCCAGAGAGCCAAGTAACCGTATTAAAAATGGGATACAGAGCTAAACAAAGAGTTCTCACCTGAAGAATATCTAATAGCTGAGAAACACCTAAAGAGATGTTCATCATCCTTAGTCATTAGGGAAATGCAAATCAAAACAACCCTGAGATTCCATCTCACACCAGTCAGGATGGCTAAGATCAAAAACACAGGAGACAGCAGTTGTTGGCGAGGATGTGGAGAAAGAGGAACACTCCTCCACTGTTGGTGGAATTGCAAGCTGGTACAACCACTCTGGAAAGCAGTCTGGCGGTTCCTCAGAAAACTGGGCATGACACTCCCGGAGGATCCGGCTATACCACTCCTGGGCATATACCCAGAGGCTTTACCTGCATGCAATAAGGACACATGCTCCACTATGTTCATAGCAGCCTTATTTATAATAGCCAGAAGCTGGAAAGAACCCAGATGTCCCTCAACGGAGGAATGGATTCAGAAGATGTGGTATATCTACACAATGGAATACTACTCTGCAATTAAAAACAATGAATTCATGAAATTCCTAGGCAAATGGTCAGATCTTGAAAATATCATCCTTAGTGAGGTAACCCAATCACAAAAGAACACACATGGTATGCAGTCACTGATAAGGGGATATTAACCCAGAATCTTGGAATACCCTAGACACAATTCCCATATCAATAGATTTCCAAGAAGTTGGAAGGAGAGACCCCTGGTCCTGGAAAGACTGGATGTAGGGGAATGCCAGGACAGAGAAGCAAGAGAAGGTTGAATGGGGAAAGGAGGGAGGGAAGGGGGCTTATGGGACTTTCGGGGAGAGAGGAAACGGGAAAGGGCATATGATTTGGAATGTAAATAAAAAAAACTTAGAAAATAAAAAAAAAAGTTCATCAGTAAAAAAAAATATTTAATGCAACTTTTAAATTCAGATACGGAGAGTTGATTTTTTTTTTAAGAGGTAAGATGGTATAGAAGCAATCACGTAGCCGACGAACCCAGGTTTACTTACATGGAGGTCAAGAAGCCCAGGATGGATAACAAGAGAATAAACAATTTATCCATGAAACACTATCACAATGCTATAGGACAGTTTACAAAGAAAAAAATTACAGGGATATACCAGAAGTAGGATGAAAATATATGTTATCATTAGTAAGTACATTTGAAAGAGATAATTAAAACTGCCATGTACTCTGAAAGTCACTAAAGTTGTAAAATTGGCAAAGACAAAAATTTGTATTCATTTACTGTACAAAGCAAAATAAAACTCTATTGCTAAATATAAAACTATCGCTATTTAACACACTCACACATTCACACATACATATGTAATTCACAGAACATTAAAGAAGTTCTTGATCACATCAAGATGATGAAGAACTTCCATGGAAACTTGAAGAAAGTGGCACTTTCAAAACTATAATTTCTTTGAATAGAGAAATAGCCTAATAAAGAGTTTCTACCAGAAGTCTGAACTTAAAGTCCTTTATTAATGTAACTGTATCTCCTCTAACAAAGATAATTCATCTCTCCATTGTGTTTCTTGATTTCTTTTATCTTGAGATAGCATGGGTACTTCTTTAAAGATTGAACATGACTTCTTCAGGCCAAATTTTAGAGGAATGATTTCAGGGTCAGCCTGGCCATTTTAGTGAGAAAAGTCATCAAATGAGCAAAATAAAACCTTCAAAACTTGCAACATAAAGTTAATGATACTCGTTGATTAGAATTGACTGCAAGGAGGCAGAAACCCATCCTCACTTGCCAGAAGGACTACAGATTGTTTCCTCTAGTTGTTGGCTGAAATTGCCTAAAAAATAAAGTGACCATGTAGAATTTTGGTATGGGAAATGTGTTCGTTAATGACGTCGACTTTGTTAGTAAGTGATCTAGTCAGGCATCATCTATCTACCTCCTACGAGGAGAGCTCTAGGCTAGGAATGGAATATAGGTTAAAACTGTTAGAAAGAAAAAAAATGTGTGTTATCCTTTAAATTCATTCTGAAAGTATAGTCATAAAGTACTTCTTCCTCGTTTCAGGCATGGGCTGTGTGAATATATATATGTACTTGTCAATTTTGAATCTAAAAAGCTTTTGATTGAAAAAGTAGTTTTTACAAGTTTTATAATTTATAAATATCTTTGATTTAAATTCTTATAAAATAGCAGACAGTTCAAATCATTTCAAATTTATAATTAAAGCTTGAAATTGTATTGTCATTTCTTTATTATAAAAGATTACTTACATATGTACATTATATATATATATATATATGTGTGTGTGTATGTGTGTGTGTGTGTACATATACATGTATGAAATTGCTGAGGACACAATATTGTACTCTTAGTATGCCAAATAATTTGCCATTGTAAGTCTGTTATAATCTTTTCTACTTGTGGATTAGATGGGAGGTTATAAGCTTGGTGTTTGAATAGATTAAAACATTTGTAAAACAAAAATCAAATGTTGTAGCTACAGTAGACTAGTGAAACAAATTTAGTACAGGAACAATATGGTATGTATAGATTTTACTGAGGTGAATATAATCACTGATATGAAATTAACCAGTACAATATTGGTATCTTCTACCAGTATATTTAATCCCTTAAGTGGCTTTTATCTATTTTTTTATTGAATATAATTTTAATTTACATTTCAAATGTAAGACCGCTTCCCGGTTTCCCTCCTCCCCGAAAACCCCCCACCACCTGCCTCCAAGAATATGCTCCTCCACACAACCCACTCCCATGACCCCTACTTGATTTCCCCACACTGGGGCCTTTATTGAGACTTCACAGGACCAAAGACCTCTCCTCCCACTGATGCCCGACAAGTCATTCCTCTGCCAATCTTTTGGCTGGATCCACGTGTACCCCTTGGTTGATGGCTCAGTCCCTGTGAGCCCTGGGGAGTCTGGTTGGCCAACATTGTCATTCTTCCCATGGTGCTGCAACCCCACCCCTCATCCCCAGCTCCTCCAGTCTGCCCTCCAACTCCTCTATTGTGAACCCTGCACTCAGTTCAATGGTTGGCTGCTAGTATTCACCTCTGCATCTGTAAGGCTCTGGTAGGGCCCCTCCAAAAGACAACCATAAATGGCTCCTTTCAGTACACACTTCTTGTCATCCATAGTAGTTCCAGGGCTTCATGACTGTTTATAGGATCGCTTTTCCTTCAGTCTCTACTCCACACTTTGTCTCCATAGTTGTTCCTGTGATTATTTTGTTCCCTTTCTCAGAGGAACCAAATAACCCCCACTTCGAGTACTATGTTGAATAGATAGGGAGAGAGTGGGCAGCCTTGTGTGGTCCACGATTTTAATGGGATTGCTTCAAGTTTCTCTCCATTTAGTTTGATGTTAACTACTGGTTTACAGTATATTGCTTTCTCTATGTTAAGGTATGGGCCCTGAGTTCCTGATCTCTCCAAGACTTTTATGAAGGGATGCTGAATTTTTTTTTCAAAAGCTTTTTCAGAGTCTAAAGAAATAACCATGTGTTTTTTTCCTTTTGAGTTTGTTAATATAGTGGATTACATTGATGGATTTTCATATATTGAACCATCCCTGCATCCCTGGGATGAAGCCTACTTGATCATGGTGAATTATTGTTTTGATGCATTCTTGGATTCGGTTGGGCTGAATTTTGTTGAGAATTTTTGCAACAATTTTCATAAGAGAAATTGGTCTGAAGTTCTCTTTCCTTGTTCGATCATTGTTTGGTTTAGGTATAAGTGTTATTGTGGCTTCATAGAATGAATTGGGTAGTGTTCCTTGAGTTTCTATTTTGTGGAAGAGTTTGAAGAGTATTGGTATTAGGTTTTCTTTGAGGATCTGATAGAATTCCCCACTAAACCCATCTGGTCCTGGTCTTTTTTTTTTTGTTGGAAGACTATTAACAACTGCTTCTATTTCCTCAGGACTTATGGGACTATTTAGATGGTTTATCTGACCCTGTTTTTACATTGGCACCTGGTGTTTATCTAGAAAATTGTCCATTTCCTCCAGATTTTCCAATTTTGTTGAGTGTAAACTCTTGTAATAGGATCTGATTATGTTTTGAATTTCCACAGTTTCTGTTGTTATGTCTCCCTTTCCATTTCTGATTTTATTAATTTGGGTAGTGCCCTCTGGTTAGTCTGGCTAAGGGTATATCTATCTTGTTGATTTTCTCAAAGAACCAGCTCCTGGTTTTGTTGATTCTTTGTATGGTTCTTTTTGTTTCTATTTGGTTGATTTCGGCCCTGAGTTTAATTATTTCTTGCTGTCTACTCCTTTTGTGTGTATTCACTTCTTTTTGTTCTAGAGCTTTCAAGTGTGTCGTCAAGCTGCTAGTGTAAGCCCTCTCCAATTTCTTTTTAGAGGTACTTAGAACTATGAGTTTTCCTCTTAGCACTGCTTTCAGTGTGTCCTATAAGTTTTGGTATGATGTGTCCTCATTTTCATTAAATTCTACAAAGTCTTTAATTTCTTTCTTTATTTCTTCCTTGACCAAGTTATCATTGAGAAGAGCATTGTTCAAAGTCCACATGTATGTGTGTTTTCCATGTTTTTGTTAGAACTCAAGACCAGCCGTAGGTCATGGTGATCTGATAGGGTGCATGGAATTATTTCAGTACTCTTGTATCTGTTGAGGCTTGTTTTGTGACCAATTATATGGTCAGTTTTGGAGAAGGTACCATGAGGTGCTGAGAAGAAGGTGTGTTCTTTTGCTTGAGGATGGAATGCTCTATAAATATCTGTTAGGTTCATTTGGTCCATAACTTTAGTTAGTTTAAGTATGTCTCTGCTTAGTTTCTGTTTCCATGATTTGTCCATTGTTGAGAGTGTGGTGTTGAAGTCTCCCACTATAATTGTGTGGGGTGCAATGTGTGCTTTGAGTTTTAGTAAGGTTTCCTTTATGAATGTGGTTGCCCTTGCATTTGGAGCATAGATGTTCAGAACTGAGCATTCATCTTGGTAGATTTTTCCTTTGCTAAGTATGAAGTGTCTTGTCTTATTTTTTTGACAACTTTTGGTTGAAAGTCGATTTTATTCTATATAAGAATGGCCACTCCAGCTTGGTTCTTGGGACCATTTGCTTAGAAAATAGTTTTTCAAACTTTGAATCAGAGGTAATGAGTGTCTTTGTCACTAGGGTGGGTTTCTTGTGTGCAGCAAAATGTTGGGTCCTGTTTATGTATCCAGTCTGTTAGTTTATGTTTTTTTTTTTTTTAATTGGGGAATTGAGTCAATTGATGTTAAGAGATATTAAGGAATAGTGATTGTTGTTTCCTGTTATTTTCATTATTAAAGGTGGAATTATGTTGTGTGGTTATCTTTTTTTGGGTTTGTTGTAAGAAGATTACTTTATTGCTTTTTCTAGGGTGTAGTTTCCCACCTTGTGTTGATACTTTCCACCCATTATCCTTTGAAGCACTGGGTTTGTATAAAGATATTGTGTAACTTTGGTTCTGTCATGGAATATTTTGTTTTCTCCATCTATGGTAATTGAGAGTTTTGCTGAGCATAGTAGCCTGGGCTGACATTTATGTTCTCTTAGGGTCTGTATGACATCTGCTTAGGATCTTCTAGCCTTCATAGTTTTCAGTGAGAAGTCCAGTGTAATTCTGATAGGTCTGCATTTGTAAGTTACTTGATCTTTTTCCCTTACTGCTTTTAATATTCTTTCTTTGTTTAGTGCATTTGGTGTTTTGATTATTATGTGATGGGAGGAGTTTCTGTTCTGGTCCACTCTGTTTGGAGTTCTGTAGGCTTCTTGTATGTTCATGGGCATCTCTTTAGGTTAGGGTAGTTTTCTTCTATAATTTTGTTGAAGATATTTACTGGCCCTTTAAGTTGAAAATCTTCACTCTCTTCTAAACCTAGGATCCTTAGGTTTGGTCTTCTTATTGTGTCCTAGATTTCCTGGATGTTTTGGCTTACAAGTTTTTTGCATTTCACATTTTCTTTGATGGTTGAGTCAATGTTTTCTATGGTATCTTCAGCACCTGAGATTCTTTCTTCTTTCTCTTGTATTCTGGTGTTGATGCTTGCATCTATGGCTCCTGAATTCTTTCCAACGTTTTCTGTGTCCAGACATGTCTCACTTTGTGATTTCTTTATTGTTTCTACTTCCATTTGTAGATCCTGGATAGTTTTGCTCAGATCCTTCACTTGTTTGTGTTTTCCTGAAATTCTTTAAGGGATTTTTGTGTTTCCTTTTTAAGGGTTTCTACTTGTTAACCCATGTTCTTCTGTGTTTCTTTAAGTGATTTTGTGTTTCCTCTTTAAGGGTTTCTACTTGCTGATCCATGTTCTCCTGTTTTTCTTTAAGGAGTTTTTGTGTTTCCTCTTTAAAGGCTTCTACTTGTTTACCCATGTTCTCCTGTGTTTCTTTAAGGGATTTTGTGTTTCCTCTTTAAGGGCTTGTACCTGTTGATCCATGTTGTCCTGTATTTGGTTCCTCTTTAAGGGCTTCCACCTTTTTGACCCATGTTCTCTTGTGTCACGCCCAACCTCGACCCACAAGGAAAGACGCAACACGGCCAGGTTCTTCTCTGCAGCAATTTATTCAGGACTTTCTTGTTTTCTTCACCTGGGGACCCCAAGCCCAATAATGTGCCGCCTTATATGCTGGAGCTATTGCCGCCTGGGTGCTCTGTGCCTAGCTGTCATAATCTGATTGGCCAGATGGAGAGTCACCTAATTAGCATGAGGCTGACCCGGGAAAGCTGAGTCATACTGCCACAATACTGCGCTTGCGCCAAGTTGTTTACCACGGAAACCAGCGCCATCTTGTACTGGCGGATACATTGGCTCGCCACCCCCCCCCCTTTTTTGTTTTATTGAAGGCATTCCTACAAACAGGATATTTGGCTCGGCACCTGGGTTGAGCTGATTGCTTCTGTCTTAGGTCGTCCCTACAGTGACCTGGTCTTACCTGTCTAAGGGTTGCCCTATCGTCCACCGGGCCCCATGTCTTAGGTTGATCCAGGTACTGGGGAGGTTGCCCGTCGCTGAATACAATCAGAGCAGAGACACCCCTAATGTGCCTGATATCAGCCTGAGGGCGAAACCTTCACAAGTTGTATTATTTTAGGGAGGCAAGCCAGAGATGCCTGGCTCTTCACCATTGTCCATGGCGACCAGTGCTTGGTATACTATGGCCTTGTGAGCAGTATGCTCCCTTCTTAGGTGACAGAAGCACCACAGACATACAAAGGCTGCCAAGCACATAAGTGCAGCCATTGCGGCCATCCTCGGCCATTCCTTGATCCACGAGAAGGCTTGGCTGATCCAGGAGGTGAAGTCCCCCAAGGTGACAGGATCTATTCTTGTTGCATTGAGGGCAGTGATCTGAAAAACAAGCTCTTTAGTGAGCATTTCATCCCTCAAGCTCCAATTTCCTTTGAGGTAATTGCTAAGCTCAGCCTGCTGTGCACGCAAGCTTGTGAAATTCACCTGAATAGGGGTAATGCAGAGGCCTTTAAGAGAATGAACACAAGACAGCTGAATCATCTTGTGCATAAGGCAAGCTTTTGCCAGCTATTGCCAGTCTGATGGCGTAAGAGTGGTAAGCAGCAAACTTTCAAGTTGTGTGACAGTGTAGGCCACAGTAATGCCATATGTACGCACTGATTCTGCCAGCCCTTTGATGGTCTTAAAATCTAGAGGTGCATGATAGCGTCCGCCATCCTGTTGTTCAAAAACTGGGCAAGCTAGACCTAGTTCCTGACTAGCTTCCCTCCAGACCCCTGGTCAAAAAGACCGCTTGAGGCCTTTCTCATTATATGGAGGCGGCGCGGATGCATCACGGGCAGAGGCCTAAGGTGACAGTTTTTTGGTATTAGGTGTTTTTGTAAGCGGCAGGCGCTGCCTATCATACTCGAATGTTTCCTCCTCTAGTTCCTCTTGTTCACTCTCATTCAGCTCCTCCTCACTCGATCCTGAACCAGATTCCGAGTGTGTTCGGAGGGCATCCAGAGATGGGTAGATACTGAAAGGAGAGTCCTTAGGGGTCTCTTCTTTCTTACCTTTTGATTTTGTTTTTGATCGCCCGCTCTTATACGTGACGCTTCCTTTCTCTGATTGACTCTCTTGATGTTCTTTCAGCACCTTAGTTCCTCTTTTCATAGCCTCAGAACAGCACTGATCCTCTAGGCAAGCCCTTATTAACCTCCAGATTGGTCTCATGCCTGGTTTCAATTTCTTTTCCTCCCATGCTCGATCAAGATCTCTGCCTAGCTTCTCCCAAGAAGGTACTGTCAGGCTGCCAGAGACAGCAAACCACGGGGCTATGTTTTCACACTGAGTAATAAATGTCTGTATGTTCTGAGAGCTTATCTTAAGTCCCCTCACTCGCAGTAGATCCTTCAGGGCAATGAACACGGAATGGCTCATTGAATTCCCCATGCCGTGACCGTACTTATCTACTTCCTCTACGGGCTTATGGCACCTGCAGGCAAGGAGTATGACCAATGCTACAATCGCAAAGATTGGTGTCAGAATTGTGAGTAGCAAGTAAGGGTCCATACGTCCCCACTCTTCACCCTACAGGTGATCTTTATAGTTCCCTCCCGGAATCTTTATCGTTCCTACTTACACAGGAAACTTACTGGTACTGCTCCAGTTGCTGAGAGTTCCGAACCTCTAGGGTCCCCGTACGGGCCACCAGTTGTCACGCCCAACCTCTACCCGCAAGGAAAGATGCAACACAGCCAAGTTCTTCTCTGCAGCAATTTATTCAGGACTTCCTTGTTTTCTTCACCCGGGGACCCCAAGCCCAATAATGTGCCGCCTTATATGCTGGAGCTATTGCCGCCTGGGTGCTCTGCGCCTAGCTGTCATAATCTGATTGGCCAGATGGAGAGTCACCTAATTAGCATGAGGCTGACCTGGGAAAGCTGAGTCATACTGCCACAATACTGCGCTTGCGCCAAGTTGTTTACCACGGAAACCAGCGCCATCTTGTACTGGCGGATACATCGGCTCGACACACTCTTGTATTTATTTAAGGGATTTATTTATGTCCGTCTTGAAGTCTTCTATAAACATCATGAGATATGATTTTGAATCCAGCCTTTGCTTTTCCAGTGTGTTAGCTTATCCAGGATTTGCTCTTGTGAGAAAACTGGGTTCTGATTATGCCATGCTGCCTTGGTTTCTGTTGGTATGGATCTTGTGTTTGCCTTATACCATCTAGTTTTCTCAGGTGTTAGCTGGTCTTGCTGTCTCTGATTTTGGTTTATCTGTCTTGTAAGCCTGTATATATGTATTCCTGAGATTCCCTTTCTCTCTGTGCACACAGGTATGTAGGCTCTCCTGGGAGACCAGTTCTCTTGTGCTCCCAGGCCTCTCTGCACTCTAAATGACATAAGTACAGCTAGTTCTCTAGGAAGTATCAGGAGATGGTGTCTCCCCTGTGGCAGACCTTGTGAGATTCTGCCCCAGCAGAAAGAGCAAATGCCCTGTGAACAGCTGGTTCTCTAGGAAGTATCATGTCTGCTTCACTGCAGCAGACCTGGCAAGATTTTCCCACAGCAGAGTGGCTGGTTTGCTAGGAAGTATCAGGAGATGGAATCTTCACTGCAGCAGACCTGGCAAGGTTCAACTGTCCTGAGTGGCTGGTTCTCTAGTAAGTACCAGGAGATGGGATCTTCACCAAGGCAGAGCTGGCAAGTTTCTGCCCCAGCAGAAAGAAAGACAGTGGTGGCATGGGGACAAGACTCAGAAGGGACTGCTATTCAGAAGGGCGGGGCTTTTGGTGGTTGCTGGGTAGTGAGTCCTGCTGAATCTCTGGCAGCAGCTCTGGGCCTTCAGAGGTTGGGGGGGGGGGATGGATTCTTACCAACTGCCCTGAGTGGCTGGCTCTCTAGGAAGTATCAGGAGACGGAATCTTCACCTCAGCAGAGCTGGCAAGGTTCTGCCCCAGCAGAAGGGCAGAAGGTGGTGGCAAGGGGACAAAGCTTGAAGGGATTCACTTTTATCTATTCTTATGGCTTTTAAATTTAATCATATATAGCCTTCATAATCACAACCTATGACACCTCTCATATTTTAGTCACACCATTGCTTGTATACCCATTATCATTTTATTTTAATGACAAGCTCTCTCTTATCAAAACACAGATGATCATGCAAGTGATCTTTACTAGCAGAATCTTTCTTCTTTATGATAAGCTATTCTAGGAGTAAGTCCAAGTTATGGGGAGATTACTTATCTTAAAATGCTTAGCTTATAGAAGGTGTTATCCTCCAGAGACCACATACAATAGATGAGAAATGGTGATATACACTCTAGTAATCAAAGCATTGAGAAGGCATAGATGGGTGCATCCATCGAGGCATTTGGCAACCTCAACTAGCCTATTCAGCACTGTAAACAGCCTCAACATTTTCAAACATCTCCAGGTTGACTTCTCTGGCTTTCAAAAACTTATACACACTCACACACCTCACTCCCACTCCCTCATACACACCCCCTCACAACTACCACTTCAAACCCACCCCCAGAAGAGAGAGGGGGTGGACAGGAAGCAAGGAGTGAAAGGAGGAAAAAATAGGTTTGTTTTGTTGCTCAGAATTATAAGGAATATTGAAATATTAAAAATATAATGAAAAATATTTAACTTAACTTGTTCAGTTGAGTGACAGGGAAGAATATGGTTCCTTCTAGTAGCATTGAGTATTCTTTCATTTGTGTTAGACTACTAGAAATCATTTCTTTCATTACTTTCAGAGGATTAGTAGAAATCTCAACACAGTAAAGCATCATTATTGCGGACTCACAGATATCGAGAAAACAATTCAGGGATCCTTCAGACATCCTAGACCAACATACACTACTAGATTCTGTGATAAAAATGATATGTCATGTTTACTATTACCCACTGCTCTATATAAATGCTTCAATATAATGTAAACATTTTACATATATTTTGAAGTCTAAACTTTCACCTCATGTTAAGACACAACTCTTCTAAAATTATCTATATTTTGATAATCATATCCAAGTTACTGAACTTGGCAACAGTGACTTCCTTTGAGATGCTCAGAATAGTCAACACTTTTTCATTAAAATATTTGTTTGAATCATCATAAGTACATACAGATCATAAATTCAGGCACTTTCAGTCCTGGGGGATTTTTGTATGAAATCATTGAAGTAGACAAGTTGTGAATAGAAATTGACACAATAATATCTAAGTGAAAATGTGTGATGCTTTTTGAAAAGACATTCAAACCCTTCCCTTCGGGAGCTGTAAACATGTTAAAAGTAAACTGAAGATGCCTCCAAGATAAATTCACATCCAAAGAAACCATGTTGCCACCTGTGATTTAGACTGAAATATTTATAAGGTTGCAGACACTGAGATATTTTTTTAGTAATATACCAGCACTAAACAACAGAAACAAGTTGAAGTTTCAGATTACAGCAATATGTGAAAGAATAAAAATTTACTTAAATATTTTAATATGAATACATAAACATTTTAGTTCTTAAGAGGCTATAGTCATAAATATTGTCTCTTAAGTGGATGCAAATTAAAAGTGACTTCATGACTTTGTGAATGACAAGTTACAATTAAATTCAAGAAATATAATTATTATGGTTCCAAAATCATGTGCCTACAGACCATATAAGAATCAAATTAACAATGATTAAAAGTATAAGCTATAATAATGACAAATGATAGCTCTATATTTTGCGTGTTACTTTCCTTCTATGATAAGCTTAATCCAAGCTACATACTCTAGGTCATGATTATATTAATTATAAAACAGAATCATATGAACAGCTTACATTCTATAAAAATGAGAAACTTGGCATGCAGTATAACACAGAAACCACTGCATTTATGCCTATTTAAACATAATGTTTTTCAGTTACTAAAATAAAAATGTTAAGAGCAGTGGCCAGTAAAATGTACTCAAATTTTAAATCAATGTCACCTGGGAATGTAAGTGACATGGATATACAGAGAATGTCAAATTTAGTTAGGGAGTGGAGAATATATGTGGAGACAAGATTAAATACAATGAATGATTTATTTGCAGGAGTATATGATGGTAGAAGTTTTGTTTGTTTTTTTTTTTGTCAGACAGATTATATAAAGTTGAATCATCTTTATCATTTTCCTGTTTACTTTTTTACTATTATTTGAGAATTAAACTTATAGAAAAATACCCCCTCACTTAGCACCTACATATCTGTGTACATAGATGCAAGTATCATGCCAGTATTAATGTGTACATTATTAAAGTCATCAATCATCATACATATGTGTAGTTCAATCTACTGAGTCTAATTAGTGTTGTTCTTATTTGTAAATGTTTAAGGCTGGTCTCTTAGGACTGATGTCTTATTCTTGAAAAAATCTGGTTCTTTCCCCTTCACCTGCCTCTGACATTTTGTTGTTTTATGTACAGGTAGAGTCTTGGCAAGTTTATCTCCATCCATGCTGGGATACCAACTACTGTGGTATTTGTAGGTCTTGTCCAACATCAATCTCCCATTAAGAATACAGTCATAACAATCATCCTGATATTCAGGCTTTTACAATCTTTCCGCTCACCTTACTCTAGTCTTATGTTCCCATAGCCTTAAGGTATGTTTTAAGATACTTTTTAGATTATTGTGTAATTATATCATATATCCCTTCCCTTAATTCCCTCTAAAACCTCCCATATAGTCCCCCTTTTCTTGTTCAAATACATAGTCTTCCTTTCTGTAAATGACGATGTATGCTTCTAAATATGTAGATACAATTTTTTAGTACACAATGAAAATCACATCAATTTGTTATCCAATATTAAATGATCAGACTTGAAAGCATATCTAGACAAATAACATTATAGTGGTTTTGTTATAGACATCCTAACTGTTACCATGCATCCTTTGGCCACAAATTTTCTGCTTTCAGCCATTGTGGACTTCTGTAACAGCTTCTTCTACGGAAGAAAGTTTCAGTGAAGAACACTGAATGTTTTATTATTCTATGTGTATGAGGAAAGTATTTAAAAAGCAGTTGAATATGATAATATATCAATAACATGCTATATTCTCCTCTTCAACTTATGTACTCTATATCCATTGTTTCTGTCTAGGTATACAGTGTCACACATAAATTCCTATCAACCAGTTAGAGAGCTATTGGTTATCTGCAAAATATTAGTGTCACTCTCACATCATTGTGTATATCTTTCCAGAAGGGTTTCCTAATCTCTATGGAAGACCAGTCTCATACTGGATATTTCCAAGAGAATGAGGAAGCTACAGTTGCTGGATATTTGTTTGTTTTCATACTGATCAGTTCACCATAAACACTTATGTTTGGAGCAGAGAAAGATGGTTTTGACCAACTTTGAACCTATCACATATGGAGAAAGGCTTCACCAGTTTCACATAGGTTGGAGACATTGGTTTTTCTCATAACTGCCCATATCAACAATACACACTCATTTGACTTTACTCACTCAAAGCATTCTCTCCACACCCTACACCTGGTTGGCCGTGCTTAACATACTTTCTCAAAAATGCCTTCTTTTTGCTTGTTACCATGTATGTGTCCTTAGCATAACAATCTAAATGTTTTTCTGTGATCCAAAACCTGGAGATGTCATCTACCTTTAAAATCTTTCTCTTTTCTGTTTTGTTTGTGTTTCTCTTTTGTATAAGTGTTTTGTTTTGCATTTTTTCTTCTGTCCCTTGTTTGGTTTTGATCATGTGAATTTAAATTTATTATCCTATAGAAAATCCTACTTTTATGCAATCATACTTAAAAAGTTGAGCAACATTAGCACAAACAATACTCACTTAAAGAAACACACTCATGAATACATTGTTGGAATCTCGAGCCAGATGGATTTATAATCCAAAATTTGAATCCAGGTGTTGTATATTTTGATACACCAGATGGTATATTCTAAGCATAAATAGGTTTAGGGCAAGATACACATGTGATTGCATACTAACAGACTAATTAAGAGAGTAATATATAATCATTATAGGTACTGAGTACTTTTTAGTCAGGTGAAGATAACTTAGATATAGGGTTAGAACGTGATTCTTCTTTATTTTCTGTGATAGATGTTAGGTTCCCATTCACTTCCAAACTCCAAATTGCACCAGTGAGTAGCAGAGGTAGAAAACTATAAATATCTACAGCTGCCCTGCCAGGGAGTGGGGAAAATGTTGTGAAACAAATAAGAGGTTTCTCATTAGCAACTGTTTGTTTCTTTCTGAGAAGCAAGATGTTGCTGGAGAAATAATGTATCTCAAATGGAAAAAGAAAATTCTCTTTAGTCAAACACCTTCATCTTTTCTGTCAAAGAGAAACAAACATGCACAGGCAAGTGATTAATAGATATTAGTAAAACCGACAAAGTATTATCTGATTACAAGGGAGAAAGTACATAAGAAAAGATAAGTAGCTAATTACTTACCTAAATAATTAATCAAATAGACCCACAAAGAAAGGATTTTAAAAGTGCAAAGATTGTAGCCTTGAAAGACAGTTTCATTGTAAGTTTAATCATAGGATTCTAAGACAATTCCACCCACACTTCCCAACACTCCAAAAGAATCCAGTATAATTATATGGATTACAGACAAAACCCTTCTTTGACACAGAATCTTTCCAAGAATTAGAGAAGAGGAAATGCCCCACCTGCAAAATTCATATGCTCCTCTATTGACAGTTAAAACGTAATGAATTATATGTGTGATATACATTGTTCATAATTCTTAGCACCTTTTGTAGGTACCAACAAAAGAAGGTAGAGGCATATCAAACAAACAAACAATAATAAGTCAGTCTATGGAAAGAAAACATTTATCTTCAGGTTCAGAAACAAAATAGAGGCAAATTTATCAGATTTAAAAAAAAAAACAAGACGTTTATGTTAATATATTAAGGATTTAAATTGGGTTGGAGAGATGGCTCAATGGTTAAGAGCACTGTCTGCTCTTCTAGAGGTCCTTAGTTCAAATTCCAGCAACCACATGGTAGCTCACTACCATCTGTAATAAGACCTAATGCTCTCTTCTGGTGTGTTTGAAGACAGGGACAGTGTACTCACATACATAAAATAAATAAATCTTTAATAAAAAGGATTCAAATTAAAAACTGAACATGTATGCCAGATGGATTATACCAGCAGACAAAAAAAAAAACTGTTAAAGTCATCCAAAAATAAATTTTGAACTAAAACAGTGAACAACAATGTACAGTGCATTTTATAGACTTGTTATGGAGTGAATCCTCTAGTGTTTCAGGTAGTGCAGTTGTATTAAATGTAATGAAATTAGCATGATAGGACCATAACACGAGGATGCATGATGTGACTGAGAGAAATGAGGAATTGGGGTAGAAAATGTTTAACAGCAAACATTATATTTGTCTTTTCCTTTTTCTTTTTTGTGCAATGTAAATTTTGCACTGGAGAGGGAAAATTAAAAAGATATTTAGTTAAACACCAAAGAAGGTAGGAAAATGGGAATAATTCAATTAGTAGTTTTAAGAATGATTGAATATAATAAATAGAACTCATAGAACATGTGTAAGATCAGTCATATATATTTTGAGGCAATTATTAACACAATATTATATGCTATAAATGATTATCCCTAAATATGCATAAAATAAATTATTTAATAATAACAGTTTTAATATTGTTTTACAGTCATTGCTTAGAAAATATTCAGTAATAAACACACTCAAAATATCAATTTGTCTAATAATGGTTATAGAATTGGTAATCAAATTTATGAACAAAAAATATTACTTTATTTAAGGAAAGTGAGAGGCATATTTTGATGCATGAGTCAATCAAATTAGAGAAAATCTAGAACAATGCTTTTTAATCTAAGTGCTGGGACTCTTTGGGAGTTTATGATGATTGTTTACAGGAGTAGAATATTGAATATCCTGCATATCAGATGTTGACATTACGATTCATAATAGTGCCAAAATTACAGTAATGAAGTAGTAACAAAATGATTTTATGTCGTGGTTCACCACAAGATGATTGATATAATACATATATATGAAATACGATGTGAGGGTCACAGAATTAGAAACACAGATCTAGAAATTCTATTTTATTTGGTCCTTTGTAAGAACCAGGCAGAATTCAAACAATGCTCTGATCCATGGTGATATTTACACATGAACCTGCATTAAAAGTCAGTTCATTACAGAATTCAACTTGCTGGAACACACAATGGGATTTACAAAAACAGATTTTTGTTAACACTGTACACTGTGTACCTTTGAATTTTATTTTCAAATAGATTATGGAATGATACTCATTGGAAGTTTTTGAGAACTGTAGAGCCCATGAGCCTGAGAAAAAAGAGGTAAATTCTTTATCTCACTTTGTCAGCAATACTCCTAAAGGACTGGTAGAGAAAATATGGTGACTATGCCTTAATGCCTTCAAAATCAAAGTAGAAATTACCCACATCTTTACATGTAAAGAAAAAAATATAATTTTAGTGTATGACTATTTTCCAATATTAGAGATGGATGTTTTGCTTTAAAGATGAAAGCAATGATTTTAAGTTAAACAAACTAGAATACGTTAGAAGGAAGAGGTTTGTGATGTGCATACAAATAATGAAGAGAGGTTATTCCAATTATGAAACAGAAAAAAAACTGAAGAATTTCTCAGACATTTATTTGGAATGTAGTATATTCAGAAAATAATGAGGAAATAGAAGACAGAAGTAAACCACTGAACTATGTGTCTTAAGTCTCAAGAGAGATTTAAGGGAAAATATTTGTCTTTCATACATGTGTTAGAGCAGAAGCAAATGATCTAAGTCTAACAGTACGTAATTAGGATATATCTATACACACACACACACACAAGCATTAATATCATTATCTGTCTAATTTAGGACTCCATTGCTGTGAGTTCACACTATGACCAAGGCTCTTATAAAAGAAAATATTTAAGTGGGCTGGCTTATAATTTCAGATGTTTAGTCAATCCCATTCTTGTGGGAAACACAACAGCATCCAGGCAAACATGACATTAGTTAAGGAGTTGAGAGTTCTAGGTTTTGATATGAAGTCAGTAGAAGAATAATGGCTTCCACACTGGGTGGAACTTGAACATAAGAGACCTCAAAGCCCAACCCCACAGTCCCTCAGTGACACACTTCCTCCATCAAAGACCACACCTACTCCAACAAAGCTGAACCTTCTAATAATGCCATTGCCATGGGCCATGCATTCAAACACATGAGCCTGTGTGTGACATACTTATACAAACTCCCATATCAGCAATAAATAACACTACTGCTTTTGAAATGCTTCCTGGTTACTAAAGAAAGGTTTAGCAAGGGTGTGATGCATGGTCCTTTCACAGGACACTGAGTAACAAACATAAGGAAGCATAACATTTGTTTGGAGTATGCTACCATTGGCGCTGCTTTACTTCTTCCTTTCTTTACATCTTTTTGTCCACCTTCTCTCCCTAATCATTTTCTACTTTAATGTCATGAATTCATTCATGAGTTTGTGTATACATAAAAATCATACAGACAAGAGATGAACAAAGATACATGTTCTTTCTGAGTTAATTAATTTAATACTGACATCTCATCCAGTTCTTTCTATTTCTGAAATTAATGACATTTTATTCTTTGTATCTGAAGCAACCATAATATATATATTTGTATGTATGTATATATAACATATATACATATGTCACAGTTTTCCTTTATCCTCTCTTTCGATAGAGGCATCATCTCATATCATAATCTAACTATTGTTCATCAAGTGGCAACAATATTGATATCCAAGCCGCACTCAAGTAGTTCCTTTGGCATCTTTGTTATAAATATGAGGGAGTGGCATAACTTGATCAAAGGATAGGGCTGGATTTGTTTACAACCTTTCCAGGATTTGGTGATATTTGTTTTCTGAATGACGGCATTTGTGTGCTGAGATGGGATCTCATGTAGTTTGAATTGGCACTTCTCTGTTTGCTAGTAACACTGAATTTTTTTTTTTTTCGAGACAGGGTTTCTCTGTGTAGCCCTTGCTGTCCTGGAACTCACTCTGTAGACTAGACTGGCCTTGAACTCAAAAATCCACCTGCCTCTGCCTCCCAAGTGCTGGGATTAAAGGCATGCACCACCACTGCCCGGCTAACACTGAACATTTTATCTCTGCTTAGTGACCTGTTTTCTTTTTTTGTTTGTTTGTTTCTTTTTTTTTTTTTTTAGTTTTTAAAACTGCTTCACTTCATTTATTAGCTGATTTTATTGATTATTTTCTTTCCATTTACATTTTTTCACTTCTCTCTGTATTCTAAACAGGACTCCTCTATCAGATAGGAAAGATATTTTTTCTCACATGCAGGTTTTTCACTCAATAAAGAGAGAATTTTTGTTTTTAATTTATATAGTAGTTTTAAAATTCTATTAGGTCCTATATGCTAATAATTAACCTCATTCCTGAGTGGTTGTACCATTTCCAGAAAATTCTTATCTGTGCTGATATATTGAGAAGATTTTTGTTTTCCTCTCATAGTTTCAGCCTTTAAGCTCTTACTTGATTTCCACTGAAGTTGAGTTTTTAAAGGTCAGAAATAGGGATCTATTTTTAGTTTGTATGTGGATAGCCTGTATCCACAGTCCTGTGCACTGAAACATCTAATTTTTGACATCTTCATAAAACCTAGAAGCTACAGAGGCATCTAGGCTTATATCTGTTCTGTATCCTTTTTCCTTCTCCATTAATCTACGTGGCTAGTTTATTTTTAGATCTAGTGTGGTATAGGCCTTGTAGTATAGTTTTTATTCAATAATGCATAGGCTGTCTGTTGTTATTTGTACTTTCATATGAATTGTAACTTTTTTATACCTCTAAGATGAATAGGACTTCAACTTTGACTGCACCTACATCTTCGAGATAAGACATCCACTTTCAGAATATTACTTCTTGCAATCCAGGAGCATATGCAATCTTTTTACTTTCTAGTGCATTTCTACACTTATCCATTCTTTTTTATTAACTTCTCTCTGTCCATGTCTTTCACCTTCTCTCTAGGTAGTTTTAGGTTGCTTGTGAATAGGTTTGACTACTTGATATTCTTTAAGCTTGTTAATTATTGGTATGTAGGAAGGTTAGTAATTTCTATATGTACATTTTATATGTGGTCACATTTTATAGAAAGTTTTCACACAGAAGAGTTTTAAGATAGAGTGATTAGTGTCTCCTTTGTACAGAATCCTCTCCTCTCTTTATAAATTTTCTTAGTCAGGATTTCTATTCCTGAACAAACATCATGACCAAGAAGCAAGTTAGGGAGGAAAGGGTTTATTCAGCTTACACTTCCACACAGCTGTTCATCACCAAAGAAAGTGAGGACTGGTACTCAAGCAAGCCAGGAAGCAGGAGCTGATGCGGAGGCCATGGAGGGATGTTTCTTAGTAGCTTGCTTCCTCTGACTTGCTCATCTTGCTTTCTAATAGAACCCAAGATTACCAGCTTAGAGATGGTACCACAAACAAAGGGCCCTACTCCCTTGATCACTAATTGAGAAAATGCTTTACAACTGGATCTCATGGAGGCATTTCCTCACCTGAAGCTTCTTTCTCTGTGGTAACTTCAGCGTGTGCCAAGTTGACACACAAAACCAGCCAGTATGTAAGTACATCATTTCCTTATTTTCTGCCCTTATCCTTTGTATTTGTTACCCTTGTCATATGACTTAGCTGAGCCTTCACACTCTGTTAAAAAATGTGGACAAGTGATAATGTTTGCTTCACCATGATTTTATTAAATAATTTGAGACCCCCACCACAAATATGTTCAGTGTTGTCAGATTCATGTAATTTGTGGGTTTCTTGTATTTAGACCTCATCAAGTTTAATATCTCCCTTCTTTTTCTGTCCCTGCCCCATAGCTTTTTTACTAGAGGCTGTTGCATCCTGTCATTGTTTATTTATCCTCTTGTGTTCACTTTTGGTATGTTTTACATGTACTGTCTTTCATATGTTAAATTATCTCTGTATTTCTGGAATGAGGCCAACTTTATTGCATCTAAACTTTTGATGTGTTTGGAATTCATAAAACAAATATTCTATTGAGATTTTTGGTATTCAGTTTCATAGGATGATTGTCGTATAATTTTTATTGTGTTTTATTATTGTTATCTTTATCTGCTTTTAGTATCTCAGTGGCATTATCTTTATGGGATTTTATCATCATTCCTTCTATTTTTATGCTACAAAATAATTGAGAAATGGTAGTTCTTCTCCAAAGGCCACAAGAAATTCTTTCGTAAATCCATCAGAGCTTGAGCTTTTTTTTGCCTGAGACATATTATATTATTGGTTCATTCTTGCTTATTGTAGGTCTGTTTAAATTTTTTATATAGTATTATCCAGGACTTAATGTGGTGGGATAACTGAGTTCTGATATTGCCAAGCAGTATTGGTTTTTGTTGCTTATATTCTTGTGCTTGCTTCTCGTCATCTGGTTATCTCTAGTGCTACCTGCCCTTTGCTGTCTCTGACTGGAGCTTGTCCTTCCAGTGAGCCTGGTTGTGTCAGAACTCCTCAGAGTCCAACTGTCTCTGTAATCTTATGATTTTGGGATCTGGGGATCCTGAGAGAGTGGATATGGCAGAGCTCCTGGGAGTCAAGCTTCCTCTGGATGTTGTAGGAGTTTATGGGGAGCCTGAGCCCTGGGTCCACTCCAGGTGCAGATCCAAACTGGAAGGAAGTGTATGCTTCCTGCTGGGTGGAGTCTGCACATCCCTAGTACCCCAATTACGCAGGGTGTTGGGGTAGATGTTGTGACCTCATCTGTGATCCTGCTGTGTCAGAGATCCTGAAAGTCAAGCTTCGACTGGTTTTGTAAGAGTGGGTGAATTCCACTTTTATATATTAACCTCTTTATTGGGTTCATCTATTAGTGTCCTTGTGGAATTCTTTCAGTGGTTTACTTGCATCTTTATATTCTTTCTTTTCTTTTCCTTTCTTTTCTTTTTTCTTCTCTTTTCTTCTTTCCTTCTTTTTCTTTTTTTCAAAGGTGCTGATATTTTTGTGGGTTTTCTGAAAGACGTTATTCATTCTCCTTAGCAGTTCTCTCAAGGTCAAATTCCAGACATTGACCCCTTCAGTTGGCTATCCTGCTAGTATAGTTGTCCCATTTCAGAGATTCCCCATATCATTTCCCATGTCTAGTGCAGTTCAGGGAAACTTGCATCAGTGTTTCTTATACTGGATGTAGACAAGTTTTCTTCTTGTTTAATATAGTTCATTGTGATGACAGAAAGCTGCTTACCCATAGCTTGTAGGTGTCTTGAGGTTAATACTATGCACATAGTCTCATAGCACTTGCTCTGGGTTTCTGAAATGTGTGATTCAGACAGTCTGGAGTGGTCAAGCCATAGACAGTCACTACAGACAATCTGTTATCTTCGAATCAGAGTGCAGGGATACAGGAGTGGGTGGGTGGGTAGAGGAACACCCTCATAAAAACAGGGGGAAGTGGGTGGGATCAGGCTTTCTTGGGGTGGGGGAATCAGGAAAGGGGATAACATTTGCAATGTAAATAAATAAAATATCCAATTTAAAATAAAGAAATGTAATCTTCTTTATATATTTTGGATATTAGCTCTCTATAAGATGTAGGGTTAGGAAGATCTTTTTCTAATTAATAGACTGCCATTTTGTCCTATTGTCAGTGTCTTCTGGCTTACAAAACTTTTCAGTTTCATAAGGTCCCATTTATCAATTGTTGATCTTAGAACCTGAGACTTTGTTGTCTTGTTCAGGAAACTCTCTTCTGTACCAATGAGTTCAAGGCTATTTCCCACTTTTTTCTTCTATTAGATTTAGTGTAGCTGGTTTTATGTTGAGGTCATTGACACTTTGGTGTGAGTTTTGTGCAGTCTGATATATATGGATCTATTTGCTTTCCTCTACATGCAGCCATCCAGTTAGACTAGCACCATTTACTGAAGCAGTTTTCTTTTATTCATTGTATGATTTTGGCATCTTTATCAAAAATCAAGTGTCCATAGCTGTGTGTGTTTATTTCTGTGTCTTCAGTTCGATTCCATTGATCAACCTGTCTTTTTCTGTACCAATACCATGCAGATTTTGTCACTTTTATTCTGTAGCACAGCTTAAGGTCAAAAATTGTGATAACTCCCAAAGATCTTTTATTGTTCAGGATTTTTTAGCTATCTTGGTATTTTTTTCTATGTGAAGTAGAGAATTGCTTTTTAAAGCCTATAAAAATTGTGTTGAAATTTTGATGAGAATTGCATTGACTCTGTAGATTACCTTTGGTATATGACCATTTTCACTATGGTAATCCTACCAGTCCTTGAACCTGGGAGATCATTCCATCCTCTGATATCCTCTACATTTTCTTTCGTCTGGGACTTGGAGTTTTTGTTATACAGATCTTCTACTTGTTGGCTTAGAGTTAATCCAATATATTTTATATTATTTGTGATAATTGTGAAGCATATTGCTTCTTTTACTTCTTTCTCAGCTTGTTTATTATTTATAAAAAGAAAAGCTACTTACTGATTACTTTGAGTTAATTTTGTATCCAGCCACTTTGCTGAAGTTGATTATCAGATGTAAGAGTTCTCAGGCAGAATTTTGAGGGTTACTTAGGTGCTATCATATTATAAGTGAATAGTGATACCTTGACTTCTTCCTTTCCATTTTTTATTCCTTTGGTCTCCTTTTGTTTTCTTATTGATCTAGCTACAGTTTCAAGTACTATATTGACTAGATAGGGCGAGACTGGGTAGCCTTGTCTTGTCCTTGAGTTTTGTGGAATTAAGTTTCTATCAACTTAATTTGATGTTGTCTATTGGCATACTGTGTGCAGTTTTTATTATATTTGGATATATCTCATGAATTCCTGATCTCTCCAAGACTTTTAGCATGAATGGGTGTTGTATTTTGTTGAAGGCTATTTTAGCATCTAATTAGATGATCATGTGAGTTAGACTTCAACAAACCAAATAAACCAATTTAAAATTAAAGTTAAACAGAGAATCCTAAGCAGAGGAATTTCGAATGGCCAAGAAGCACTGAAAATATTTAGTTTTCTGAGGAACCACCAGACTGATTTCCAGAGTGGTTGTACCAGCTTGCAATTCCACCAGCAGTGGAGGAGTGTTCCTCTTTCTCCACATCCTTGCTAACACCTGCTGTCTCCTGAGTTTTTGATCTTAGCCATTCTGACTGGTGTGAGGTGAAATCTCAGGGTTGTTTTGATTTGCAATTCCCTAATGACTAAGGATGTTGAACACTTCTTTAGGAGCTTCTCAGCCATTCGATATTCTTCAGGTGAAAATTCTTTGTATAGATCTGTACCCATTTTTTAATAGGCTTATTTGGCTCTCTAGAGTCTAACTTCTTGAATTCTTTGTATATCTTGGATATTTGGCCTCTGTCAGATGTAGGGTTGGAAAAGATCATTTCCCAGTTAATTGGTTGCCGCTTTGTCCTTTCGACAGTGTCTTTTGCCTTACAGAAGCTTTGTAATTTTATGAGGTCCCATTTGTCAATTCTTGATCTTAGAGCATAAGCTATTGGTGTTCTGTTCAGGAAATTTTCCCCTGTGCCTATGTGCTCAAGACTCTTCCCCAGTTTCTTTTCTATTACTTTCAGAAAACTGGGCATGACACTTCCAGAGGACCCTGTTATACCACTCCTGGGCATATACCCAGAGGACTCCCCAGCATGCAATAAGGACACATGCTCCACTATGTTCACAGCAGCCTTCTTTACAATAGCCAGAAGCTGGAAAGAATCCAGATGTCCCTCAATGGAGGAATGGATACAGAAGATGTGGTATATTTACACAATGGAATACTTCTCAGCAATTAAAAACAATGAATTCATGAAATTCTTAGGCAAATGGTTGGAACTGAAAATATCCTCCTAAGTGAGGTAACCTAATCACAAAAGAACACACATGGTATGCAATCACTGATAAGTGGATATTAGCCCAGAAGCTCAGAATACCCAAGACACAATTCACATATCAATTGATTCTCAAGAAGAAGGAAGGAGAGGCCCCTGGTCTTGGAAAGACTCTTTGCAGCAGTGTAGGGGAATACCAGGACAGAGAAGTGGGAGGGAGTTGACTGGGAAACAGGGAAAAGGAAGAGGGTTTATGGGACTTTAGGGAAGGGGGGAACTGGTGAAGGGGAAATTATTTGGAATATAAATAAAGAATATAGAAAAAAAAAGAAATGTTCAAATTCTTGAGTCCTCAGAGAAATATAAATCAAAATGATTCTGAGATTTCATCTTATACCAATGAAGCTAAGTCTTCTATTCTTTGAAATCTCGTTTACTAGTTTAATGGATCCTTTTCTAAAACTGTGAACTTTACTATATTCTGCACAGCTTGTCACTGGAGACCGAAAGCTAACAATACCTTTTCAATTTTGGTAGGATGATCACTGACCATCTTTTGTTCTTTTTTTTTTATTGAATATATTACTCATTTACACTTCAAATGTTATACTCCTTCCCAGTTTCCCCCCTCCTTGAAAACCCTCAACCCATCCTTCCACCCCTGCCTCCAAGAATATGCTCCTCCACCCAACCCATTCCCATGACCCACTCAATTTCCCCATACTGGGGACTCTACTGAGCCTTCACAGGACCAAAGACCTTTCTTCACACTGATGCCCGACAAGGCATTCCCCTGCCAATCTTTTGGTTGGAACCACGTGTACCCATTGGTTGATGGCTTAGACCCTGTGAGTTCTGGGTTGTCTGGTTGGCCGACATTGTCATTCTTCCCATGGGACTGCAAACCCCCCACCCCCAGCTCCTCCAGTCTGACATCCAACTTCCCTATTGTGAACCCTGTACTCAGCCCAATGGTTGGCTGCTAGTATTAACCTCTGTATCTGTAAGGCTCCGGCAGGGCCCCTCTAACAGACAACCATAAATGGCTCCTTTCACTATGCACTTTTTGTCATCCATAGTAGTTTCAGGGTTTCATGACTGTTTATAGGATGAATCCTGAGGTAGGGCAGTCTCTGGGTGGCCTTTCCTTCAGTCTCTGGCCCACACTTTGTCTCCATAGTTGTTCCTGTGATTATATTGTTCCCTTTCTCAGAGGAACCAAATCACCCCCACTTTGGTCTACCTTCTTTGTGATCTTCCTGTGGTAAGTGAATTCTAACATGTTTATTTTGAGTTTTGGGCTAATATCCATTTATCAGTGAGTGCATACCTTGTGTGTTCTTTTGTGATGGAGTTACTTCACCTGGGATGACACTTTCTAGTTCCATCCATTTGCCTAAGAATTTCATGAATTCATTGTTTTTAATAGTTGAATAGTACTCAATTGTGTATATACACCATAATTTCTGTATCCATTCCTCTGTTGAAGGACACCTGGACTCTTTACAGCTTATGGCTATTATAAATAAGGCTGCTATGAACACAGTGGAGCATATGTCCTTATTGCGTGTTGGAGCATCTTCTGGGTATATGTCCAGTAGTGGTATAGCTGGATCCTCAGGTAGTACCATGTCCAATTTTCTGAGGAAACACCATACTGATTTCCGGAGTGGTTTTACTAGCTTGTAATCCCACCAGCAATGGAGAAGTGTTCCTCCTTCCCCCCATCCTCTCCAGCATCTGCTGTCCCATGAGTTTTTCATCTTAGCCATTCTGACTGGTATGAGGGGGAATCTCAGGAATGTTTTGATTTGCATTTCCCTAATAACTAAGGATGCTGAACATTTCTTTAGGTGCATCAGAGCCATTCAATTTTTCTCAGTTGTAAAGTCCCTGTTTAGCTCTGTACCCCATTTTTTTATTATTTATTTTATTTTTTTTTTTAATTTACATTCCAAATCATTTCCCCTTTCCCGTTTCCTCCCTCCCCGAAAGTCCCATAAGCCCCCTTCCCTCCCTCTTTTCTCCATTCAACCCCATCTCGTTTCTCTGTCCTGGCGTTCCCCTACCTCCAGTCTTTCCAGGAACAGGGGTCTCTCCTTCCATCTTCTTAGAAATCTATTGATATGCGGATTGTGTCTAGGGTATTCCGAGATTCTGGGTAAATATCCCCTTATAAGTGACTGCATACCATGTGTGTTCTTTTGTGATTGGGTTACCTCAGTAAGGATGATATTTTCAAGATCTGACCATTTGCCAAGGAATTTCGTGAATTCATTGTTTTTAATTGCAGAGTAGTATTCCATTGCGTAGATATATCACATCTTCTGAATCCATTCTTCCGTTGAGGGACATCTGGGTTCTTTCCAACTTCTGGCTATTATAAATAAGGCTGCTATGAACATTGTGGAGCATGTGTCCTTATTGAATGCAGGTAAAGCCTCTGGGTATATGCCCAGGAGTGGTATAGCCGGATCCTCCGGGAGTGTCATGCCCAGTTTTCTGAGGAACCACCAGACTGCTTTCCAGAGTGGTTGTACCAGCCTGCAATTCCACCAGCAGTGGAGGAGCGTTCCTCTTTCTCCACATCCTCGCCAACAACTGCTGTCTCCTGTGTTTTTGATTTTAGCCATCCTGACTGGTGTGAGATGGAATCTCAGGGTTGTTTTGATTTGCATTTCCCTAATGACTAAGGATGATGAACATCTCTTTAGGTGCTTCTCAGCCAATAGATATTCTTCAGGTGAGAACTCTTTGTTTAGCTCTGTACCCCATTTTTTAATAGGGTTACTTGCCTCTCTGGAGATTAACTTCTTGTGTTCCTTGTATATATTGGATACTAGCCCTCTGTCAGATGTAAGGTTGGTAAAGATCATTTCCCAGTTAGTTGGTTGCCGCTTTGTCTTTTTGACAGTGTCTTTTGCCTTGCAAAAACTTTGTAATTTAATGAGGTCCCATTTGTCTATTCTTGATCTTAGAGCATAAGCTATTGGTGTTCTGTTCAGGAAATTCTCCCCTGTGCCCATATGTTCAAGGTTCTTCCCTAGTTTCCCTTCTATTAGTTTCAGTGTCTGGTTTTATGTGGAGATCTTTGATCCACTTAGAATTGAGCTTAGTGCAAGGAGATAAGAATGGGTCAATTTGCATTCTTCTGCATGTTGACCTCCAGTTGAGCCAGCACCATTTGTTGAAAAGGCTATCTTTTTTCCACTGGATGGTTTTAGCTCCTTTGTCAAAGATCAAGTGACCATAGGAGTGTGGATTCATTTCTGAGTCTTCAATTCTGTTCCATTGATCTACATGTCTGTTACTGTACCAATACCATGCGGTTTTTAACACTATTGCTCTGTAGTACAGCTGGAGGTCCGGGATACTGATTCCCCCAGAGGTTCTTTTACTCTTGAGAATAGTTTTAGCTATTCTGGGTTTTCTGTTATTCCAGATGAATTTTTGAATTGCTCTTTCTAACTCTATGAAGAATTGAGTTGGGATTTTGATGGGGATTGCATTGAATCTGTGTATTACTTTTGGTAAGATGCTCATTTTTACTATATAAATCCTGCCAATCCATGAGCATGGCAGATTTTTCCATCTTCTGAGGTCTTCTTCAATTTCTTTCTTCAGAGACTTGAACTTCTTGTCATACAGATCTTTCACTTGTTTGGTTAGAGTCACGCCAAGATACTTAATATGGTTTGTGGCTATTGTGAAGGGTATTATTTCTCTTACTTCTTTCTCAGCCGCTTATCCTTTGAGTATAGGAAGGCTTCTGACTTGCTTGAGTTGATTTTATATCCGGCCACTTTGCTGAAGTCGTTTATCATCTCTAGGAGTTCTCTGGTGGAGTTCTTTGGGTCGCTTAAGTATACTATCAGATCGTCTGCAAATAGTGATAGTTTGACTTCTTCCTTTCCAATTTGTATCCCTTTGACCTCTTTTTGTTGTCTAATTGCTCTAGCTAGAACTTCAAGTACTATATTGAAAAGATATGGAGAGAGAGGGCAGCTTTGTCTAGTCCCTGATTTTAGTGGGATTGCTTCAAGTTTCTCTCCATTTAGATTGATGCTGGCTACTGGTTTGCTGTATTTTGCTTTTACTATGTTTAGATATGGGCTTTGAATTCCTGATCTTTCCAAGACCTTTAGCATGAAAGGATGCTGAATTTTGTCAAATGCTTTCTCAGCATCTAATTAGATGACCATGTGTTTTTTTTCTTTGAGATTGTTTATGTAGTGGATTACATCGATGAATTTCCTTATATTGAACCATCCTGCCTCCCTGGGATGAAGCCTACTTGATCGTGGTGAATGATCATTTTGATGTGTTCTTGGATTCAGTTGGCAAGAATTTTATTGAGTATTTTTGCATCGATATTCATAAGAGAGATTGGCCTGAGATTCTCTTTCTTTGTCGGATCTTTGTGTGCTTTCGGTATTAGTGTAATTGTGGCTTCATAGAACGAGTTGGGTAGTGTTCCTTCTGTTTCTATTTTGTGGAACAGTTTGAAGAGTATTGGTGTTAGGTCTTCTTTGTAGGTCTGATAGAATTCTGCACTAAAACCATCTGGACCTGTGCTTTTTTTGGTTGGAAGACTTCCAATGACAACTTCTATTTCTTCTGGGGTTATAGGACGGTTTAGATGGTCTATTTGATCCTGATTTAATTTTGGTACTTGGTATCTGTCAAGGAAATTGTCCATTTCCTCAAGATTTTCTAGTTGTGTTGAATACAGGTTTTTGTAGTGGGATCTGATGATTTTTTGAATTTCCTCAGTTTCTGTTGTTATTTCTCCCTTTTCGTTTCTGATTTTATTAATTTGTATACTATCTCTGTGCCCTCTGGTTATTCTGGCTAAGAGCATATCTATCTTGTTGATTTTCTCAAAGAACCAACTCCTCATTTTGTTGATTCTTTGTATGGTTTTATTTGTTTCTACTTGATTGATTTCAGCCCTGAGTTTGATGATTTCCTGCTTCTACTCCTCTTTGGTGTATTTGCTTCTTTTTGTTCCAGGGCTTTCAGGTGTGCCATTAAGCTGTTAGTGTATGTTGTCTCCTGTTTCTTTTTGGCGGCACTCAGGGCTATGAATTTTCCTCTTAGCACTGCTTTCATTGTGTCCCTTAAATTAGGGTATGTTGTGCCTTCATTTTCATTATCTTTCAAAAAGTCTTTGATTTCTTTCTTTATTTCCACCTTGACCAAGTTATCATTGAGTAGAGCATTGTTCAGCCTCCATGTGTACGTGGGTTTTCTTTTGTTTTTGTTGCCATTGAAGACCACCCTTATTCCATAGTGATCTGAATTAGGAGGCATGGGATTATTTCTATCTTCTTATATCTGTTGAGGTCTGATTTGTGACCAATTATATGGTCAATTTTGGAGAAGGTACCATGAGGAGCTGAGAAGAAGTTTTATTCTTTAGCTCTAAGATGAAATGTTCTATATATATCAATTAGTTCCATTTGGTCCAAGGCTTCAATTAGATTCAATGTGTCCCTGTTTAGTTTCTGCTTTCCTGAACGATCCATTTCAGAGAGCGGGGTGTTGAAGTCACCCAATATTATTGTGTGCGGTGCGATGTGTGCTTTGTGTTTTAGTAAAGTTTCTTTTAAGAATGAAGGTCCCCTTGCATTTGGAGCATAGATATTCAGAATTGAGAGTTCTTGATGGTGGATTTTTCCCTTGATCAGTATGTAGTGTCCTGCTGTGTCTTTTTTGATGACTTTAGGTTGAAAATCAATTTTATCTGATATTAGGATGGCTACTCCACCTTGTTTCTTGGGGCCATTTGCTTGTAAAATTGTTTTCCAGCCTTTTGCTCTGAGGTAGTGTTTGTCTTTGACATTGAGGTGTGTTTCCTGCATGCAGCAAAATGCTGGGTCCTGTTTAGGTATCCAGTCTGCTAGTCTATGTCTTTTAATTGGGGAATTGAGACCATTGATATTAAGAGAGATTAAGGCATAGTGATTATTGCCATCTGCCATTCTTGACGCTATCTTTATGTTTGAGTGGTTATCTACTTTTGGGTTTGATTCAAGAAGGTTATTAACTCATTTTTTCCAGGGTGTTGTTTCTCTCCCTGTATTGGAGTTTTCCACCTATTATCCGTTGCAGGGCTGGATTTGTGGAAAGATATTGTGAAAATTTAGTTTTATCATGAAATATCTTGGTCTCTCCATCTATGGTGATTGAGAGTTTTGCTGGGTATAGTAGTCTAGGCTGGCATTTGTGCTGTCTTAGTGTCTGCATGAGATCTGCCCAGGATCTTCTGGCTTTCATAGTCTCTGGTGAGAAATCTGATGTGATTCGGATATGTCTTCCTTTGTATGTTACTTGGCCCTTTTCTCTTACTGCTTTTAGTATTCTTTCTTTGTTTAGAACATTCTGTGTTTTGATTATTATGTGACAGGAGTTATTTCTGTTCTGGTCCAGTCTGTTTGGAGTTCTGGAGGCTTCTTGGACGTTCATCGGCATCTCTCTCTTTAGGTCAGGGAAGTTTTCCTCCATAATTTTGTTGAAGATGTTTACTGGCCCTTTAAGTTGCAAATCTTCACTCTCATCTTTACCTATAATCCTTAGGTTTGGTCTTCTCATTGTGTCCTGGATTTCCTGGATGTTTTGGGTTACGCGTTTTTTGCATTTTGCATTTTCTTTGACTGTTGAGTCGATGCTTTCTATGGAATCTTCAGCACCTGAGATTCTTTCTTCCATCTCTTGTATTCTATTGTTGATGTTTGCATCTATGACTCCTGATTTCTTCCCTAGGTTTTCTATCTCCAAAGTTGTCTCCCTTTGTGATTTCTTAGTTGTTTCTACTTCCTTTTTTAGTTCCTGGATGGATTTGCTGAGATCCTTCACTTGTTTGTTTGTATTTTCCTGTATTTCTTTAAGGTATTTTTGCATTACCTCTTTTAGGATTTCTTCCTGATGACCCACGTTCTCCTGCATTTCTCTGAGCGATTTTCGTGTTTCCTCCTCATGGGAATCCATCTGTTGATCCATTGTCTCCTGCATTTCTTTAAGCAGTTCTCGTGTTTCCTTTGTAAGGGCATCTAACCATTGATTCATTTCTTTAAGCAATTGTTGTGTTGCCTCCTTATGGGAATTCGTCTGTTGACCCATATTCTTCTGCATTTCTTTATGCAATTTTTGTGATTCCTTTGTGAGTGCATCTACCCGTTGATTCATCTCGTTAAGCGATTTTTGTCTTGTCTCCTTGTGCGCCTCCATCTTTTGAACCATGTTCTCCCGCATTTCTCTAAGCGATTTTTGTGTTTCCTTTGTAAGGGCTTCTAACTGTTGATTCATGGTCTCCTGTAATTCTTTATGAGATTTATTTGTGTCCTTCTTGTGATCCTCTAATAGCATCGTGAGAAGTGATTTCAAATCCAGATCTTGTCTTTCGGGTTTGGTGGGGTATCCAGGACTTGCTGCTGTTGGAGGGTTGGGTTCCGATGGTCCCATATTACTTTGATTTCTGTTAGTAACATTCCTACATTTGCCTTTTGCCATCTGGATACCTCTGATGTTAGTTGGTCCTGCTGCCACTGGCTGTTGGTTGGACCTCCTGTGAGCCTGCAAAGCTATTTCTGACCCCCCACTGGATTACCAGGATTCCCCTGGCACTGATTTCTGGGGCCTGCCTGCTCCTGAGTGACTTTGGAGCCCTGATGTGCCTTGCCCCAAGTGATCTTATATTGGGGAGGCCTTGCACATCCAAAGGCTCAGTCTAGTGGATTCCTGGAGCAGAGGTGGCCAAAGGGAGGCTGGTAGGCTCCTGCCCTGTGCAGGGGTGTGTGATCTCTCCTAGGGGGGGAGGGGCGTCCCTCTGCCAGGCAGAAGTCCCACAGCAGAGCTAGCAAGCTGGTTACTGCAGATCCGCCCAGCTCTTGGGAGCCACGTGCACACAATCCGCCCAAGACCCAAGTGATATTATGCTTGTCTGTCTCAGAGCCTGGCTGTCCCAACTTCCCGGCCGCTGGAGCAAAGATGGCGGAGTGTACTCTGCACACTCTCCGTGGTGCCGCTCACCCTGCAGACGCGATGGCCTGCAGATCTGGCACCCAGACAACCACAGCGCTGACCTGTTCTTGGGCGCAGATGGAAGCCCCAACAGGCCGTGTCCCAAGTGATGTTATATTGGGGGGAGAGCCTGGGTACCTGTCTCTTCAATGCAGTCTGCGGGAACAGAGGTCGTGGAAGGAAAGCTGGTAGGCTCCTGCCCAGTGCGGGGTCCCTCTGCCAGAAGTCCCACAGCAGAGCTGGCGCGCTAGTTACTGCAGATCAGCCCAGCACTTGGGAGCCGCATACACACAAGTCGCCTGAGACCCAAGCGATATTATGCCTGTCTGTCTCAGAACCTGGCTGTCCCAACTTCCCAGCCATTGGAGCAAAGATGGCGGAGTGCACTCTGCACACTCTCCGTGGTGCTGCTCCTGTACCCCATTTTTAATAGGTTTATTTGACACTCTGGAGACTAACTTCTTGAGTTCTTTGTATACATTGGATATTAGCCCTCTATTGGATGTAGGATTGGTAAAGATCTTTTCCCAATCTGTTGTAAAGTTTGTTCTGTCATGGAATATCTTGTTTTCTCCATCTATGTTAATTGAGTGTTTTGCTGGGTATAGTAGTAGCCTGGGCTGACATTTATGTTCTCTTAGGGTCTATATAATACCTGTCAGGATCTTCTAGCCTTCATAGTTTCCTTCATAGTGGGAGGGGGAGAAGGCTCAGAATGGGTTGCTATTCGGAAGGGCCGGGCTTTTGGTGGTTGCTGGGTAGTGAGTCCTGCTGGACCCCTGGCAGCAGCTCTGGACCTCCAGAGGTGAGAGGGGGTTCTTACCAACTGCCTTGAGTAACTGGTTCTCTAGAAAGTATCAGAAGTTTGAATCATCACTGCAGCAGAGCTGGCAAGGTTCTGCCTATCCTTCTGTTCTGTTTTGAAAAGTTATATTTGTTTTTGTTTGTTTGCTTGCTTTGTTTTTGTTTGTTCATTTTATTGAACCTGATACAATTATTGAAAAATGATACTTTTAGCCATCACTCACCTCTTCTTAAAGTTGTGATGGAACACTTTATGCCTAGTCCAGGATGGCTAAGTATGGGGATGTATGGGTTGTGGATGGGCCTGGTACTGTTCTTGTGAACCAGTCCCCTAGTGAATAAAGCAGACAATCACTAGGTGAGTAGGCAGGACTTCTGGGTTGGACAGAGAAAGAGAGGATGCAGGAGAGATTTACTTTCCTTTGGAGTTGGAACAGCTGAGGGATAAGATGTAGCTGCTATAATTTCCTAGTATCGTGGTGGATACGCAGGGACCTGCCACTGGAGGGATCAGATTTTAATAACGCTTACAAGATTAGGTTTCTGTTGATGCACCCAGAGATTGAGTTACCATTGTTTCTGAACTTAGTTTTTGTTGCATTTTCCTTCTAGAGACAGTTCATCTGGTTTCAAGAGAGAAAGGTACTGCAGCCAAGCATGAGTTTTCTGAGGTGCTCCACAAAGGCTGTAGGGGATTTGAAGCATGGGGGGCAGGGTGTGGGGGGTGGGGAGATTTTTCTGTAGCTCCAGTCCAGTGAAGCTCCACGAGATAAAACCAGGTCGGCCATTGCTCGCTAGTGTGTGGCCGCCCAGGCTGCTGGGTAGAGCTTCAGAGGCACCAGAATGGGAATCAGAAGCTTCTCCTTTTTTAATACTTCCAGCAACAGGTGTGACCCAGTTCCTGCCAGGGAGCATCCCTAGTCCATTGATAACCACGATCGATTTGCACATGTGCTAATGAATGCTGTTGGCCTGAATCCAATCTGGTGTCTCTTCTATGTTACTTTCAGTCTCTCTTTCTGGGGAATATACTTCCCCCATTACTCATAGCTAATCACTCTATTATAAATGAAACAGATGCGGTTCTTGGGAAGGAGGAATGGAAGTGGTCATGAAGCTATGGAGGACAAGGAACAGACATTCTGTTTGGTCTTTAGGGCCACAGAAAAAGATCTAGATACCATAACCATAGAGGCCATATAAACCAACCTGATCCTCTGTAGAAATTGCTTATTACAAGACTTGGCCTTGAATTTGAAATTATTAGGAGATACATGTACCCTCCCATCCAATGACTGCTGCATTAATTAGCCAATGTGAACTTGGGGACATTAAGGATAGAAAATTAAAGTGGTCTCAAGAAGAAAAGGTATGGATAAGATATCAATAGAATACAAGGAAATGATAGACTGGTTTATTTTATAGGAGGAAGGCTTGTATTTGATTTAGGAAAGTATATGAGGCTAGGGAATTGCTGGGGTAAGGAAACAAAAATTAGAAGATTAAAAGATGATATGATATATAAGCATATTTAAAGTTAGCACTTTGTTTTCCTAGGTACTTGAAGGATAGGAGATGATAATGCCTACCTAGACAGATATTAGAAAAAGCTAACTGTTTTACTTGCATAAATTTTAAAACATCATAAGAAATCATTTTAATCCTAGTAATTTGTCACTTTTCTGTTCTTACAAGAAAGAAGTTACTAAAGACTGCTGTCTGTTGTACCAGGAAATCACAAGAGCTGTTCCCAGGTACCCAGGAAAAACAGAGTATAAATACTATAGGAAATGTGCTTCTGCATTGTATTTATTTCTGTTTTAAGGAAGAAGGAGTTGGGATTAATGATTCAGGATTCATAGAATTTATGTAAATTTAAGGATTTCTAAAAAAAAAAATATTTAGACTGATCAAAGCCTTGATGTTTTAACTTTAATAAATAAAAGACTGTTCTATGCTCTCTGGTTGAGAGAAAACCAAAACATGACAAGAGAGAAGGTGAAAGAATTAGAAGAATGAGGAAGGAAAAAGCAAGGAGGAGAAGGAAGAATAGTGAGAGACCTGAGCCTAGAGAAAGAGAGATTACCTGAACTGAGAGTTTGCATGCCCCACTGAATCAGTCATTATTGAATCAATGCCCCTCCCATTGTCCTTTTCTCATGAACATCCTCACTCTGAGGCTGTACCTTGGCAGCTTTCTACATGCTCCAAGGAGGTTCTGACATAATATTCCTATATGTAAACACCATTTTTTAATTAAATTTAATGACATTTATGTTTTGAAGACACCACATTTTAATGCAGCTTCAGAAGGAGAAACTGGTAATATTTATAAAAGGAAAATTGACAATGTCTTTTAAAACTCTAATCTTGACATATTTCATGACAAATTGATTCTCTTCTCATAATCAAACATAAAGCTGTTAAAACTGTAAAATATCAAACCATCTTAGAATAAACATGGTAAATACATTAAAGAATCAGAAAGAGAAAGAGGAAGGCAGATTTAGGATTGCTAACTATTCTGATGATTTTGTAGTATATCTCATTCAGGAGTATTTTTTCATTAAGGGCAATATACTTCATAATTTAGCTACAGTAGTGTAAGCAGTAAGCATAATATTTATATTAAATTATGGATTGAAATATGAGATACATGCTTTAAAATGTATTAATAAGATTGAGCTTAATTTCTACTTATCTATGAAAGTACCTAGAAGATTCACTAGTAAGTCTAATTGGTATGAAATATTTTCACATGCTTCTGTTTTACAAATTACAACATAGTGTATGTGCTTACTTTTCTTTCTACACAATATCTGGTTAAAAATTATTACATGAATCCTTCCAGTTTCCATCTGTGCTTAAAGCTGACCCTGTGCCACAGCTTTCCTTAGCCAAAACCTTCAAGAAGAGAGCTGGTCTCCCAGGAGTGCTGACACACGTGAGAGCACAAGTGAGACCACCACTTCTGCACAAACACCTGGCCCAAGAGGAACCCGACCAGAGCCACCAGGACATAGGAACCAAGGAACAGACAGGGACAAGATCTTTATGGTTTCCTTCTGTACCCCCGAGCTGACCCTGTGCCACAGCTCTCTATACCCAAATTCCTCCCAGAGATAACTGGTCTCCTAGGAGTGTTGACACACAGGCTTACAGGAGGGACAAGCTACAGTCAGATACAGCCAGACCAGCTAACACCAGAGATAACCAGATGTCAAGAGGCAAGAGTAGGAACATAAGCAACAGAAATCAAGGCTACTTAGCATCATTAGAACCCAGTTTTCCCACTAGAGCAAGCCCTGGACTCCCCACCACATAGGAGAAGTAAGATTCAGATTTAAAATCAGTTCTCATGATGATGATAGAGGACTTTAAGAAGGTCATAAATAACTCCCATAAGAAATATAGGAGAGCACAATAAACAGGTAGAAGCCCTTAAAGAGGAAAGACAAAAATCCCTTAAAGAATTACAGGAACACACAACCAGACTGGTGAAGGAATTCAACAAAACCATTCAGGATCTAAAATTGGAAATAGAAAATAAAGAAATCACAAAGTAAGACAACATTGGAGATATGAAACCTAGGAAAGAGATCAGGAGTCATAGACACAAGCATCACCAATAGAATACAAGAGATAGAAGAGAGAGTCTCAGGTGCAGAAGATACCATAGAAAACATTTACACAACAGTCAAAGAAAATTTAAAATGCAAAATGCACAAAGCACCTAACCCCAATCATCAGAATTAGTGAGAAGCACCTAAAGAGATGTTCAACATTGCTAGCCATCAGGGAAATGCAAATCAAAACAACCCTGAGATTCCACTTCATATCAGTTAGTATGACTAAGATCAAAAACTCAGGTGACAGTAGATGCTGGTGAGGATATAGAGAAAGAAGAACACTCCTCCATTGCTGGTGGGATTACAAACTGGTACAACTATTCTGGAAATCAGTCCGGTGGAATCTCAGAAGATTGGACATAATACTACCTGTGGACCCAGCTATACCACTCCTGGGCATATACCCAGAAGATGCTCCAACATGTAATAAAGACACATGCTTCAGTGTGTTCACAGGACCCAGTTCCCAGAAGCTGGAAACAACCCAGTTGTCCCTCAACAGAGAAATGGATACAGAAAATGTGGTACATTTATACAATGGAGTACTACTCTGCTATTAAAACAATGAATTCATGAAATTCTTAGGCAAATGGATGGAACTAGAAAATATCATCCTTACTGAGATAACCCAATCACAAAAGAATACACATAGTATGGACTCGCTGATATGTGGATATTAGCCCAAAAGCTAGGAATACCCAAGGTACAATTCACAGACCACATGAAGCTCAAGAAGAAGACCAAAGTGTAGACACTTTTATCCTTCTTAGAAAGTGAATCAAAATACCCATGGCACACAGCCAACCAATAGACTGAGCATCGGTTCCCCAATTGAAGAGCTAGAGAAAGGACCAAAGGAGCTTAAGAGGTTTGCAGCCCCATAGGAGGAACAATAACATGTACCAACCAGTACCCCCAGAGCTCCTAGTGACAAAACTACCAAAAAGTATACATGGAGGGACCCATGGCTCCAGCTTCATATGTAGCAGAGGATGGCCTTTTCAGACATCAATAAGAGGAGAGGCTATTGGTCTGGTGAAGTTTTGATGCTCCAGTGTAGGGGAATGCCAGGTCAAGAAAGTGGGAGGGGGATTAGTAAGCAGAGGGAGGCAGGATGGGATAGTAGGTTTTTGGAGGAGTAAGGAGGAAAGGGGATACCATTTGAAATACAAATGAAGCAAATATCCAGTAAAATAACAAAAAAGAAAAAAAGAATCATGCTTCTGCTAGTAAAGATCATATGCAGGATCATTTGTGTTTTGATAAGAGAGAACTTGTCATTAAAATAAAATGATAACAGGTATACAAGAGAACAGGTATACAAAAGAGCACACATGGTATGCACTCACTGATAAGTGAAAATTAGCAAAATGGGTGGAATACCCACAATACAACTCAGGGATCACATGAAACTCAAGAGGAACAAAGATCAAAGAGTGGATGCTTCAGACCTACTTAGAAAGGGGAATAAAATATTTAAGGGAAATAGAGGGTAGGAGGTACTTGGGAGGAAGAGAAGGGAGAGGGGAAAAGAGGGGAAGATTCACCTGTGGGAGGAGATGGAGGAAATGTACAGAGGGTCAGGAAAATGAACAGAGCAATGGGATGTAGAATTCATGGTAGCAACCAGAAAGTCCCACATGCCAGAAAAGCAAGAGCCTCCCAGGACCCCACAGGGATAACAACAGCTGGAATACCCCACAAAGTGGAGGAGAACCTGCTGAGACCATATCCTGAGGTTAGACATGCCCCCCCCCATTTGAAGGATGTGCCCACCCACCAATCTCCAACATTTTAACCCCGAATTGCTCTTGTCTAAAGGAAACACAGGGTCAAAGAGTGGACCCGACACTGAAGGTAAGGCCATTCCCCATGCAGACCTCAAACCTAGACACTATTGAGGATGCTAAGAAGTGCTTGCTGACAGGAGACTAATATAGCTGTCTTCTCAGAGGATCTGCCAGATTCTGACCAACATAGATGAGGATGCTTGCAGCCAACCCATGGATTGAACACAGGGACCCCAATGGAGGAGTTAGGGGAAGGACTGAAGGATCTGAAAGGGCCTTATCTAGCATCAACAAGAGAGGAGGCTCTTGGTTCTGTGAAGGCTTGATGCCCCAGTATAGAGGAATGGTAGGACAGTGAGGCACGAGTGTTGGAGTGGGTAGGGGAGCAGCCTCATAGGATCAGGGTTAAGGGGGGATAGGATAGAGCATTTACAAACGGGAAACCAGGAAAGGGGATAACATTTGAAATAGAAATAAATAAATAAAATATCCAATAAAAAAGGGTAAGATTTATATATGGAGTTAACTACTCTAGATGATATAGATCTGTGAAAGTAAGTTTTATTCACTAGAAGTAATTGTAGTCTCAGAAGCTTATTGTTGATTGAAGTCACTCTTTCAATTTAAAAAAAAATATTACATGGGTAAAGAGGCAGAATTAAAAAGGCATTAGGTGTTTATATAAATACCCAGTGAATTTTTATCTATTGATGTGAAAAGACCTGTATACATAGAATTCTGCTCATTTTCTATTTCTGCACAACAAATTATTAATCTTTAGTTGTGTTCAGTTTTTTTTTAAACCATACACCGAACAACATATTTTTATTTAGAGTAACTCAGGTGTTTATTTGTAAGAGGTTAGAAATCTTGTGTGAGTGGGTAGACGTTCACATGTGTATATATGAAGACACATGCCTCCCGGCTGTCTCATTTCTGCCTCATTTTTCATAGTTTTTGCATCTTTGCTACCATATAGTCATAGAGAAAAGAAGACAGAAAATAAAAAAGGTAATAATCCTGTTTTGTTTCCTTTTACATTATTATTTTTAATTTTTTCATACAATATACTTTGAGAATTTTCTTCCCCTCTCCCTTCTCTTATTGTCTTCCTGTCCCTACTAATTCAACTTTGTGTAATTGCCCCTCAGTACAAAAAAACAAGCAAATGCACCAAAAATAAAATTTCATAAGAAACAAAAAAATACACACACACACACACACACACACAACACACACACACATAAGAACATGATAATAATTGTTGAGTTACTGAGAATTACTCCATTGGACAAAAACTTACTTTGTTACTTTGCCAGTTGATATACATTACAAATAATTTCCTTGTTGGGGTAGAAACTTGCGTCCACTTACATGTCTCTGTGGTAGGATTTTGTCAGCCAAGAATTGATGAAAGTTTTATGCATATGGTCACATTCATTTCAATCAATAAATTGTTATTTTTCCTTGTTTATTTACAGGAATTTAAATGCATATGTCACATCAGATATTTATCCTAGACATTTAAACAGCCATGATTAGTAGCTATTAGTTTTATTTTTTATATTCACAGCAGATATTTTGAGATTTGGGATAAAATCCAATCAAACAGGTATTCATTAAATCTGTTATTTACTATTTTTTGGTATCACAGTTATCATTTCTCACATAAAATTTTGAGAGAAGTAAAACTACTTAGCTTATTCTCTGGAAAAAAATATTTGGACAAATAATTCCTACTCCAGGATCTTATTTCAGTCTTATTATTGAAACAATCAAAGCACTGTATCATTCTAGTTATGATTTGGGACATATTGTCATGTCAAAATATGCTGTATGCTTTTCAGTTAAGAATAAACTATGAGATTTACATTTTATATAAAAACTTAAAAGATAATTATGATCTCTTTGTTGTTACCTACAGATAATATGCCTCCTAACTAATTACAATAATAAGGCTACTTTCATATATAAATCTGTTTTAGGTAATGAAAGTCTTATAGAAGGGCTTTTGGATCCAATTGGATATCAAATATGGCATCATGCAGTAAAGTATAATAATATAGTAACATTGAGTAGTTTACAAATGAGACCATGGCTAAATGTTTGATTTTCCTGGGGAAGAAAAGGCATTTACATTTCTGTGATCTTTTTTTTTTTTTTTTTTTTTTTTTTTTTTTGGTTTTTCGAGAAAGGGTTTCTCTGTGTATCCCTGGCAGTCCTGGAACTCACTTTGTAGACCAGGCTGGCCTCGAACTCAGAAATCCTCCTGCCTCTGCCTCCCAAGTGCTGGGATTAAAGGCGTGAGCCACCACCGCCCGGCTTCATTTCTGTGATCTTTAAACTGTCTTCTTAATTTTTTCTTTTTTTAAAAAAAATAAGATCATGTGATATTATCAGTGATGTTATTAATACAACTAAGTGTCTTATATTTCAAAACAGGGTAATTTAATGGAGTATTTTAAAATAATGAATGAAGCCTTAAATAATAATCCAAAAGTAAGTATATGTCATTTCCCTAACAAGAAAGAGAAGTTAAGTGACTTGCTTCTTAGTTTATTTTCTTTTGTCTATTAGCTAAATCATCAGAAAACCAGAGGATATATTTAGTTATTACACTGAAAAGAAAATGCAGATTAACAACAACTTCTAAAACATACTTCATGGGTGGCCAATTGGGAAAGAAGTTTCTGAAAAGAGGAAAAAATAGCTTAACATAGAGGATGGCTTTATCTAGCATCAATGGGAAGAGAGGCCTTTGGGCCTGTGAAGGCTGGATGCCCCAGAGTAGGAGAATGCCAGGGTGGTGTGGTAAGAGTGGGTGTGTTGGTGGGGGAGCACCCTCATAGAAGCTGGGGAAGGGATGATGGAATAGGGGAATTGCGAGGGGGAAACCAGGAAAGGGGATAAGATATGAAATATAAATAAAGTATTCAATAAAAAAATAAAAATGAAAGAAACCTCAAATCTATGGAACTCAAAGGTATATATTGTCTCCTAACATTTTTAGAAATGTTGGACTTTGTCAGGAATTTTTAAGCAACATTGTAGAGCCACATGCAGAACAGCATGAAATACCTGCATATTATAATCATCTTTTAATTGAAAAGTTTTATAAATTTTATACCATCATCATTGTATAACATATTCTAGGGGAGGAAAATAATATATGAAGACATGAAATAAATGTTAATTCTATTTATTGCAATGAAGTAAGGGAATCTTCTTCTTCCTCTTCTTCTTCTTCTTCTTCTTCTTCTTCTTATTATTATTATTATTATTATTATTATTATTATTATTAAAGTGTTTTTGTGTTGGGCCTTGGGACTTCCCTTTGTGCTCAATCCCACTTTGGGCCTGTCACTGGACCTTCTTTTCCTCAGGCTCCTCTCCATTTTCATCCCTCTAATTCTTTCAGATAGGAACAATTATGGGTCAGAGTTATGGCTGTAGGATGGTCCCCCTCTCCCTCATTTGAACCCTGTCTTCCTGCTGGAGGTAAGCTTTATAAGTTCCCTCTCCTTATTGTAAGGTATTTTATCTAAGGTTCCTTCATTTTAATCCTCTGAGTCTCTCACCTCCTGGGTCTCTGGTGCATTCTGGAGGGTCCTCCCAACCTTCTATCTTTGGAGGTTGCCTGTTTCCATTCTTTCTGCTGGCCCTCAGGGCTTCAGTCCTTTTCCCTTCCCCAATGTAAGATCAGGTTCCCTTCTTCCCCTCCCCAGCCCCATCTCTCCCCAGCTCCATCTACTTTCTCTCCCAGGTACCTCCCTCCCTCCCCACTTGTGATTGTTTCCTTCTCCCTCCCAAGTTGGACTGTGATGTCCTCTCTTGGGTACTGCAACATGTTGACCTTTTTGAGTTCTGTTGACTGTATTATGGGTATTCTGTACTTTTTTTTGGTTAATATTCACCTATTAATGAGTGCACTCACAAAAAGGGACCTAGCAAGACAGTACTACAGAAGACCCAACAAGCAGTTGAAAGAGTCAGGTGTAGATATTTGCACCTGACCAATGGACAGAAGCAGCTGACCCCTGCTGTTGAATTAGGGAAGGCTGAATGAAGCTGAGGGCAACCTTATAGGAAGACCAGCAGCCTCAATAAACCTGGACACCTGGGATCTCTCAAATCTGGACCATCAAACAGGCAGTATATACAAGCTGATACGAGGCCCCTAGCACACATACAATAGAGGACTGCTGGGTCTGTGTTCATCCAGAGATGTCACTCCTAACCCTCAAGAGACAGGAGGCCCCAGGGAATTTAGAGGTCAGATAGGGTGGGGGGATAGGGACATCCACATGGAGACAGGGGGGTGGGAGGAGGTATAGGATGTGGAATAGTTGGGGGGTGGACAGCGGTTGGCAGGTGGGGGATAAAATATGGAGTGTTTAAAAATAATTAATAAAAAAATTCTCACAAAAAAGAGTCTTGCACAAAATATAAATATTATAGAGTACTAATAACTTTATGTCATTTTTGTTTTAGAAGAAAGCTATTCTATTTAAAATACATTAGTTAGGTGGCAAAAAGTATTCTTTTTCCTATTCTGTTGAAAACATTATTAACAATAATCTTATATAAAACACTTGACCATTAAATTTTAATTTTTTAATCTCAAACTGTTTACTTATATTTCCTGAATGATAGGTATACTTTGTATTCTGTGAGTTAAAAATTGCACAGTTGCTTGATATAGTAGTCAGAAACAAAAAAATCTCATGGGTGATCGATGTCATGACTAATAGAGAAGAGTGTTCTATTCTAGTAAAACACTTTTTAGTGTATGCAAAGTATAAGGTAAATGAGTGCTGATTATATGTAAAATAATTTATATTATAAGTCATTAACTAAGACTCATAAACATGAATCTGGCTTCAATTTTTAAAGGAGATGACTGAATACTAGTCTGTCATGTAGAGGAATTTTAAACCAGCTACATGACTGCTCTGATAAGGTATTATATTCAAAGACCTTCTAGGTCTGTATGATTAGACTAGAATACAGACAAACCGCATACCATTAGTCTTTCAGCTAGGATACAGACATGCTCTTAATACACAGATGTTTAAATGCAAACAATGTTAGGTAAGTTTATAGAATAAAGCAGACATGTTTTAAAGTGAATTCTAGGTGAGAAGTAGACAAAGTGACTAATCAGTGAAAGATTTGACAGAAGTCAGAGATAGCATATGCCCAACTCTTAAGAGAACAGCAAATGATAGAAGAATAGGAGGATTTCTAAGCACATGTGGGGTGGGACGGGAGAGTTTTACAGAGATAGGTTATATTTCTTGACAGAAGGAGAAAGAGAATGATCAGGAACATGAAGATTAGAAGAAATTTCCAGAGTTAATTTGAGTCCAAGCAGAGAAATTCAGTCTGAAGCCAAGGGTAGCCAAATTTAATCAGTCAACTTCCAGAGACAGAACAGCTCAGTTGGACTGACCAGTCAGAGTTCAGAGAAAGCTGGAAGGGTAAGCTTGTTGAGCAGTAAGCCTCTGAGATGACAATTACATCTAATGAATAAAGTTACTTATAAGCACCCATAAAACAAAGATATACCAAAACAGGTAAAATAAATATCATTTTAATTAAGAAAATATAACAATATTCTTGAATATCTTATACACATGCAAATATGAACATTTTGATATTACATTTAATATTTATTATTCTTGTAAACCTTTCCAATTTTCTATAATATCTTTTTATAATGACCAACTATAAAGATGCAAGAACATGAAGCAAAAGTGGGTGGGTTGGTGAGCAGGGAGAAGGGGGATGGGATAGAGGGTTTTCAGAGGGGAAACCAGACAAGGGGATAACATTTGAAAAGTAAATAAAGAAAATATCTAAGAAAAAAAGTAAAGAAAAACAAATTTGTCTATCATTTTAAAAATTCAATGTTAGTTTACTCTATTCCCATGGAAAAAGCATAGAGATTCATGATTTACAAAAATAAAACAAAGATATGAGTCAGCAACCTTTCTTTTAAGTATATACCATTTTAATCAAATAAAAGCAGAATCACATAAAATATTTACACTCGAATATTCATTATGGCAGTATTCACAATAACCAAGACATGAAATGACCAATTTGCCTGTCAACTACTGGGTAGATAAATGGAAGTAAATGTGTGTAATAGAATTTGAGTAAATTTTAAAAAAGAGAGACTTTTTTTAAACCCAATAGGAGAAAATACACTAAGGGAAACAGGCCAAAGAAAAAATAAAAACAAGCAAATGAACAAACAAACAACAACCACAAAGAACATATTTCAGATTCTTATATATATTGAATTCATTTCAAGGTGGCATCATGGCTTTGGAAAATGTAGACTAATGAACACATTCGAAATTCTATAGAGGAGTAATTCTAGAGAACCAAAGCACACCTTGAAAAAAACCATATTTGGCAGTGTATCACATTGTGAACTGCTAATCTGTCAACCACAGCAGATATCATGTAGTATTCCATACTTAAGGAAAATAAACACAATAAGGCAATTATAAGATGGGTCTTATTTTGATTTGATACAGATATATATATATATATATATATATATATATATATATATATATATATGAAAGAGTTCTAAAACTCATAAGGTTATGATGCAGATATGCCTGCCTCTGTCTCTTCAGTGTAGAGATTAAATCAAATGTCATCACATCTAACTAAAACTTGCTTCCAAAGATTCTTCCATTCTTTGTCTAAATCGGGCCTATCATGGACTCTCTCAAAATTCTGTTCCTCCTTTATACAATTTATTATTATAGTCTAATAATTTTTAAATTATTTTTATTAATGATTTTAATTTACATGTTCAATTTAAACAGTGACTATATTTATAATATACCATTGGTAGACACACGATAGTACTATATATTTGTTGTGTGGAGCACTCTTAGTAAACACTGGATGAACAGAGTCCTATAACTAAAAATTAAACTCATGTGTTCAGTAGATGACAAAGTTATTTGTGAAAACAAGAAAATATGAAAATGTTTAATATTTATTAATCACAACATGGTTTAGTTGTGATTTAAATATTGATACAAGGGTCAAAGAAAGTGTGATAATTTAAAAATTAATCTAGATATACAAAAATGTTTCTGGGCTTACTATGTATAAATCTCTAAGGAACTAACTCTCTATAGTTATTACATTTATAGCAATAATTATGATGAGGAAACCCTCTATTTATATACCTCAATATAGCCACACCACAGCATGAGAATCTGCATCAGGGCTCTCCAACCTCTTTAGTAGAAAATAAATCAAACATAGAAAAGGGTAAAATCCATATTTCTTATACTAGATTTTGTACATTTTTCTAAATCTTTGTTTTAGGTTCCAAATCACAACTCTGTTAGCCAGAGAAAATAAATATTTTTAAAAATGTTAAAATCTATTGTACTTATTGAAAACTTATGGATAGATCTCTTGCTCTTTTTTTTAAAAGTGCATCAGCACTTTGCTGATAAAGAGTGTGTGACTCTTTATTTAACATCTATTTGTTTGAAATAATATAGCTTGCCACCAATTCTGTTCTTCAATTATTTAAATGTATTCTAAGTGTCAATGCTGAGGACTGCTTATTGAATCTGAACTGTTTCCTGTAAGATTATACTAGAGATTTGGATATTCTCAAGTCAAACTGCAAGTTGGCTCCTAGCTAAAGTGAGCTTTGCATGGATCTTGTAGTTATCGTTTAAAAAGTTTAGCACCCCTGGTCCTGGAAAGACTGGATGTAGGGGAATGCCAGGACAGAGAAGTGAGAGGGGGTTGAATAGAGAAAAGAGGGAGGGAAGGGGGCTTATGGGACTTTAGGGGAGGGAGGAAACGGGAAAGGGGAAATGATTTTGAATGTAAATAAAAAAAACTTAGAAAATAAAATAAAATAAAATAAAAACTTTAAACAAATGACTTGGGTTTAATAACAGTAACTATACCTTCAGTATGGGTAGATCTTTTCTATGAAGCATGAAATTTCTGATGTACCCATCCCAACTGGAAATATGGACCTTTAAACAAAATACCTCTGCATGGCAGAGAATACTCTAGTGTGGGATCATTTTGCTGTAGTAAAACCTATGGAAAATTAAAAGACAGAAAATTAGATCATCTCTTTAAAAAGAATATTTCTCTTTATTCCCTATTGTACTCTTGCATCTGAATATTAAATACATTCTTTTCTACAAAAAAAAAAACTAGTAGAAAATTTCCTTATATGTAAATGGACAAATTAAATAGAAACATAATAAATCTACATATGGGCACTAACTCCCTCCCAGTTTTAATAATTACCTAGGTTTGTACAGATTTAAAGACCAGCATTCAATATCCAGAGCTCTCAATTTATTCTTCAGCCTCTAGTGCTATGAGCCTCCATGATCTCCTCATTCAAACTTACTCTCCAACCAGCCAGCCGGAGGCCTAAATCCAGTGCCCAGATGTCTTCGGGCAATATATTTATGTAATGATCATCTTCTGTGCTTCCATCATGTCCCAACCTGCATAACACAACTCACAAGTCTCTTCTGTACAGTATCTAACCTGTATACCCAGCCAAACATCTTTACTTGTGTTCTTCTCTTCTAACTCTTTGAGCCCCTCTGACCTTGCTCTCCATGACTTTCCCATAACCAGAGACATCTAGTCAAATCCTGTATCTAATGCATGCACAGGCATAGTATAGCCTCCTCTACCAGTACTACACATAATCTCTTGGCTTTCATCCTGTTTATTGAACTCCAGTGCACAGGTCACTACAAGGTCATTTCAAACTTTCCCATTCATCCAAATCTATCCCTGGACATCAGGTTTGGACCAGCTAGTTAATCATATATACCAGTCCAGTTCATTCTATATATCTGATTTCATTCTACACAAATCATTTCCAACCTCTAGGCCCAGCCTGCCCACACATCTTATCTTCTTCTCAAACTTGCCCTGTTGATATGAGACTTAGCAGAGCAAAAAAAGTCTAATAGGCCAATATCTCATCTCAAAAATATAAAAATATAAATGATCAAGTTAGTATCGTCTCTACAAAATCTGCCAGTCCTTTAGAACTGCTTACCAATGAGCATTAGTACAATCCAAAAGAACAGCTATTAACTTTAATTCAAGATGTTTTAAAATGACACACAAAGCAGTTCAATGTAAATAAGAAAAAATAAGGAGAATAATATTCATGTAATACCCAATAAACACAATCATAGGGCTGATAGATATGACACAGACAATCTTGGACTTGGGAATAAAATTCAGTCAGGAGATAGAAGTATCTGAGATCCCTCAATCTGAAAAGAAGGTGGAACTGAAAAGCTACCAAATCAACTAGAGAACACAAAGTAAAACCTTATGAATAGACTGAACCAAACAGAAGATAGACTATTGGGACTTGAAGATAAAGCAAAAGATCTAAATCAGATAATCAAAGAATTAAAAATATCATAAAATGGAAAGGAACAAACAATGAACATGAAAAACAGTGAAGAATACCAGATATTTGAACTGTAGCACAAATGAGAGAGATTTTCTGTTCCGGTTATTATTGCAAGCTGGTACAACCACTCTGGAAAGCAGTCTGGCAGTTCCTCAGAAAACTGGGCATGACACTCCTGGAGGATCCTGCTATACCACTCCTGGGCATATACCTAGAGACTTCCCCTGCATGCAATAAAGACACATGCTCCACTATGTTCATAGTAGCCTTATTTATAATAGCCAGAAGCTGGAAAGAACCCAGATGTCCCTCAACGGAGGAATGGATTCAGAAGATGTGGTATATTTACACAATGGAATACTACTCTGCAATTAAAAACAATGAATTCATGAAATTCCTAGGCAAATGGTCAGAACTGGAAAATATCATCCTTAGTGAGGTAACCCAATCACAAAAGAACACACATGGTATGCAGTCACTGATAAGGGGATATTAACCCAGAATCTCAGAATACCCTAGACACAATTCGCATATCAATAGATTTCCAAGAAGATGAAAGGAGAGACCCCTGGTCCTGGAAAGACTTGATGTAGGAGAATGCCAGGACAGAGAAACGAGAGGGGGTTGAATGGGGAACAGAGGGAGGGAAGGGGGCTTATGGGACTTTCAGGGAGGGAGGAAACAGGAAAGGGGAAATCATTTGGAATGTAAATAAAAAAAATTAGAAAAAAAATAGTACCGCCCACCAGACCTCTGCATCAAGTCTTGGTATGTACCACTCAGGGAGGTTCTCACTGTCACCACTGACCCAATCTCTTCTAGCTAGTTCTCATAGCATCCCAGCTGTGTTTCCTCTCTACCATAGACTCTGTAAATAGTGGGAGTCCCACACTCCTGCCCAGCATCCAAATACCCAGTAAAGCATGACTCTTAAACTTAAATAGTTAACCAAATATATTTATGTAGACAAAACGCCCAATTACATAATGCCAATTTACAGTGATAAAAGTCTTATCCCAATTTTCTAACATCTCCAAAACACCAGAAATATATTTGAAGTCATCGGGATATCCACATCTCTCCCTCTCTCTCCACTCGTGCAGACCTCCACCCCTTCCTCTCTCCTTAGCTCCTATTCCTCTCCCCTCCAATCACTGGCCTCTTACTGCCTCAATATAAATGGTTAGAAATTATCTTATAACAATTTTCAACAAGATTTTAGAAGGAAACTTCCTCAAGCTAAGGAAAGACACACTCATTCAGATGAAGGAAGGTCATAGAACACCAAACATCAAATAGACAATACCAGAAAAGAAGATCTTCTAAGTTTTCATGGAAAAATATGAATATGGTAAGCTGCCAGAAAAACCCCACATAAATTACATATAAAGTCTATCAGAATAACAGATTTCCCTATAGAAAATTTGGAAGCAAGAAGAATCTAGAGCAATTCATCCTAAGTCCTAAAAGACAGTGACAGCATAGACAACTATAGTCTTTAAAATTATCTTCCAGAATAAAGATAATTTTCAAATTTTCATATTCAAAAAATGGAAAAACAAAAATACTGCAAACAAGATTCTGAGTTGAATATTCTGAGCTTTTGGACTAATATCCACTTATCAGTGAGAACATATACAGACCACATAAAACTCAAGAAAAGGAAGACCAAAGTGTGGATACTTTGGTCCTTCTTAAAAGAGGGAACAAAATACCCACTGGACAAGATACAGAGACAAAGTATTGAGCACAGACTGAAGGAAAGGCCATCCAGAGCAACCCATGGATCCAGCCACATATATAGCAGAGGATGGCCTTGTCAGGCAGTAATGAGAGGGGAGACCCTTGTTCCTCTAAAGGTTCAGTGCCCCAGTGGAGGGGAACGCAAGGATGAGGAAGCAGGAGTGGGTAGGTGGATGAGGGAATACCCTCATAGAAGCATGGTGGTGGTGGGGGATGGGATAGGGTATAACATTTGAAATGTAAATAAATTATCTAATAAAAATTTTCAAAAATAAAGATTTTGAGTTGAAGAGAGAAATGAGCATAGTGGAGAAACTTTGGAAAAAATGCAAAGTCATAATTATTCAAACATAAATTACCATTGATAATATACATACATGCACACACACACACACAAATCAACATCAAAAACACAATGACCATTATTATCAAATACACTTTCCATAGTAACTTTATATATTGATGATCTCAGTCCTCTAATCAAAAGACCTAGGCCTAGTAAATAGGTCAATTAACAAGATATATCTATCTATTGTCTTCAGAAAACCTGTTTTACCTTTAAAGAAAAAAATGGACAAAAGCAATCTAAACAGATTGAACCACAAAGCAAGCAAGAGTCATTATCTGACAAAGTAGACTTCAAACTAATTAGAAGATAAAAAAGAACACTTCATTCTAACCAAGAGATAATTGTACCAAGAACAAATGCACCTGATGTTGTGGCTCCTTATTCCTTAAAAATAAAAAACAAACAGAAAATTGTACTACTCTATTTAATGATGTGAGTAAACATTAACTCATTAGTACTAAATGATTTCAATTCAATTCTGTGTCCCATAGACAGGTCATATGAATATCATCAAATATTTATATTATATATCTATATATTATCATACACATACATCAAATGTTTTATATTATAAAATATTTTGAAATTACTGTATGTTATTACAAAATGAATTGATAAATATGAATAGAATTTGTATTTTGAAACAGTCTGAATAGCCTTGTCTGTCCTTAACTCATCAATTTATTCCCTTCACCATGTGCTAAGATGAAAATTGTATACCACCATACATATTCAAAGTAAAGTAATTTTATATTTTGATTAGGCCCAAATATAATACCACCAGATATTTATTTACCTACTAGAAATTTCAGAACAAATGTTTTTATTATTGTTTATTTTTTTTTACACTCAAGATTTTATTCTGCTACAATCCATCCTCCGACTGTTCCACAAACTATACCTCCTCCCTGTTCCCCTGTCTCCACGAGGATGTCCCCATCCCTCCACCCCTACCCCCACTCCACAAGACCTCTTCACTCCCTGGGGCCCCCAGTTTCTTTAAGGTTAGGTGCATCTTCTCTGAATGAACCCAGACTCAGCAGTCCTCTGTCCTATGTGTGTTTGGGGCCTCATATCTGCTGGTGTATGCTGCCATAACAATAAAAGAACAGCTGTGGGAATCCCCATTCCTGACCTCAAGCTCTACTACAGAGCAATAGTGATAAAAACCACATGGTATTGGTACAGAGAGACAGGTTGATCAGTGGAATAGAATTGAAGACCCAGAAATGAACTCACACACTTAGGCACACTTGATCTTTGAGAAAGAAGGCAAACAGATACAATGGAAAAAAGAAAGAATCTTCAACAAATGATGCTAGTCGAACTGACTGTCTGTATGTAGAAAAATAAAAATAAAACCATATTTATCACCTTGCACAAAGCTCAAATCCTAGTGGATCAAGGACCTCAATATGAAACCAGATACACTGAATCTAATAGAAGAAAAAGTGGGAAAGAGGGTTGAACTCATTGGCACAGGGAGAAATTTCCTAAACAGAATTCCAATGGTTCCTGCTCTAAGATCAAGAATTGATAAATGAGACCTCACGAAACTGGAAAGCTTCTGTACTGCAAAGGACATACTCAATAGGACAAATAGGCAACCTACTGATTGGGAAAAAAGTCTTCACTAACCCCACATATGACAGAGGGATAATATCCAAAATATATAAAGAACTCAAGAAGCTAACCACTAGAAATCCAAACAACCCAATCAAAAAATGAGGTATAGAACTAAACCTAGAATTTACAACAGAGGGATCTAGAAAGGCTGAGAAGCACCTAAAGAAATGTTCAAATTCCTTAGAGTGATCAGAGAAATGCAAATCAAAATGACCCTGAGACTCCACCTCACACCAATCAGAATGGCTAAGATCAAAACTCCAGGTGACAACTCAAAACAAAGTTGTTAATGGGCATTATTTCTCAAAGGCATTTAGATCGCCAAGGTATCATTTTGAAATTTACAAATAAATAAAAGTTTCTGAAGTTTTTAAGTGTCTATTATGTAGCATTTTCAAGGAAAGAAGTCTACATTTTCTTTTTATGCATTTTCTTACCAGCAGCATTTTACAGATCAGTACCAGAGGATGTAAGAATCATCTGTAGGTATCTTAAAGAGAAAACAAGTTGTGTATATAAATAGATAAATTTTTAGAACATTCGTCTACAGGAGCAACTCCTGCTGTGGATCTCTAACCCATGGGGCGTTTGTCTTCTCTAAATTGCCCACAAGGTCCCTCAGCTCAATGATAAACAGGAATCACTGGAAAATTATTCCATTCTCCCACATAATATTTCCAAATATACATGAGTTTTTAAATATATATATATATATATATATATATATATATATCAAATTATTTGCTATTCAGGTATATTTCATATTGAATCTTTCTGCCATCATTTTCTCCAATGTGAAACATTAATAGACAACTTTGAATTATAGCTTAGGTAAAAAGTATATAAAATGACTCTTCTATCATTCAATAAATGTATTTTTGTTTTGAGACCAAATGTGAGCAATCTATGTGAACAATCAATGACTTCCTCATTTTCTAGTTAGCACTAGAAGTCATGTTATTATTTAAAGTATTAAACTTATTTCTTGTTCAAACCTTTTTGGTGAAGATATATTTTTATGGTGACAAATTTAACCATTCAGTGTTGTGAATATATAATGTATCTTTTATCTATTGAAAAAGTCAGCAACATTAGGTAGATTCTTCAGTGTATTTTATTACTAGGCACAATGCACATATATTATTAGACTATAGTGTACATAAAGTTTTGCATAAGACACTGGTTCATTAATAGAGGTGGATTGTACTGATGTGGAAATGGAAGAGAAAAAGAAGAGGAACTGAAGACAGATGTAACCAAAGAAAGAGTGAATCTTTATTGTCTTCAGCAGTGATCCTGGTGATGGAAAATGACAATTACACTTGGTGATTCTCAGCTTTCCTCTGCACCAAATGTCTGGGGACTGCTGCCTGGTCAGTCAATAAAATCTGAGGAAATGCAGAAGTGTAGATTTGAGACCTTGGGTCAAGGAGAACTGCTAACTCCTGACACCGGAACTAGGCAAGAACAGAAATGTAAGCTCAGGGGACTTACCTGTTCTTTCTGAGATCTGGGTTAAGGCAGGTTTGGGAAAAAGTGTTTGAGGCATAGAAAGCCTTGGAAAGTTGGCAGTTGGATGTTGGGCAGAAATCAAGCCTTATTTTCGGCGTCTGGGACAGTTTCTACGTCATCACCAAGTGCTGGGTGGTGTCCAAAGAATAGACAGGGACAAAAAATGGAGCAGAGACTGAAGGAAGGCCCATTCAGAGACTGACTCCTCCGGTCTGCAGATACCAAACCACTGTTAATGTTGTCAAGACGCACTTGCCAACAGGAACCTGGTGTGACTGTGTTTCCTGGGAGGTTCTACCAGAACCTGACCAATGCAGACTGAGCTCAGGGACCTGGATGTAGGAACTGGGGACGAACTGGAAGATTAGAGTAGGATTGCAACCCCATAGGAAGAACAATGTTGGCTAGACCACCCAGTGTTTTCAGCAACTAGACCACCAACCAAAGAGTGTACAAGGAGGGATTCATGGCTCCAGCTGCATATGTAGCAGAGGATGACCTTGTCTGACATTAGTGGGAGGCAAGGCCCTCGAACCTGTGGAGGTTTGTTGCCCCAGCGTAGGGTAGAGGTTGCTGGAGTAGTAGGGCAGGGTGGGTGGGTGGGTGGGTGGGTGAGGATCCTCACAGAGGCAAGTGGAGGTAGGGAAAGGGAAAATGGAATGGGGGGGGCGGTTGTGGAGGGATAACCAGGAAGGGCGATATAATTTAAGATGTGAAAAATAAGAATGATTAAAAAAAAAAAGTAAAAGGATTTATGCTTTCTGTTCCTCCCTGTTCCAGAGACAGCCACATCTTGTGTGGTGTCAACCTCATCCCACAGAAAAGATGGTGAAGGTCTGTGTGATTGAGTTTGCTTGTATTGGGCACCTGGTTACCATGGCTGCCTCCTGCTCTGCACTTGTCAAAGTGGAGATTGTTGCCATCATGGTCTACATGTTCCAGGATGACTCTACCCATGGCGAATTAAACATCACAGTCAAGGCTGAGAATGGGAAGCTTGTCATCAATGGGAAGCCCATCACCATCTTCCAGGCATGAGATTCCGCTAACATCAAATGGGGTGATGCTGGTGCTAAGTATGTCTTGGAGTCTACTGGCGTCTTTACCACCATGGAGATGTAGGGGGCCACTTGAAGGAGGGACCAAAAGGATCAATATCTCTGCCCCTTCTGCTGATGTCCCCATGTTTGTGATGAGTGTGAACCATGAGAAATATGACAACTCACTCAAGATCATTAGCAATACACCCTGCACCACCAACTGCTTAGCACCCCTGGCCAAGGTCATCCATGACAACTTTGGCATCATGCAAGGGCTCATGACCACAGTCCTTGCCATCACTGCCACTCAGAAGACTGTGGATGGCCCCTCTATAAAGCTGTGGTGTGATGGCCGTGGGGCTGCCTAGAACATCATCCCTGCATTCACTAGCTGCCAAGGCCATGGACAAGGTCATCCCAGAGCTGAACGGGAAGCTCACTGGCATGACCTTCTTTGTTCAGGTCCACAGTGTATCCATTATGGATCTGACATGCCACCTGGAGAAACCTGCAAATATGATGACATCAAGAAGGTGGTGAAGCAGGCATCCAAGGGCCCACTGAAGGGCATCCTGGGCTACACTGAGGACCAGGATGTCTCCTGTGACTTCAAAAGCAACTCTCACTCTTCCACTTTTGATGCTGGGCTTGGCATTGCTCTCAATGACAACGTTGTAAAGCTCATTTCCTGGTGTGACAATGAATACGGCTATAGCAACAGGTTCGTGTACCTCATGGCCTATGTGGCCTCAAATCTGGACTGCCCATCCCAGCAAGGATACTGAGAGCAAGAGAGAGGCCCTCAGTTGCTGTTTGTGTTGTCAGTATAATTCACAAGATTTTCTAACAGTGTCTCCTTATATATAATTTCCATCTTAAATGCCCATAATAACAGGAGGGGCACAAAAGAATTGAAGAAAAAATTCTTTTAAATTCATAATAGTCATGGTTCCTATCAAAAGTTTTTGATGAGATTACATGTGTTGAGCCACACACATACTCAAACTACAATGTATGCTTATCATTCGCAGTAATTTTGTAAAATCATTTTAATACCACAAAAATGAGTCTTTCATTTTAATATAGCGCTATATTCCAATAATCGATGAGATGGGAAGTTCTTTGCTGTGAATGTTGACCCTTATTATGTTTGTTTCAATCAATGCTTATGGATTGAACCAATAAGTAAAATTAAAGGGAATTTCTTAAGATGGATCATATGTTTGTGTTGTCAGTATAATTCACAAGATTTTCTAACAGTGTCCCCTGATTTTAGATCCATAGTTGCCAAACACTTTCTTTTGTAATTTTTAATTAGTTGGCATAACAATAAACCATAAATGTTCACTTTCACACTATTTAACTTTACATAGAAAGCAAAATAATGTTTTTAAATGAATTTAAATTAATGTCAATAACAAACCCTCTGAAAGTGCATTAAGTCAGGACATAATTATGTTTTAAGATATTAGCATATAAGGAGTCATTTTTGCATCTTCTCTTTCAAAGCACACTGAGCAACTGTTAGTTTTGAGATGTGTATTAATATAGTAGTTGGCATACCATGAATAAATTGTCCATAATCACTTGCAGAGCAAATGATTTTGCCAAACCAAAAAAAAAATGGAATATCCATTTGGATTAAAGGCATAATTGAAATCCAGTAGTTTACATAATACTGAAAACTCACTTTAAAATGATTCATAGATACACATGGGAAAACCTGAAGTTCTAAAGTTCAAAAAAATAAAAAAAAAAACCCATACTGGATTAAAGTTAAAAAAATAAATCAACTAGATTTGAACTACTGATGCAAATGCTGGAGAAATGGTATCTTTGGGTCCCAGATTAAGGAAAAGAGTGAAAAAAAAATCCTGAGCAGAGAATGAGGACGGTGTTTGTCAAAGACTGAAATAAACAAGACAAAGAAATGTTTTTTCTTCCTTGCCAAACAATCACCTCTCTAATTCTTCTTAATTTCCTTTAATGTAATATATGACGACATTAGTCAAAGTAGCAGGATACAGTAGACAGAACCTAAGTTTCTAAATATGACTTTTTTGTTATAGCCTTTCTTATTTAATATACTCAATAACACCATTTGAAATCTCTTTTACAAAGAATATGTAGGATTTTTTTTAATGTGGAGATCAATCAATTTCGATTCTATAGGTGTAGATTAAAAGGCTATAATTAACTCAAAGCAGATCTTGCTGAACACAAAACTACAGTTCAGTTATTAAGAAAATCTGCCTAAAACTTATATTTAGAAAGTACCAGTTCAATTTTAACAATATGTGTATAATTAGAGGGCATCTGTCAGCCTCTTGAAGTTTCAGACAAAGATTTCAAATGAACACCTACATTTACTACATCCATTTATTGAAAATCATTGCAGAAAGCTGTAAGAAGATTTAATTAATGGTGATAATGGAGAAAGCAAAGCATCCTGGAAAAATGATGCTTGCTAATTTTAGTTGAATCATCTTTAAAAAGAGAAAAGGTGAGTATAGTAGTTGGAGTAATTGCTACAAATCAAATTATTTTTTAAAAAAATTATATTCTACATGGTTCCCATGAGAGAACATGGACCTAGTGTATGGTTCCTAATTATTTTCTTTAATCTTGCTTCTGTTTTACTGCATAGCCCAGTCTTACTTTGAATGTTAAACTTCACTTTCCTATAGAGTGACAGGGTAACAGGGCTAAACTTGCTGGTGGCCTTGCTGTGGTCAGACTCTTTCTACAAGGAACAGAAAGAAAACTGAGTTTAACTATAAAACACAACCAGCCGGGCAGTGGTGGCGCACACCTTTAATCCCAGCACTTGGGAGGCAGAGACAGGAGGATTTCTGAGTTCGAGGCCAGCCTGGTCTACAAAGTGAGTTCCAGGACAGCCAGGGCTACACAGAGAAACCCTGTCTCGAAAAACCAAAAAAAAAAAAAAAAAAAAAAAAAAAAAAAAAAAAAACCACAACCAATTATACCTAATAATGTAAGTTTATGAATATCAATATTCTATAATCTTATGTAATATTAAAAATTTCTAAAGAAGTAGATACATCTTTATAGATGGTAAAATTGATAAAATTCAAATATGCATACATACTCTAGAGATTTGTGATAGTACAATAAAATTTTCAAATAAGAAACTTTGAAAGCTCTCATGGCTGTTTTTACAGTTTAGATCACTTTTGATTGCATCACATTCCCTTTACAAATCATAAAATACTTGAAACTTTAGGCTTTCATAAAATGGCTGTAATTTATTTGTCTATTTTAATCTTTAATTACTTAAATAACAACTTTCTTCTGTTGGATAATTTTTGTGTATATAGACTTAAAGATTTTAGCTTATTTGTTTATTTATTTATTTATTTATTTATTTGGATGTTTTTCTTTCTGCTAGGTACCAAACTTAGGGCCTATCACACACTAAGCAAATACTATGTCATTGATCTCCAGTGACAGCCTAACTTCCTTTTCAGTAATGTCTTTTAAACTAGAGCAGATCTTGAAAATAATCTATGGATGATTTTCTTTAAGTGGCTTTTTAAGGGCATATATAGCACTTTCAAGTAAATATTGATTTCAGAGAGCAATGGCATGCAGCCTTGGGGTGTCTTAGGCTAGAATCAAGACCAGTCATACGAATTTTGTAGAAACACACTTAGAGAAATCTTGACCATCCGACTTATATATCAAAGCTTGGCAGAGAAAGAAGCCAGGCAGAATTGATTTGCTGAAGTAACCAATAAACCTAGCCACCAAGTGATTAAGTGGGATGAATACTTTTTGGAAAACAACATTGGATGGAGGCTAATAATTCCATCCAAATTGGAAAATCAAGGCTGGCTGAAAATAAAAAGAATGTTGCCAAGCACTTGAACATTATTTCAAGTCCTCATGCCTTATATTAAAAAAAAATGTAATACCACTTAGTTATGCAGAAGAGCTGAAAAACAAACAAAGGAAAGTAAGAAATATTAGAGCTAAAGGTTAAGTCCATGGTATGCATACACAATGTAAAACTATTGATCATATGATAAACCATAAACTACTATGAAATGTGAAATAGCCTCTAAAATTGAGTTTACATACTGGCATTGGATTTTGAAGACTTAATAATAAACTAAATTAACTTATTATCTATCAAGCAAATGTCAGAAGAAAACTAAAATCTGTATTTTCATTTGTATCATCCATTAGCATCTGAGGTAGTCCTCAAACATATGATATACTTATTAATGGTTATGTTTCTGGACCCCACCTTTAATTATATTTTTACACCCCTTTCAAAATAGAAAGTAAAACACATTTCATGTGACAGAATATAGGGTTTTATATTTCTCCAATTTATGTAAAGTGGAATCAAAAGAAACGGCAGTAAAATCTAATGTCAAATTCGTCTTTAAATGCCTTAATAATAGTACTCATTGATACAAAGTAATAATGGTCTCACCCCTATGCTCACACCTGAAACAATCTATATGTAATGGAGACTTTGGACTTTTTGCTTAATTTTGGGGTAGCTGATGGTTTGTGAATCTTCCTTAACATTTCAAACCAAACCAGCGAGGAAAACAATAAAAGCAAAGCCAAACAAAAAACATTAACGAAAGTCCATAAATCTGAACCTTCTTAGACAACACCTGTGGTTGACATCACTGGTAATTTCTCAGGGAGTTCTTTTGAATAACGTAGATGTTTTAATCAATATGTTATCTTTACATTTCAATCTTCAATTTTGGTTTTAGTTTTACTTTATTGTTTGTGTGTTTTTGTTTTTGTTGGACAGGGTTTCTCTGTGTACTTTTGGCTGTCCAGGGACTTGTTATGTACAGCAGAGTAGCCTTAAACTCACAGATATCCACCTGCCTCTGCCTATTAAGTGCTGGGATTAGAGGCATGCCCCTAATGTTCACTTTGTAATATACTTTGTAATTAGACAATCTCTGTGCACTCCCATCCTGCTTTGCATGACTTTTCTCATCATCAAAACCCTCATTGGAGAGGGACATGTGTCCCAATGGATACGTTTGCCGTGATAGATTATCATCACTCAGCACCCAGAGTTGGTTCACTCAGCATCCGGAGTTGGTATCAGATTTCACTCTTACCATTCATTCAGGATGTTTATTCAAATGAACCATGGCCTGAACCTGTCATCACAACATTACACAGAGTGTTCTCAGTGCTTTACAGGTATTCTGGGATCCATTTCTTCATTTATTATTTCTGCCTTGGAAACCACAGACCTTTCAGTATCTTGATGGCTTAGCCTACCCAGAATGTTATTTAGTTGAATACATAAATAAAGGTAGTAACACAATTTATCCTAAATTATACATCATAGATATATATCATTCTGCATGATCAACAACAGTATCTGAGATTACTGTTATTCTATTCCCTTCCTTTTTATTCTTACTATTCTTTTAAAGGAACTTACTCTGAGGTAGAATGGTATCTCAATCTAACATAATTCCCTAAACAAATAAAAAAACCCAAAATTTATCCTATTCATTGGAGTTAATATTAATCTCTAAAAATAGTCCCTTTGAGAGAAGCCTTAGGGTTTTTTTTAAATGTGACAGTATATTGTTTTATTAAGGTTGGAATATCAAGGGGCTGAAGACATAGTTCAAAAAGTAAAAGCCCTGGTTCTTCTTCTAGATAGTTGAGTTTAATTGTTAAAGCCCTCATTGTAGCTTATAACTGTCTGTAGCTCCAGTCAAACTTCTTCTGACATCTCTGGGAATCAGGAACACAAGTACTGTACAAACATACATGCACTAAACATTATATATATATATATATATATATATATATATATATATATATATATATATATATATAGAGAGAGAGAGAGAGAGAGAGAGAGAGAGAGAGAATAATTTTTCAATTAATAGATTAACATGTTAATCACACATGGAATTAGTTTGGATGACTATATTAACAGAGTACTTCAGCAGCATAATCCTTGCCCTTTGATTTTGCAAGCAAGAAAGGTATAGGGCAGACAAAGTCTTTAATTTGAAATGCCCATAGCTGATGCTGCAGGTCAGTTCTGTAATAAATAAGTGGTGAAAAATGGACATAAGATAGGCTGGCCCAACAAAATTAATGGTATTTGCATCCCAACTTAGACACATACATATTGCCATATTATTGATGATTATTAGAATTTTTTTTTGGATAAAGACAGTCAAATCCATACTAAAATGAAAGAGTCTTATTTTTTCTTTGGCATGCTACTTCTACAGTAGGTCTGCTTATCGTACACTTCAGATTTAATAAAACATATGACATTTTTGTATGTGTACATGAGAGAGAGACATCTTTAAAGCTTTTCTCAGGGAATAGGTGAAGGGCATAAAGTAATTGAGTAGAAAAATAAACAAAGTTTCTTTAAAATGCAGTCAAATGGTGAGGTTATAAAACAGTTATTCGGGCTGGTGAGATGGCTCAGCAGTTAAGAGCACTGTGTGCTCTTCCAATGGTCCTGAGTTCAAATCCCAGCAACCACATGATGGCTCACAACCATCTGTACAGCTATAGTGTATTCATATGCATAAAATAAATAAATAAATCTTTAAAACAGTTATTCTTGCTGCAGTATTTCAGAAATTACTAATCTACCATTTCTTTTTTACTGGTCTATTTATTTATTTATTTATTTATTATAATCTTTATTTACATTTCAAATTAATTTGCAATTTCAATCTCTTTTATTCTTATAGATGTGAACTCCTTAATACTTCACTTTTTAAACTGAGTCATACATTTTATCATAGGAGAGAAAATGAATATAAAGTAATATTAAATAGCATAAATAAAAGTTGAGGTCACTTATATCCTATAAAAATAACATGATAAAGTAATAAACTATATCTGATAGATTTATAAAAATATATTATGAAGGAATATAACTAGCAATGTAGCATGGCATTAGTGTTTATTAAGCATAATTAAAACAAATAATTTCAATATGAAGAAATGTATTTTTTGTAATTCACATAGTACTCAGAATGTAAAAATGTAATTTTATTAAAATTAATAACATTTCCCAAAATATTTTAATATTTTCAAGGATAGAGATTTTTAAAATAGGGAAAGTTCCTGTTTTGTGATTAGATTTTATTCATAGACGAGGAATACTGCATATGCTGACACTATTAGTGATGAGAAATATATGCATTGCATATGATATAATTTGTTTATTGATTGACTTGTGGATTTTTATTTATATTTTAACTTTTTATTGAATGTTTTTAAATTTCATATCATGCACTCCATCTCTTCATATTTGTCCTCCATCCCTGTACACTTCCCACAAAAGAAAACACACACACACACACACACACACACACACACACACACACACACACACACCAAAAAAGAATACCAGTGGATGCTATAATATGTCACATAGCATACCTTTTAGTCCACATATATTTACTTCCAATTTTTTTTTGCAAGGAGTCATTGGTATGGTTCAAGGCCTCTAGCTTATTCTACAGTATCAATATTGAACCCTCACCTGAGTTCTTCTTGAATATAGTGTTGTTGCCTCCTGTCATGGAGATCATGCAGCTTTGGATCAGCAGGACCTCCTCCTTCATGTGCTCCAGCAGTTCATAGATAAGGAAGATGTGGGGATGCCAACTCAAAGCCCTGGATTTGGACCTGGATGGTACCTGAGTTAGCACACCAGCTTTTCTGCATCTATACCACTAGGGTGAGCTCTGCAGTACTGCCCTGGCTATTTCACCCAATGATGCAGCTAGTAAAGGTTGGGGAAAGGCTGTCTCTTCCTTTTCATGGCATGGGAGTTGCAGAAACAGCTCTCCTTGGCTCATGTCCTCAGTATGTTCACCCTCACCCAAGCAACTAGGGCCAGTTCTTCTGTGCTGCCCAGGCAAAATATGAGACCCACTCTCCCAAATGCTGCAGCTAGCAAGGAGCTCTCTCTTTCTTTTTCATAACTTGGGGTTAGCTCTCCAGCTCTTTGCAATCTTTGAGGGGGAAGGCATGAGGACAGCATCTCTCCATTCCCCATGCTCCAACCATCATACTATAGAGCAATGGTGGGGCCAACTACCCTGGGCTCATATTCACAAGGCTAGGTTACAGGGACTGCTCACCTGAGTGCTGAAGCAAGTAAGAGGTAGGGACAGGTCTGCACAGCTCTTGGGCATCAGCACAGTCCCAGGTGGCAGCCTGTACCATGTATGTCTTCATAGACTTTGATGGTAATATGAGCCATGGACACTGAAGTAGATTCATACTGCCATGTGGCCATGGACCCACACATGAACCTTATGGATACAGGCCAGAATTTCACCATGGCCTCAGGTAGTAGGACAGGCTACTCACATCAGGCTATTCCTCTTTACCCTCACATCTCCAGTTCTGCTTCTTCATAGTGCTCAAACCTTTCTTCTTCTTTTTCTCTTCCACTTGTATATCACATACATGTGCATCATAGTGGCTTCGCTGTCATCTGAATGTCTTCCATGTATTTTTATTTTTAAAACAACTTTAATTGGAATGTAATTACTTTCACCCTTAAAATATTCTCCCTTCAATCACATCTATGCATATCTACTCCTCACATTCTTGGTCTCTTTTTCTTTGATAATTTTGTTGAGCACACACTTATACACACACGTATAAATAAATATATGACATGTAAATGAACTTTCTCGTTCCACTTACTATTGCTTATACATCTCTGATTTCCGGGTTTTCCACTGAGTATTAGATAATCAATTAGGGACTTTATCCCTAAGAAGACTAATTCTCACAGATACATTTAAGTTGATCCATATAATTTACATATTTAAACACAAAAATAAAAGAGTAAATTTAACTAAATAAAAGCACATGCACACTTACACATGCACACATGCATGCACACACACATGCATACATAAAGCTGAAAAACTATGGAATCTCAGATTTGTTGGTCAATTGATCTGGATCAAGAGATATACAAGATACACTCTGTAGTGGTTGATATTTCCAGTTGATATATTCATTGGAAAAAATTTGATTTTCCTTCTCTTAGCAGGTAAAAATGGGATGTCCATTTTTTTTTCTTTTTTTTTTTTTTTTAGGAACTGCACTGCACAATCTTTATGGCCACTATTGATATTTTGTGGAATCAAGCAAAACATGAAATCCAAAGAACTGTGCCTTTTTTTTTTAATTTTATTTTATTTACTAAGTTTTTTTTTATTTACATTCAAAATCATTTCCCCTTTGCCGTTTCCTCCCTCCCCGAAAGTCCCATAAGCCCCCTTCCCTCCCTCGTTTCCCCATTCAACCCGCTCTCGCTTATATGTCCTGGCATTCCCCTACATCCAATTTTTCCAGGACCAGGGGTCTCTCCTTCCATTTCTTGGAAATCTATTGATATGCGGATTGTGTCTAGGGTATTCCGAGATTCTGGGTTAATATCCCCTTATCAGTGACTGCATACCATGTGTGTTCTTTTGTGATTGGGTTACCTCACTAAGGATGATATTTTCAAGTTCTAACCATTTGCCTAGGAATTTTGTGTATTCATTGTTTTTAATTGCAGAGTAGTATTCCATTGTGTAAATATACCGCATCTTCTGAATCCATTCCTCCGTTGAGGGACATCTGGGTTCTTTCCAGCTTCTGGCTATTATAAATAAGGCTGCTGTGAACATAGTGGAGCATGTGTCCTTATTGAATGCAGGTAAAGCCTCTGAGTATATGCCCAGGAGTGGTATAGGTGGATCCTCCGGGAGTGTCATGCCCAGGTTTCTGAGGAACATCCAGACATCTTTCCAGAGTGGTTGTACCAGCTTGCAATCCCACCAGCAGTGGAGGAGTGTTCCTCTTTCTCCACATCCTGGCCAACAACTGCTGTCTCCTGTGTTTTTGATCTTAGCCATTCTGACTGGTGTGAGATGGAATCTCAGGGTTGTTTTGATTTGCATTTCCCTAATGACTAAGGATGTTGAGCATCTCTTTAGGTGCTTCTTAGCCATTAGATATTCTTCAGGTGAGAACTCTTTGTTTAGCTCTGTACCCCATTTTTTAATAGGGTTACTTGCCTCTCTGGAGTTTAACTTCTTGAGTTCTTTGTATATATTGGATATTATCCCTCTGAAGGATGTAGGGTTGATAAAGATAATTTCCCAGTTAGTTGGTTGCCGCTTTGTCTTTTTGACAGTATCTTTTGCCTTGCAAAATCTTTGTAATTTAATGAGGTCCCATTTGTCAATTCTTGATCTTAGAGCATAAGCTATTGGAGTTATATTCAGGAAATTCTCATCTGTGCCCATATGTTCAAGGTTCTTCCCTAGTTTCCTTTCTATTAGTTTCACATATATATATATATATATATATATATATATATATATATATATATATATATATATATATATATATATATATATCTGTCAGTTCCATTTGGTCCAAGGCTTCAATTAGATTCACTGTGTCCCTGTTTAGTTTCTGCTTTCCTGAACGATCCATTTCAGAGAGCAGGATGTTGAAGTCACCCGCTATTATTGTGTGCGGTGTGATGTGTGATTTGAGCTTTAATAAAGTTTCTTTTATGAATGAGGGTGCCCTTGCATTTGGAGCATAGATATTCAGACTTGAGATTTCTTTTTGCTGGATTTTTCCCTTGATCAGTATGTAGTGTCTTTCTGTGTCTTTTTTGATGACTTTAGGTTGGAAGTCAATTTTATCTGTTATTAGGATGGCTACCCGGCTCGTTTCTTGGGACCATTTGCTTGTAAAATTGTTTTCCAGCCTTTTACTCTGAGGTAGTGTTTGTCTTTGACACTCAGGTGCATTTCCTGCATGCAGCAAAATGCTGGGTCCTGTTTACATATCCAGTCTGTTAGTCTATGTCTTTTTATTGGGGAATGGAGACCATTGATATTAAGAGAGATTAAGGCATAGTGATTATTACCACCTGCCATTCTTGACATTATCTTTATGTTTGAGTGGTTATCTCCTTTCGGGTTTGATGCAAGAAGGTTACTATCTCATTTTTTCCAGGGTGTTGTTTCTCTCCCTGTATTGGAGGTTTCCACCTATTATCCTTTGCAGGACTGGGTTTTGGAAAGATATTGTGAAAAATTGTTTTATCATGGAATATCTTGTTCTCTCCATCTATGGTGATGAGAGTTTTGCTGTGTAAAGTAGTCTAGGCTCGCATTTGTGCTCTCTTAGTGTCTGCATGAGATCTGCCCAGGATCTTCTGGCTTTCATAGTCTCTGGAGAGAAGTCTGATGTGATTCGGATATGTCTTCCTTTGTATGTTACTTGGCCCTTTTCTCTTACTGCATTTAGTATTCTTTCTTTGTTTAGAACATTCGGTGTTTTGATTATTATGTGACGGGAGGTATTTCTGTTCTGGTCCAGTCTGTTTGGAGTTCTGTAGGCTTCTTGGACGTTCATCGGCATCTCTCTCTTTAGGTTAGGGAAGTTTTCCTCCATAATTTTGTTGAAGATGTTTACTGGCCCTTTAAGTTGCAAATCTTCACTCTCATCTATACCTATAGTCCTTAGGTTTGGTCTTCTCATTGTGTCCTGGATTTCCTGGATGTTTTGGGTTACACGTTTTTTGCATTTTGCATTTTCTTTGACTGTTGAGTCGATGCTTTCTATGGTATCTTTCTTCCATCTCTTGTATTCTAATGTTGATGTTTGCATCTATGACTCCTGATTTCTTCCCAAGGTTTTCTATCTCCAAAGTTGTCTCCCTTTGTGATTTCTTAGTTGTTTCTACTTCCCTTTTTAGATCCTGGATGGATTTGCTGAGATCCTTCACTTGTTTGTTTGTATTTTCGTGTATTTCTTTAAGGTATTTTTGCATTTCCTCTTTCAGGATTTCTGCCTGTTGACCCAAGTTCTCTTCTATTTCTCTAAGCGATTTTTGTGTTTCCTCCTCATGGACTTCCATCTCTTGATCCATCACCTCCTGCATTTCTTTAAGCAGTTCTCGTGTTTCCTTTGTAAGGGCATCTATCCGTTGATTCATTTCTTTAAGCAATTTTTGTGTTGCCTCCTTATGGGCATCCGTCTGTTGACCCATATTCTTCTGCATTTCTTTATGCAATTTTTGTGATTCCTTTGTGAGTGCATCTATCCGTTGATTCATCTCGTTAAGAGATTTTTGTGTTGTCTCCTTGTGGGCCTCCTTCTTTTGATCCATGTTCTCTTGCATTTCTCTAAGCGGTCTTTGTGTTTCCTTTGTAAGGGCTTCTAACCATTGTTTCATGGTCTCCTGTAATTCTTTATTAGATTTATTTGTGTCGTTCTTGTGATCCTCTAATAGCATCATGAGAAGTGATTTTAAATCCAGATCTTGTATTTCAGGTGTGGTGGGGTAACCAGGACTTGCTGTTTGTTGGAGAGTTGGGTTCAGATGGTGCCATATTACTTTGATTTCTGTTAATAACGTTCCTACGTTTGCCTTTTGCCATCTGGTTACCTCTGGTGTTAGTTGGTCCTGCTGTCACTGGCTGTTGGTTGGACCTCCTGTGAGACTGCAAAGCTATTTCTGGCCCCCCTGGATTACCAGGATTCCCCTGGCAGCGATTTCTGGGGCCTGCCCTGCTCCTGAGTGACTTTGGAGCCCTGATGTGCCTTGCCCCAAGTGATGTTATATTGGGGAGTCCCTGCACATCCAAAGGCTCAGCGTGATGGATTCCTGGAGCAGATGTCACCAAAGGGAGGCTGGTAGGCTCCCGCCCAGTGCAGGGGTGTGTGATCTCTCGGGGGTGGGGTGGGAGGGGGCGTCCCTCTGCAAGGCAGAAGTCCCACAGCAGGGCTGGTGGGTCAATTACTGCAGACCTGCCCAGCTCTTGGAGCAGGATACACACAAGCTGCCTGAGGCCCAAGAGATATTATGCCTGTCTGTCTCTGAGCCTGGCGGTCCCAACTACCTGGACACTGGAGCAAACATGCCGGAGTGCACTCTGCACTCTCTCGGTGGTGCAGATGGTCCACAGCAGAGCTGGCGCCCAGACGACCACAGTGGTGTCCAGTTCTTGGGAGCAGATGGAAGCCCCAACAGGCCGTGTCCCAAGCGATGTTATATTGGGGCGAACCTGGGTACCTGTCTCCTCAGTGTGGTAGATCCCGGAACAGAGGTTGCCAAAGGGAAGCTGGTAGGCTCCCGCCAAGTGCGGGGGTCCTTCTGCAAGGCAGAAGTCCCACAGCAGAGCTGTCGCGCTCGTTACTGCAGATCTGCCCAGCTCTTGGAGCAGGTTACACACAAGCTGCCTGAGACTGAAGCAATATTATGCCTGTCTGTCTCTGAGCCTGGCTGCCCCAACTACCTGGACACTGGAGCAAAGATGGCGGAGTGCCGGGATGTCCATTGTTAACCCATATTCTAGTAGCTAGGTTTTCATTCTTTCATTCATTTATTCATTCATTCATCTTCAAAATATAACAAAATAATATATAATTAGATAAAATAAAACCTATTACTTTAAAGTCTTATAAGACAGACCAACAGAAAGAAAAGAGCCCAAGGGAAGGCATAAGATTCAGAGGCCCACAATTTAAATGCTCAGGAATCCCATAAAAACACTAAACTGTAAGCCATAATATAAGTGCAGAAGAACACGTGCAGCCTAGTGGAGACTCTGCGTTTGCTGCATCAGTCTCTGTGAGCTCTTATGAACTTGGCTCATGTTAATTCAGAGAGCCTTATTTTCTTGGTGTCCTAGTAGAAAGTCCTTAGTGATATGGATATGCGTATTGTAGCAAATTCTTAATTTTAACAGTCAAATACATCTTTTCAAATGTTTCTGTTAAACATTTGAAATTTCTGTTTTGTACTCATAAATGAAAGAGTACAGAATTAACATGGAAATTGACTAAACTTCAAGAGTCTCTGAAAATCCTTGTTCTAGTGCAAGATTTAGTGCATTATTCAAATAATTGTGGTGTAAGTCATTTTTCAAGAATAGCAAGATTAATTAAATGACTTGTGTTCTTTTATAGACTTATGGCTAAAAAAGGAAAATGAAGGGCTTGATATAACATTTAATTGAGTAAAAATATCTCTCTACTAGAGACTGTAATATTAGCTTAATACTCTGAGGCTAAAAAAGATAATAAAATAAGAGATAATAAAAATAAATAAAAAATAAAAGCAAAATAATGTCTTCTAAATTAATGTTATAAATTAATATAGATTAAATACTTAATATATAACCAACTGCAGCTAGAAATGAAACTAAACTATTGACTGTTAAGTAATTAGTTCAATTGATGATATAATTATGTATAATTAATTCATTGTAATTAACAATACTAAATGTTTGCTAATCCATACATACATATTCATATTTACTTTATTTTTAATGTTATTTATTTATTGCTACATATAAGATATTTTGATAATGCTTTCTCTCATAATCTTCTCAGATATATGCCACCTTCCTAATTCCTCAATTCGTTATCCATCCAACCCCCTCAAAATTAAATTTCCTTTTCCCCGAAGATACCTAGCAAATAGTTTCTTTGTTAGGGATGGGACTTTATGCTCCATTTTCCTTTTCTCTGCTGGGGATTCTGTCTTCTTAGAATCTCTTCAGGGTCTACTCATGATGTCAAAGTCTCTATGCGTGCATTTGTGTCCATACTGTAATAACTGAAAGACACTATTTCATTGAAATCACCTACCACACCTGGATCTTATACTCTTTCTGCTTTCTCTTCTGCATAGATTCCAAAGTCTTATGGAAGGGTTATGATGAAGACAACTCTTATAGTACTGAATGCTAAAAATTCTCTTACTGTTTGCATTTTTACCAATTTGGGTCTCTGCAAATTATCATCTACAGAAAGAAGAAGCTCTTTTGATAAGAATTGAGTAGTGCATGTCTTTGATCATAGGAGGTAAATTTTATTACCATTTTCCTTTGGCAGAATAATAGTAGATACCTCTTTCATTTGCTTTTGTATAGCACTCTGGATCATCTGCCCAGGTGAATGAAATTATTCCAGTCCTCTTATCCTGGACAAAAATTAGATCCAAATGGAACAGAATTCAGTTTGAAACCGGAAGCATTAATAGTGAACCAATAATAACAGTACTGAAGAAGATATAAGTATAGAGGAAAACTTTCTGAACAGGACTCTCTTCACCAAGGATTTATAGTCAACACATAAAAACCAGGCTATCATTGTACAAACAAACAAACAAGCAAACAAATAAAAGACCTTTCATACAGTTACAAAACAATGTCAAATCCAATAGAAGAGATAATCTTTTTTTTTTTTTAGATAGTTTCTCTGTGTAGCCCTGGCTGTCCCGGAACTCACTCTGGCCTCAAACTCAGAAATCCATCTGCCTCTGCTTCCCAAGTGCTGTGATTAAAGGCATGTGATAATCTTTGTCATCTATTCACTTGACAGATGATTTATATCCAATACAAAGAACTTAAAAAGCAAAGAGTCAAGAAAACAAGTGACTCCATTCAAAAACAGATTAAGACTCACACAGAAAGAGGCCTTCTTCAGTTTTGGAAACTATATATTTATGTAACACCTCTGAGTTTTGAGAAATTTCTAGACTTCACAGTTTCTCTAAAATCTAATATAATTACAGGCATCAGTAGAAAATCGTACTGGGTAAAAAATCCTCAAATGAATTATTATGTCATTAAATATCCCCTCCCCCCATCATGTCATGCTGCTATGGAAGAACTTCTCTGATTGAGCTGATGTCCTCAGGCCACACAGGTAGGTACTCTTCTTAGCCATTCCTTTCAGATTAGCTAATACCTCCTAGAAATTAAAGACAAAAATCAGAGATCATTTTGAAGAAAACACAAGATTTAGTACATTGTTTGCAAATACATATTTTAAAACTTTTACTTATTATATGTATATTCAATGTTATATATACATGTATATGTATATGTAATCACAGTTGAATAAATATTATTCCATTGAGTTTATATACCACATTCTCTAAATACATTTAATTCTCTATATATGTTTTCCTTTTGAACTCCATTACCATTCTATTAGTAATATATTCATGAACACTGAAACATAATAGAAACAAACTATTAAAAATATATCAGAAACTTTTAAAAAGTACCATAAATTTGTAGAGATTTTTCAATGATATGAGAATGTGCTATCTACAGAATAAATTGAGCTACTTTCATTTTGTCTTTGCAGCTATAAACTTTAGACCTGTGGCTACTTTGGCACAGAAGCAAAATACATCAAACAAAATCACAGGCATTCAAATAAAGCAGAACTTAGAGCTCTCAGGCCAATTATTACACTAAAGTTAGAATTGTTAAAAATTTAATCCTTAAATTAAATCTTCAGTAGCATATTTTTCAAATACATCACCTTAATAATTACGGTTTTTACTTAATGTATTTCTAAATGTGCTACCATTAAAAATAGTCAAAAGGAAGATCATTTTCTCTATATATTCATAATAAGTTATGTAGGTTTTAGAATCAAGTATACAAATACAGAATTTTAATTGAACATTATATGAATTATATGGAATATAATGAGGCCTGTAGCCATAGATAAGTAATATAAATATACTATCAGAATTAATTATCTAGCAAACATAATGAGGCCGGCTAGTTTTTAATAAGAAAATTATTTTATTTTCTGTCATATTGAAAAATGTATGCGAGTGAGTTTTTCTTTCTACACCTGCTTTATATCAGGTAACAAAATGATCTCCAGTTCTAGTTACATTATTTCTGATGGCAGAATTTTATTCCATTTTCTTGCGAAGTAATATTCCATTGTGTTTATGTACATGCTCTTATTTCCTTTTAGTACTACAGTGATACAATGTACCTGAAGATACTTGTGTGTCTTCAATAGGCCTATTTTATCTGCTACTGATAATACTACTTAGCAAATTTTCCTCATTCAATGGTAGTTGTACTTGCTACTTTCACCAAGACTCTTCATATTACATTCATGCCTGCCATACTGTTATATATTCCTACCAATACTAGGCAAGATTTACTTTATACATCTGTATCTAAAACTGTTTTTGTAATGTGTAGAGCATTCAGAAGAATGGAGATTACTAGAGCATGAGGCGAGTACTAAGTGAAAGTTAGAGAATAATTGATCAATTGTGCTAGATGGTGGTAATATTAAGACTTTCTATTTTATTGCAGTACATTAATATGCTATAAGGACATAGATGATGATCATGAATTATTTACTTTAAATAGTAAAAAAATTAATATAAGAAACAATCAATGTTTGTTTGTGAGTTTTACCTACTAGACCTTACTTATATTAAACAATATACACATATCTAAACTTTCATAGAACCTAATTAAGAGATCTATTTTTACATTTTAATTTGTCAGTTAAAAATAAATGTATTCCTATCAGAAAGTACATGTAAAGAAGTATAGATGATTTGAACTATTGTCTTATTTAAACAAGTTATCCTGTCACAGTTTCTTAGATGCTACTAGGAAAAAGGAGGCTCCTAGGTTTGAGATGGGGTCCTTATTATTCATAGCACTACAGGAAGTGTGAGATTCATGACCACTTGGACTTTGCACAAACCCTAACGTCCCTTCTGACAATGCTGAAACAGCCCCAGGTGGATGCAGTACACACTAATATCATGTCACAGTTGAGGAAATTTGAATTGGGAAAACTGCTTTTATAAAGAAAACTGCTAGTAGACCTGTTCTCCCATTAGCCCAGAAGGAGGCATTATGTTTGATAAACAATACTGGAGAGGAAACTTATCTGTTTGCTGTCACAGAAGGACACACTGCTTCTACCTTCAAGGTTATTGCCTATACTCTCTTCCTCAGAAACACAATCAACACAAATGCAATACAAGATATGAGTATGCTTAGATGAATTATTACTTCATAAGTGAAACTTTGTGGGTTATATTTATGACACTTATCCCATCCCAGGTCTCTGGTATATTCTAGAGATGCCTACCCACCCCACCCCCACCACTTGCAGATTTATATTCTGAGCTTTTTATGCTTCCTTATGTATACACTTATGATTTATATATGTATGTATATATACACAAGTATATATACACAAGTAATATATACATATATATGTATATGCATATATATATATATAAAATTAAAATAAAGAATATAAAACAAGCTTGTTAGAATACTGTTCACTTTTGTTTGCTCTGGGTTTCTAGATAATATCTCATTATTTAACACTAGCAATTATTCAATTGTCAATGCTGCAGCCCAGAAAAAATAATATGGTATATATTTGGTTATGTGCGCATATTAGCTCTTAATTCAATGGTGGCCAAGGTACAATCTATAGAAACATATACTTTAGATATAGAGTTAGAAGCTTGTAGGTGGGTGGATAGATGTTGCAAGATTGATTACAATATCTAAATGGCATCAGCTATGTTCATAAATCAGTGCATTGCTCAGCTATTATCAGAGAAACTTCCCCCTTCAGAATATGGGAACAAATATTGAGACCCACAATAAGCTATTACACTGAGACTCTTCTAAGAAACACTCAACCTTAAATGAGAAGTCTCCATAAAATCCTTTACAAGGCTCAGAAGCTTGTAGAAGAAGAGGTTGTAAGAATGTAATAATCAGAGGGGATTTAGGATAACAAGGAAAAATGGTCCTCTAAGTCAACATGACTGAAGCACATTTGAACACACAGAGACTGAGGCAGCATGTTCTGGTCCTGTTGGATCTGCATCAGTTTTGGTCCTACAGCTAAGGAGTGAGGTGTAAACACGCCCTCATTGTTTATTCATAGGAGTCTCCAGTTGATAACTACCTTCCATGAAGTTTTAGATTCTTACAAGTTAATCTCACTGGAGATACAAATAACTCTTAAGGGTAGGATACATGCCTGGCAGTAGGTAACCAATAGAAACTTATCTCAACACCATCATTTGGTTTTCCTTGTCTCATAATGTGGTGTTTTAAACTCTCCCCCTTTTGAAAATCTTATCTTATTAATTTAAATTTAATTGATATTTTCCATTTCTTTTCTCTAGTTCACATGCGCTAGATTGTTTTATCACATTTTATTATATTATTGCTGCATAGAAGCCTGCCTATTTTCTAAAGAGAGAGAAATGATGTGGATGTAAACGGGCGTGGAAGTGGGAAGAAGTTGGAAGTGTAGAAGAAGGGGAAGTCATTATGAGGATATATTATGTGAGAATAAAATCTATTTTCAATAAAATGGAAAAAAATAATGGATTATTCAGGATTCTAGTCTCTCCCTAGCCTAGACTCTATATATTCCCAATAAACCATAATTATTCAAAGTTAGACATTTGAGGAAAGTAGATAATTAGTCCTGTGCAGCTGGCATAGAACAATCCTGGCACAATCATTCATATCATTAAAAAATTGGCAAGGTATCTTATAACAAATACCCCTGGGCACATAAGACAAATTAAACACATAAGTATTTTTCTTTTAGGAAAATGTATACTTGAGGAAGTGTGTATAGAGGACTCCTGATTTTGTTCCTTAATGGTATGAGACAGCAACATAAAACATAATACAGCATTACTTCCTTTTGATATAAAAAATACATAACATTATATGGCATACTGTTTTATTCATTCAAAATAGCTTCCCTTAAACTTACTTATTATGGTTGGTTTTGTTGGTTTTGCTTTTATTCTTGTAATACTCATGGTTATTTATAAACATCATGTTACTTTACAAATGCCATATTGTATTATAATACATCTTTGTTCTAGAGATGAAAATAAGTTAAATGCACATTTAAAGAACCTCATTCAAATATATATTGTGTACACATAGTACATTTTTCTAGATGGTGATATTTCTTTGTTTGTAGCATTTCCTTTTTTACCTTTTAGAATGATAATGTTTATTCCATGTCATTGCATTCAGGAAGTATATGGAATGAAGAATGGAGTACTATTTTATATGTAATGATCAAAGAAGCACATTGTATTAGTATGCTTGTACTAGAGAAAATTCTGAAAGAAGTAACTGTGTGGTGATGTGTGAAGGAACTATTAAGAGCTGTTCTCAGAAGCTGTACTAAACAAACCTACATAATTATCCCTACTTCAGAAGAAACAAAAGAGGAAGTGTAAGACGTATAGTCAAGGGAGGCAGGCATGGACTGGATCCACTTGTGAAGACTCAATTCTCTACCACTGTCAAAATCAGAACAATGTACAAAGCACACTGAAGGCAGGTAGCCTGACATGTATACCATACGCCTAGCACTAATAGATAATTTGTGGCACTATTGTATATTTATTAATATCATGAAATTTTGATCTAACATCCTTAGTTAGTGTTAATCACCAGTGAGTATGTAGTTTTTTCTAGCTTCATCCCATTTTACTATATGGATGAGGGACAAGCTTCATATCAATTTGGTGGCTGCTATGCAGAACCAGAGTGAGGGAAGTGAAACTGAGCACACTTTATCTTGGAGTACCTCAGCAAATTCAACTAGGATAGACCTCCACTCCTGGATGATGAACAGGGAGTAGTGTTTTCATGATAGTTCCCGGAGAGTGAAACATTGTTGCTATGCCAAAAGTAATTTAAGACCGAATATGACAAGACGGTAGAAAAAAAAAAAATAAAACAGTTAAGTGAGTGGAAAAGCCAAATTACAGAGGAAACGAGATAGACTGCCAGAACCATGTATCTTTAAATCAATGCTATCAAGACAAACTGTATCATCTAAATATTTCTTCAAATAATTCAGGGAGTTGAGGTCTAAAACTTCTTCATTGAGTCACAAATGAACTAAATTTCAACAAATAGAATGATACGTACATTGGATTTATAAACAAAAATCATTTATAGCTCCCATGAAGCAATTGAGGAGAAGGTAAACACCAATATGAAGGAGAAGAAAAGTTGTCCATTAAAAAAAATTACCTTTTTCCTTGTTATCCTGTTCATCAGTGAGACAGCATTCCCTGAACATACTAAAACATTATATGTGTTGGGAAGGGGTGAAATTGAAGATCACATCAAGAAAAGATCCCAAGTGGACAAGTGATGAAATATTTCCTTGAACATGCTTTTGGATTCTGCTGAAGGGATAGAAAGCAGCAAGTAATATTAGGGATCTTTGTGAATGTTGTCATAAATTAGTATATAGCCAATGAGTTTGTTTTCCACTAGCACAGCACACAGAACAAATCAAAGGACTGAAATCAACATCCTAGAGTACAGTCATCATCCTGGGGTCATCACATAAATTTATTGTCAGAGAAACTCAGTAAGCTTTTGTTTGAAAAGGTGAGAATTTGGTTTCTCATGCAAAATTTGAAATTAGTAGTGAGGAAGTGTCACAGATCACACTGTATTTTCTTATGGAGGATTTATTTTTTTCATTCAAATATAAATGCTAATATTGTATCATTTATTATTTTATTGAGGATTTCATATATAAGTACTATACATTTTCTACCACTCACATGTTCCCCTCCAACTCTTGTCATGTCACTCCTACCCCCTCTTAACTTTGTGACCTCATCTTTTTTTTTTAAGTAATCATTTTATTCATTTCAAATGATATCACCCTTTCTGGTTACCTCTGCATAACCCCTCATCCCATTCCTTCTCTCCCCTCCCAATTGTCTCTATGAGGATGCTCTTCCAATCTTTAACCCACTCCCACCTCAATGCTTTAGCATTGTCCAATGCTGGGGCATCAAGCCTCCCTACCCTCCCATTGATGTCAAATAGGGCCATCTTCTGCTGCATATGTATATCGATGGATGCATACACTTTGGTTGGTGGTTTAGTGCCTGGGAACTATGGGTGGTCCAATTATTCCTGTTCTTATAGGGCTGCAATACCCTTCAGCTCCTTGAATCCTTCCTCTAGCTCTTCCATTGGGATCCACGGGCTCAGTTTGATTGTTGGTTGTAAGTTTCTGCATCTGTATTGGTCAGGTGTTGGTATAACCTCACATCTAACAGCCATATCAGGCTCCTTTCAGCAAGCATTTCTTGGCATCAGCAATAGAGTGAGGGATTGGTGTCTGCAGATGGGATGGATCCGTAGGTGGGGCAGTTGCTGGATGGCATGTCCTTCAGTCTCTGTTCCATTTTTGGTCCCTGTCTTTCCTTTGGACAAGAACATTTCTGGGTTAATATTTTTGAGATGGGTGGGTGGTCCCATCCCTCAACTGAGGACCTTGCCTATCTACTGGAGGTGTTCTTGACAGGACATTCCTCCCCTTTGTTTGGTATATTGACTAAAGTAACCACCATTGGCTCCTGTGAGCCTCTAGTTTCCCTGGAGTCTGGGACTTTCTATTGGCTAACCCCAGTTCCCCATCCCCCACTGCTATGTTCCTATTCAACTTCCTGACCTTCTGCACTTCTCTCTTGTCACTTCTAATACCCATTCCTGATCCCATTTTTATTCCTTCTCCTCTTCCCTCTATCCCTCTACTACCTGTGATTATCATGTTCCTCATTCTAGGTAGGACTGAAGCTTCCACACTTTGGTCTTTCTTCTTAAGTTGTTTCAGAATCTAGTGAGATGATCATGTGTTTTATTTCTTTGAGTTTGTTTATTAGTGAAGTATGTTAATGGATTTTCATATAATGAGGCATTCCTGCATCCCCGAGATGAAGCCTCCTTGATCATCCTGAATGATGGTTATGATGTGCTCTTGGATTTGATTTGCGAGAATTTTATTGAGTGTTTTTGCATCAATATTCATGAGGGAAATTGGTCTGAAGTTCTCTTTCTTTGCTGTGTCTTTGTGTAGTTTAGCTATCAGTGTAACTGGCTTCATGGAAAGGATTATGTAGTGTTCCTTCTGTTTCTATTTTGAGAAATATTGGTATTAGGACTTCTTTGACTGATAAAATTCTGCACTATAACCATTTGGTCCTTGGCTTTTTTTGGTTGAGAGACTTTTAATAACTGCTTCTATTTCTTTTTTTAAAAAAAAATTTATTAGGTATATTCTTTATTTACATTTCAAATGATTACCCTCTTACTGGTTCCCCCGCTCCCCAAAAGTCCCATACACCCTCTTCCCTCCCCCTGCTCCCCAACCAACCCACTCCCGCCTCCCCTTCCTGGTATTCTCCTACACTGCCACATTGAGCCCTTCCAGGACCAGGTGCCTCTCCTTCATTCTTCTTGGTATCCTTTGATATGTGAATTGTTCCTTGGGTATTCCAAGGTTCTGGGCTAATATCCGCTTATCAGTGAATGTATATCATGTCTAAATTTTTTTGGGAACAGGTCATCTCACTCAGGATGACATTCTCCAGTTCCACCCACTTGCTTAAGAATTTCAGAATTCATTGTTTTTAATAGCTTAGTAGTACTCCATAGTGTAAATATACCACATTTTCTGTATTCATTCCTCTGTTGAGGGACATCTAGGTTCTTTCCAGCTTCTGGCTATTATAAATAAGACTGCTATGAACATAGTGGAGCATGTGTTCTTATTACATGTTGGAGAGTCCTCTGGGTATATGTCCAGTAGTGGTATAGCTTCTATTTCTTTAGGGATTCTAGGACTATTTAGACAGTTTATCTGTTCCTGATTTAACTTTGATACCTGATATCTATCTAAAAAATCATTAATTTCATCTAGATTTTCCAGTTTTGTTGAGTATAGGCTTTTGTAGTATGATCAGATGATTTATTTTTAATTTCTTCAGCTTCTGTTGTTATATCTATTATATCTACCATTTCATTTCTGATTTTGTTATCTTTCTGTCCTCTGGTTAGTCTGGCTAATTACTGATCTGTCTTGATGATTTCCTCAAAGAACCAGAACCTACAGAAATGAGAAAAATATATTGTAGCTTAAAATGTATATTGTACATGTAAAATCATATAAGTTATTTTTATTTGAATATGGAAATTGTAGATTGAGTTGCATTTTGAATAAATGTGTTCATTATAGATATGTATATATATAATATATATTTCCTATTTAATAATATTCAACATTATCATATGCTTTAAATCTGTGATTTTTTTTTGTATTATATGAAGGCTGTAACTGTTTTATAAAAAAAGCAACATAATATTTGATTTGTTATTGCTATATTTGTTAAACTTTCAGAAAAATTACAAAACCTGCCTATACAACTGTCAGTGTTAGGGTCTAGCATTGATTATCTTTGTGTTCATTTTATTTATTTTATTTTTAAATACATTTAATGTGGAATTTGGCTCACTATGTGACTTTTAAACAATTAAAATTCCATTTGTTTGAAGATTTATTTTCTTAAAAATTATTTCCATTAGAAAACATGCTATGATAGGAATCTAAAATGTTAACATGTACTCCACCAGAATATAGACAAATACTAGGTTTAGGCTATTTTTCTGCTAGCTGTGCACATGTTTGCTTAGAGAAAACACTCCATGATTTAATTAAACAAAACCTGTTTCTATATACAGTGAATTGCAAATGAACTACATTTCAACATCTCAAATTATTTATCTTTAAAAGTCAGTACTTTTCATTCCAATTCTCTTCTACAATTTTAAAAGTTTTATGACAAACTTATTTGAAAAATAATTGATGTAACTGGCAACCATAAAATATAAAAATAACTTGCTACTACTTGAAAAAATATGATGAAGTCATTCATATAGAAGTAGCTTAGATATCAGAGAAACATTAGCTACATATTTTCATGTTTGTATTTAATTCTAAGATCTTGTTATAATTTTCTGTTTTTCAATTTAAGAAGTAAATGATAGCCAGGCAGTGGTCATTCATGTCTTTAATCCCAGCACCTGGAATGCAGAGGCAGACAGATTTCTGAGTTCGAGACCAGCCTGGTCTACAGAATGAGTTCCAGGACAGCCAGTGCTATACAGAGAAATCCTGTCTCAAAAAACAAAAAGAACAAAAAAAAAAAAAAAAAAAAAAAAGAAAAAAAAAGAAGTAAATGATAAACTTAACCTAGTAAAAAGTGTGAAATTTCTTAAAAATAATGAATTAATCTTATGTATAATCTTGTGAACTCAATAAATAAATGGATATACTTACCTCCATAAGAAAATCAGTATATGAATTTTTAAAAAATTGATTAAAGAAAACACAATAATTGATATTAACATTTTTAATGAAATCACTTAAGGCTCAGGAATTCTGGAACATAGTGGATTTTCAGGTCTTGCTTAGCAAAAGTAGTCGTTTTGTACACAATGTTTTGTTTTCATTGCATTTCTATAGGTTTGCTTTCTGGGTTCTAATCCAAGAACAAACTAAGGTAATACAAATCAAAATATCATATATTCAGGATTGTTAACATCGTAATTAACTTTGGGAGCATCATAGAACCCATCATTTGGGAACTTTGATTTTCTACCATTGGCTTCACAGGAGGTTCCAATGTAATGGAATTTTCTACATTTTGTGTGTGGCAGTAAGGTTCTAAAAAATATCAAATCATTCACTTCTCTACATATAAAAGGATTGCCTTTTATATTTGTATTTAACAATATTATTCCAAGATCTTGGCTAATGTAAGCGTCCTCTACATCATACCATGCATTTACTAATTTTTACTGCCATGTTTCTTAGTGTTCCTAAAGACAGCATTATTCCCTTATCTTAAATCCTGGTATAGTTATCCCTTAAGAGTCTCTGCCAGATCCTGACCAATACATATGAGGATGCTTGCAGACTAAGTACGGGGGACCCAATGGAGGAGTTAGGGGAAAGATTGAAGGAGCTTAAGGGGTTTGCAACCTCATAGAAAGAACAATATCATCCAACCAGGACCCCAGAGCTCCCAGGGACTAATCCATCAACTAAAAGAGTACACATGGAGGAACCCCGTAGCTCCAGCTGCATATATCGCAGAGGATGGTATTGTCAGGCATCAATGGGAGGGGAGTCCATTGATCACGTGGAGGCTTCTTGCCCCAGTTTGTAGAATGCTAGGGTGCTGAGGTAGTAGTGGATGTGTGGGTGAGGAAGCACGCTCATAGAAGCTGGAAGGAGGGGGGATGGGATAGGGTGTTTTTGGACGGGAAACTAGGAAGAGGGATAAATGTAAATAAATAAAATAACCAATAAATAAAAATAAAAATCTAATGTTTTAGTTTATTTCATTACTGATTATATCCCCTCATTTCCTATTTAATCATAAGTTTCACAAGGACAAATTCTTCATTTATTTTCCCTGCCCAACAACAAGATTACTAGGTGAGTACATATGTTTGCCCTTTGGAAAGATTTGTAGAAGATATAAGTGAATGAAAGAGTACAAGAAGGAAATCATTCTATTTAATTTTATTTTCCTGACAAACATAGATATAACCTCCATGCACTAATATTTCTTGTTCAGTTTGTGAAATATAAGCATGTTTTGAGAAAAATACACCAATATATAGCACAAAAAAGTATACAAAGTTAAGGCAACATCTTGATTTTAAGATGAAAATATGATAATTTGTAGACTAAAATTATGAGGTCTATCTCTTAGTGTTAAGTCTCTTCTTGCTTCTCATTTAGTAAATAGAGAAATAAAGTTACTTTAGTGACAGCATTAGTTTTCGTGTATGATTGTGTGTGTTATACCTGTATGCTGTGATATAAAAAAGATACATCTTTATGGAAAATAAATTTAAATTTCATAATAAAGCAGATGTCAAAGAGTTTAAATAGTTTCAAAATTTTAGTTCAGAATCACTTGTTCCTAAAATAAGGGACTCTAGACTGTGGTATAATCCTATAAAACATGCAAACACAAAAAATTCCTACATAGTTATCACAGACAATGTATTTATTTATAATTTACACATACAAATTTAATCAGGTAATAACTTCATTTAGTAATTTTCTGTAATTAAATTTTATATACATATGCCAAAATGTAATATTTCTCCATTTGACCATGACTTTTGCATGTTATATTTATTTAGAGTTAATTTTTAGGCTCATTGGTAATTATTTCTGTTCAGTGGTCAATTTAATTAATGTTTATTAGGAACAACTTATACTTTTTTTGTAGCTTGAATGCCATCTTTTGTTAGGGTACCAGAAATTATTCTTTGAAAATGACAGTAAAGTTAAAAACAGAAACAAAATAACCCATGTTGAATAGAAACGCCAGAGAGAATAATACCCTAAAGGTAGAGATATTAATACCAACTGCCCATTCATTCTGAAACTGGTCATCCAAGAAAACTTAGAGGGAGCAGGTTAATTACTGTTCTTTAGTCATATATAATGCATTTTCAGTTCCATGTCCAAGCATTTATTTAAGAGTAAATGTTGTGTGACAAAGCTGTCCTCAATGATTTTCCTTGCTCTATTTTCCCTTGATTTTTTCTACACAGCTAGTTTAAATAATTATGGTTTTGCAAAGATATTTCAATAAGGAAAGTTCTCATTTTCTTATATGATCTAGGAACAGACTATAGCATTCTTATCACATAGCAAACAGTCTTAATTCCATCAAAATTCTGCACTGCCTTCTGCATGCATATGCATTTGAAAGTGCTTTCTCTAAGTGTCTATGCCACTATGTAACTTACCAGTACCTGAATATACATCTATAACATTCAATGCGTTCTTCTCTTCATTATATTAGTATGAAAAGTTCAATGATCAACTTCCAGTAGTTGAAAAACAGACTTTATTTTTATTCACAGTACAGGAACCCAACAGGAATCATGGTAGTTCATCATCATTATTTAAATAAAGATATTACAGTGATTTTCTTTATTTTAATCAGAGTGAATGGGTATTCTTATATTTATTTACTTTTGTTTTCAAAGAACTCCACATAGTCTATGGTAAAGTTATGTGTACAGAGTTAATTTATTAGCTCATTTTCTTATGGCAAGCTGAGTCACATTTTTTTTAAGAATTAAGAATTAAAGAAATTAAATACTTTTTAAAATCCCTCTTGGTTGTGTCCATAGAAACTTTTAGGACTATTCAAACTATCAAACTTGTCAGAAGGAATGAAGTTTCCATGGAGATACTTGATTTCTGCAAGTTCTATGAACTCAAGGACATGGCATTTCAGCAACAGGGTTTATCATCAAGTTCTTAAGTGTATCCAAGAAATAGCCCATAAAGTTGAATACATTTTATGAAAATCCTATTACCAGCAATTTGTAAAGAGATATTCCATACCTAGAACTGGAATTATTCATTTAGTAGTCTATGCTATATGCAAGAGGCATTGTATCTCTATTAGAGGATAACTTCATTAACCCCCTTTTAAATATGCTTAGGTATACTTTTAAGAAGCATTTACACTAATAGATTGCCATATGATGATTTCAAGTATCTATAGTGTTTATAACTCATAATTCCTTCATATCCAGCCATCCTATTTTTACCTAATTACCCAGATGACAATGACAACTGCCTTGGCAAGACAGAAAATTATAATGACTTGAAAGTTATGATAGCAAACAACACTTTCTGATTGGATTAAATGCCAGATTCACAAGATAAAACTATGTCAAGTCCCTGTAACTTGGCCTAAAACCCTTGGAGAACCTTGTAATATTATTTTCCTGAATCCACATAGGAATAAAACATTCCTTAAATTCATATCGTTATACTCATAGAATGAGACTTTATCAATCCTCATGAGATAATATTATTTTATCATTGTGATAAATGTATAAATTGTGATCGGTAGAGAATAAGAACTTGTCGGCAAGTAGAGAACAAAAGAGTGAGATGCACATCTCTAAATGGCACATTTGCCTCATATCCCATTCACTCAAGGCTAGAGATAATTGCAGAAGAAAGAGACCACAAATTTAAGATTTGGATTATTGGAGATCTCCACCCCTACTTTTCCCTCCCCTCCAAAAAGTTTTGGCAATCATGACAAGGCCATTGCAGACATCAAATCACAGTATCTGTGACTATATACCCAAGGCCTACTAATATTAAATTACTCAAAAATCCAGCATGTCCATGTCACACAATGTGGGTTGTGAAAAATACATACAACTTCCCTCTGTCATAGCACAGGTGGTCCATAGATACCGAGACCCCAATCTACCATCATACTGATGGAGACCTGCAGATCAGCAGGCCATCCACAGACCTGTCCTATAATGCGCAATACGGGCAGGCCACTTGCACCAACTCGCTGTCATGCCATACAGTGTTGAGAGAAGATGACATCCAGGGTCCTGCCAGTTGCTTAATTATCCTGTTGCAGGACCCACCAGAATGTGCAAGTCTATGGTAGACAGATAGGGAGAAAGAGAAGTGGAGAATATTGAACATTATAAATAGAGATCGAACTGGAGACTTCAGAGTAGAGAGGAGTAGCCTGTTGTGAGTGGCCAGCCCTGCTAACTAGGGTTATGGTGAAGTCCCAGTCTAAGCAGCTACTGTGGGTCATATCTGGCTCAATGGCTATCCAACAGCAGAGATTGATGTTGATGTCTGAGGTTCATATTACCACTACAGAACATGAGGCATTTACTGGTTAGAGTACCAGCTGGGGAGCACATGGATATCAGAAGCTATGCAGAACTGGTTCCACAACTTTCTGTCAGGGGTTTTCTGGAGAGATAGCCCCAACTGTTAACTGTGACATTTTGGAGAGTAGGTTCTATACCTTGCCCAGGCAACACAGTGGAGCTGGACCTAGTGGCAGAAGTATGGATGAGTCATCCTGAGTGTGTGAATGTGGGAAGTAACTGACTACTGCTGTCTGAAAACCTGTCCACAGTGTCTCAAGCACAGGAGAAATATCTCTGCTCCTTGCAAGCTATATCTTTGGGGAACAGTGGGCCCTGTAACTTATCTGGACAGCACAATAGGACTGGTACTTTCAAAATGGCAACCAACAAATTGGGAAAAGACTTTTTATCAACCCTACATTCAACAGACAGCTAATATCCAATATATACAAAGAACTCAAGAAGTTAGACTCCAGAGAGCCAAATAACCCTATTAAAAATGGGGTACAGACATAAAAATATTCCTAAGTTGATTGAAAGTGGAATTATAAACATTTTCTGATAAAATTGAAGATTTACATGGAAAATATCTCTGATAAATTGAAGAAATTTATACAGATAAATTGGTAGGAATTAAAATATTCCTAAGTTGATTGAAAGTAGAATTATAAGCATGTTCTGATAAAATTGAAGATTTGCATGGAAAATATTTCTGATATCAAAAAATGTTTATAATTCCACTTTCAATCAATTTAGGAATATTTTTATGCCTACCATTTCATCTGTATAATTTTTCCATGAAATAGTCAATCTTAACGTGTTTTTCTATACATTTCTTCAATTTTATCAGAGATATTTTCCACGTATAATTACACAATGGAATACTACACAGAAATTAAAAACAATGAATTCATGAAATTCTTAGGTAAATGGGGAACAGGGGGAGGGAAGAGGGCTTATGGGACTTTTGGGGAGGGGGGAACTGGGAAAGGGGAAATCATTTGGAATGTAAATAAAGAATATAGAAAATAAAATTTAAAAAAGTATATAACACACACACACACACAATAGTGATCTGGAAGACAGAAATGCAAATGTTGGAGAGTCACACAAAAAAATGGGATACAGAGCTGAACAAAGAATTTTCACCTGAGGAATATCGTATGGTTGATAAGCACATAAAGAAATGTTTAACATCCTTAATCATTAGGGAAATGCCAATCAGGACTGGTACTTTTCAAGAGGGCATGGGTGAAACAGCCATACCACTCATATGCCGTAAGAAGGTGTCATGCATGTGAGATGCTTCTCCCTCATACACACACACACACACACACACACACACACACACACACACAACCTGTGGCAGTTGGGAAAGCTGGCTTTGGGATGTTGAGAGTAGGGAATCTGGCCCTGTCCCTTGCCTGATGGAATATTCAAAAAAGCAGGCCCTGCTCCTGGTCTGGACAACAGAGGAGTTGGCCCTGATGGTAAAGGCATGGGTGTATATACCAGTCGGAGTGTGAAAGACCTGGAGATCTGGCCAAGCCCCTTGTAGGCTACAGCACTTGGGATCGTAGACTCTATGCCTTGAGTGTGTAGCACCATGGAGCTGGTATTGGAGGTATGGGTGCCGGTGTGTTGACCCCGAATGCATTAGAGCAGGAGAGCTGACCTTGCCATCAACCAGTGGAGGCATAAATGGCATAGTTGGAGCAATTTCTGTCAAGCTTTACCTTCTGGTACAGATAATGGGCAGCTAGCATCCTACCAGTTTTGGTCCCAACCAAGATCAGATCCAGGGCTCTGAGTTGACCTACCCAAAATCTATAGTATATGTGATCAGTTGGGACATGTGAAATAGCCAGCCCTACTGATCCAAAGCTGGAGGATCTCCATGACAAAGGGCAACAAGATAACTGGGATGGGTCCTGGTGAGGCTATAATATTGATGGTGACTCATTATAATGAACATTTGCAAGTGAAGATGTATGGATAAAGTTATGTACTGTGGGACACACTGTGACATGCGACAGTTTTCATGATGAGATAGATATTGTTCTATGGTGTGTGTGTGTGTGTGTGTGTGTGTGTGTACTCTCAAGTATTATTTTGGGAGGGAGGATACATAGGAAAGGTCAGATATGAGAGAACAGGAGGATGAGTGGGAAGGGGTGCATGATGTGAAACTTACAAAGAATCAGTAAAAAGTTAAAGGGGGTTGCTAGAATACATAAAGTCGCTGTCCTATCTAGAACCTATTGGCAGACTTAGAGTGGTTTTATTCAGGGTTACTAAACTGTCACATATGGGCTATACACAAATGAAGTAGATGGTTCTATCTTGTGTCTATGTAGGGTACTAAGTGATCTTGTGATTTTATAAACATAAAGTTTGATTTTTTTAAAGGTGAGAGGGAGACAGAAGAATCAAAGAGGTGATTAGATCAAAATGCTTTATAAGCAGATGAGAAACTTTTGAGATGAAAAATTATTTTTAAAAATTAAGATCCAAAAATTCCCTAATATGTTAATGTTTAAATACTGATCAAATATGGGTTCACATGCATACATGTTGAGAAAAATAAATAAATTTAAACACATACATAACTTGAAAAAGAAAAATCTTTACAAGCAAACCAAATGTTTTACTCTATTTTCTGAAATTTTCCATTTTATATCAAAATGTTCTGGAGGGCTTGCCCTATCCAACTACTTGTACAAATTTAAGTTTCATTCTGAATATATTCTTTCATCATAATTATTTTAAGTGTTTCCCCTGAACAAAATATTTCTTTAGTAAATGTTACATTTTGTCATTTGCAAAGCCCCTTACAAAGGCTTATGAATAGTCTAGTGTCAGAAAGGGACTCAGACTAAAGTAATCAATTATCAAAATTGAGTCAAACAATGCTACAATAAAATGAGCAAATCCACCCCTCCCCCTTCTATTAATCTACATAATCCCTCTCTGGCTTAATAGGATTTTAACTAGTCCTAAATATATGAGCCTCTTGGAATTTTGAGAGGCTTAAACTCTCCTCTAAGCAGGAAGAATGGATTAAAACCAACCTTTGAGTTTCACAATTTGCATTTAGCTGACCTATTCTATGAGTCTTACTAAAGGTCCTAAGTGTATTCCTCTCCAGTCTCTAGCATCTTGCTTGGATAAAATCAGGAGATTTTCCCTGCTTTGATATATCTCAGCTTTGTAAACACAAGCACATGAGCAAAATCTTTGTCAAATATTTCTTGTACCAACCCACATATGCCCCTTAACCATTTTCTGATTTTCAGATATTTCACACATAGCTCTTTATTTTCATGTGAAATATTTTCATTGTAAAAGGAAAATAGATTTCCTGAGAAAATCCTGAAGAGGGAAATAGATCTTGTTAATGAGGTGCCAATGGGATGCCAATGAGGAGTTAAAATAGGTCAAGGCCAAATTTAATTTTCCCTCTCCTTTTCAATAGTTTTCTCTAAATTTCCAGTAGCCAATGATGACAAAATGATATATATCCTTTCTTTTCTGTACCTAATGACTCTGTCATTCTCAACACTGCAGACTTTTAGCTGGAAAATGAAGATGTATACATGTCTTATTTATTACAATGGAGCCAAGTATATAAAATTACTAACATTTTTTACTTATAAAAATCAAGATATTTGTATATTTACATGTAATTTTCAAAATACAGGAATAAACATGTAGCACATTTATTTTAACCTTACATTGGAAACTGTAAATGTAAGTCTGTTCGGTTGAACAGTTACTTATAGGTAACAAAGAGGCTGGCAGTTTGATGTTTACTGAGTAGAGATAAGTAGAAGAAGAGAAGAATGTTTAATAAGGGAAAGAATAATGGAAAATATTATTTGATAGTGAAGAGAAAATTGGCTTGATATTTTTTATTGGATATTTTATGTATTTACATTTCAAATGTTATCTACTTCCCCGGTTTCCCCTCTGGAAACCTCCCCCCATCCCATCCCTTTTCCCCCTGCTTCTATGAGGGTGATCCCCCACGCACCCATTGCTACATCACTGCCCTGGCATTCCCCTACACTGGGGGGGTGGGACAGATCGATCCTTTACAAGACCAAGGGCCCCTCCTCCCATTTATGCCAGACAATGCCATCCTCTGCCGCTTATGGGACTGTAGTCATGGGTACTTCCATGTGTACTCTTTGGTTGGTGGTTTAGTCCCTGGGAATTCTGGAAGGTTTGGTTGGTTGATATTGTTGTTTTTCCTAGGGGCTTGCAAACCCCCTCATTTCCTTCAGTTTTTTCTCTTACTCCCCCATGTGGAACCTTAATGAGACGTGTGGCCACGCCCCAGGTTCTAGCCTGACTTCGCCTAGGCAGTCACCTACCTGCAGCCATACTGTCCCCGCCTCCTGGTTACCTACCACCCAACTCACTATAAATAACACCCCTCAGCACTTGCTCTCTCTCTCTCTCTCCGCTTATTCTACCAGGGCCTCCTCTTTGTCTATCTCTCTGTCTTCTCCCCTTTCCACGTGATCATGGCTTTTCTTATCTATTTTCTTCTTTCTTTGTCTTTCTATCTCTTTTCTCTTTCTATTTTTTTTTTGTTTTTTGTCTTTTTTTAAATTTTATTTTATTTTCTAAGTTTTTTTTTTCTATTTACATTCAAAATCATTTCCCCTTTCCCATTTCCTCTCTCCCTGAAAGTCCCATAAGCCCCTTTCCCTCCCTCTTTTCCCCATTCAACCCCTCTCCCTTATCTGTCCTGGCATTCCCCTACATCCAGTCTTTCCAGGACCAGGGGTCACTCCTTCCATCTTCTTGGAAATCTATTGATATGCGAATTGTGTCTAGGGTATTCCGAGATTCTGGGTTAATATTCCCTTATCAGTGACTGCATACCATGGGTGTTCTTTTGTGATTGGGTTACCTCACTAAGGATATTTTCCAGTTCTGATCATTTGCCTAGGAATTTCGTGAATTCATTGTTTTTAATTGCAGAGTAGTATTCCATTGTGTAAATATACCACATCTTCTGAATCCATTCCTCCGTTGAGGGACATCTGGGTTCTTTCCATCTTCTGGCTATTATAAATAAGGCTGCTATGAACATAGTGGAGCATGTGTCCTTATTGCATGCAGGTAAAGGCTCTGGGTATATGCCCAGGAGTGGTATAGCCGGATCCTCCGGGAATGTCATGCCCAGTTTTCTGAGGAACCACCAGACTGCGAGTGGTTGTACCAGCTTGCAATCCCACCAGCAGTGGAGGAGTGTTCCTCTTTCTCCACATCCTCGCCAACAACTGCTGTCTCCTGTGTTTTTGATCTTAGCCATTCTGACTGGTGTGAGATTGAATCTCAGGGTTGTTTTGATTTGCGTTTCCCTAATGACCAAGGATGATGAACATCTCTTTAGGTGCTTCTCAGCCATTAGATATTCTTCAGGTGAGAACTCTTTGTATTTTCTTAATAATAAAACATCAAAGCTATGGGCCACCTCTTATTAAATTCACCACACGGAGCTAGCTGGTACGCGCTGTCTGAGACTCTGGGATTCAGCTACGTGGACAGTCTGAGCACAGGTAACGCGCAGAGAGACTCACACCAGAACACCTTCTGTGTGACATCTCTCTGCGCCCCCGCGCCTTTTCTTTTTTTTCCCACACCCCCATTTTGGTCCCCATGCTCAGTCCAACGGTTGGCTGTAAGTATCCTCCTCCGCATTTGTCAGGCTCTGGCAGAGCCTCTCGGGATACAGCTATAACAGGCTTCTGTCAACAAGCACTTCTTGGCATCCAAGATAGGGTCTGGATTTGGTGTCTATATGTGGGATGGTTCCCAAGGTGGTACAGACTCTAAATGGCCTTTCCTTAAGTCTCTGATCCATACTTTGTCCTGTATTTCCTTTAGACACTGGTTCTTGATGCCAAAATATTATGGATCTCTTAAACTTATTTTTGTAATGTTCAAGTAATTACATGATACTAGAGCTGATGAGAGGCCAAATGTTGCTTAGTATTTCAGAAATTTTGAAAGTCAGTGTCACCTTTTGGTTCTTTGGAGCAAAACTATCACAGAGGGGTAGCATCAATTCACACCTTGCTCCTTTACAAGCATCATCAATTTGATGAGAAGATATCAATAACTGTTTTGTCAATGAAGGTCGGGTTCTGAATTTTTGTGTTGATCAACATGGTTTCTTACTTGATGGTGTCTTAAAAACAAAAAGGCTAAAAAGGCAAGTGACCATGAGATAAAGTAAGATCAATAGAATGCCAAGCACTTGTGGGTTTGCTACAAATAACTGTGATCCTCGAGTCCAATTAAAAGCCAATAACAAGTATATTTCTTATTTTCTTCAACGTGAGGTTTAGGCAAGCTATTGTGACATTAGTACAGACATAGATGTTCTGTGTTCTATCCTTCTCTGAAGGACATGTAGCTAAGTTTTAGATTTCCATGGATCAATAAAGAAGAAAAGAAGGCACTCCAGGAAAGATTGCTGCTTGAAATACCTGAGGAGACATATAAAGTATAACACTCAGCTCAATGCCCTGAACCTAAACTAGCGTATGTTTAATCTTTTTTACTGGCAAAATAAAACCTCTCCAGCAAAAATCTTAAGGGGGAAATGGATTTCTCTTAACCTGTATTATGGTACCGTTGCTTCTGCAGCTATACATGATGTATAGAGTCATGTGGGGAAATGGGTGGTGGGGCAATGAGTCTTATCTCATAGTGAGTAAGAAGCAGAGAGAGTATGAGGGGAGTAGAAGCCATGGCAACATAAATTCTTCAAAGTACACCTGGGGAAACCTACAAGTTTGAGAGTGGAAACATGAGACTCTCTAAACTTTTAGACCAACTAAGAATCAGCATATGTAGCAAGGAACAAGAGACTCCGTCACATAGGTGGTGGGAGGTATGGACTGACATCGAAGACAGTCTTCAGACCTCAACACCTGTCCTTTGGCATATGTGGTCTTCCATTCAAACACTCACACCTACATATACACATACACTACGAACTTATAAACAAAAACATTAAAAATTGAAGAAGAAACATGTGGGAGGATTGATGTATTTTCAAACAAATCATGGAGTTACCAAACAAAGCCTGTTTCCTTCCATAAAGGAAAGTAGCTAAAGTATTTTAAGATAAATTCATCCAGCATCAAAACAATAAGATGGCTGTGTTATCAACTTCAGAGTATTACATGATCCTTACCTACTAGTATCGTAGATTAAAACATACTTCTGGTTACTGTGCATATTTCTCTAATAGATGAAATGAAACAATGAAAAACTTTTTGATATCTTAAAATAACTTCTTTAGAAGTACAATTTGTTGAAGAAAATATTGAAGCTCAAAATTAGATACAAAAATTCAGTATTTTTCTATTGTTCCATAATAGTGCATAAGCTCTTAAAGGCACAATGTTGTTGACCAAAGACCAGACAGCTCACATGTAGATTGACCTAGTAACAGAAGAGTTACTAGCCTGTGCGTCCTCAGCAGTTTCTTTATAAACTAATGACACAATGGATCTCCTTCCCATATTTTCATCTTTCTTCTTAACCATTTCATTCAAAGGATTTTGATATTTTTCATTGAAAATCAAGCAAAATGCCACTGGAGCTGGAGAGATGGCTCAGAAGTTAAGAGCACTGACTGTTCTTCCAGAGGTCCTGAGTTCAATTCCCAGTAACCACATGGTAGTTTACAACCATCTGTGGTGGGATCCAATGCCCTCTTCTGGTGTGTCTGAAGACATCTACTTTGTACTCATACACATAAAGTAAATAAATCTTAAAAAAAAGAGAAATGCCACTAAATTTCCTTGAATTATTGCCAAGCATGTATACATTAAGCTAATATTCTCTCTTTCTTTTTATCTACTGAAATAATTATTAAAAGTTTTAATAAAATTTGATAAAATTAAAACCTTTCCTTTCCCAAGTGTCTCAAGGTTATTCCTTCTGATTGTGTTTTTTCTTTTATTTTCCAGTGTTAGCTTCTCTACAGACTGTATTCAATCAGCATATGTAAATAGTCTCATAGGTAACACACACACAGTCATCCAAGCAGATAAAAATAAACATATAAAATACACAGACTCTGTTAAACTGTTAAACCTATGCGTTCAATTTTACTTTATAGAACATAAATGCAAGAGTCCATATTTTTCTACACACATAAATCCATAAAGATTTTTATCACTACATTGTTTTAATAAACAAATGTCCTAATAACATTTGTGTTGCTATGATAAAAGACACTTAGAAGAACAGTTAAACTGAGAAAATGTTTAATCCGATAATTATTTTAAATTATAATTCATCACTAGAAAAGGCACAGCATGAAATTAAAGAAGCAAGTCATATTTATAGCCATGAACAAAGAATGGATTCACCTATGCTTACTAGTGCTCATCACTGCTACACACTTATGTAGTTCATGTCTCAAATAAGGCTAACAGTGTGACTCACAGTGGGACTTCTCATCTCAATATACTCAAGACAGCATTCCACAGGAAAACATGCTCATAAGCTAACCTGATCTTGGCGGTCTCTCATTGAAACTCTTTTACGCAGTGATGTCAATTAGTGTTAAAATGCAAAAAACTATCCCTCATAACTAATGTTATTCACAAGCCTGAACTATGAACCTCAAAATGTTGTTGCTGACTTCACGAGACTTTCATGATATCAAGTCATTGAGAATTCTAGTATGGATTTGGGAGGGTCTACTAGCTCCAACCCTCTTATCCAGTATTAGAAGCTGTTGAAAACTGTTTTCTTTTCTGAGAAGGAAAGTTGGTTTTCTTTAAATGTATTGGTCTAGGAAATTTCACCATGTTCAAGTGGATGAACCATAATCTCGGGCACAAGAGTGTGTACAAATTGTATTTAGTGAGTTATTTTTAAAATATCAATAAATAAAAAAAATAGAGGATATTGGAAAAGTGATATGACTGTGTATTTGATCTGAAGGAATTAATCAGAAGTATGGATGTGAACATAATCAAATATGCATTGTTTGGCACGTCCTCCAGAAGACACCCCCTATCTCGCTACCCCCTACTAGTTGCAGATTTCCATTTATTCTTATGGTCATCTGGCCATCACTCCTGTCTTTCCGTACAGCTGTTCATGAACCCCCTTCAATTTCCCTCCCAATCCCCTTTCCATCCAGTTCCCTCCCTCCATCTCCCTCCTATGAATATTTTGTTCACCCTTCTAAGAGAGAGGTCAAGCATCCTTATTTGGAGCTTCTGTCTTATTTATCTTTTATGGGTCTGTCGAGTATTGCCTTGGTATCTTGTGTTTTATGGCTAATGTCAACTTACAGTGAGTACATACTATGCATGTCCTTTCAGGTCTGGGTTACCTTGCTCAGAATGATATTCTAAAGTTCTATTCATCTGACTAAGAAATTCATTATGTCTTTGTTTTAAACAGCTGAATAATATTCCATTATTTAGATGTACCACATTTCTTTATCTATATTTCAGTTGAGGGGCATCTAGGCTGTTTCTTCTTTCTGACTATAATAAATAAAGCTGTTATGAACACAGTTGAATAAATGTCCCTATGGTATAGTGGGACACCTTTTGGGTATATGCCCAGGAGTGGTACAACTGGCTCTTGAGGTAGAACTATTGCCAGTTTTCTGAGAAACTATCAAATTTATTTCCAAAGTGATTGTACAAGTTTGCAATCTCATCAGCAATGGAGAATTGTTCCCTTTGCTAAACATCTTTGCCAGCTTGTGCTATCTGTTGATCTTCTGATCTTAGCCATTCTGACAGGTACAAAATGGAGTCTTAGAGTTGTTTGGATTTGCATTTCACTGATGACTAAGAACATTGAACATTTCTTTTTTCCTCAACCTTTCAAGATTCCTCTTTGACAAATTCTCTGTTTAGTTCTGTGTTGTTGGTGTCTAACTTCTTGAATTCTGTATATATTTTGGATATTGACACTCTGTCAGATGTAGATTTGGTAAAGATCCTTTCCCAATCTCTAGATTGCCATTTTGTCCTATTAACAGTGTCCTTTGTCTTACAGAAGCTTTTTAGTTTCATGAGATTCCATTTATTAATTGTTGATCTGAGAGCACGTGCCATTGTTGTTCTGTTGAGGAAGTTGTCTCCTATATGAGTGAATACTTGGGATTGGGGAATTGCCCAAGAATCAATAGGGGTGACATTAACTGTTCCTCACAGCATTGGGGATATAAAACCTTAAGCAGTCACCTCCTATACCCATGCTGTAACCTAAGTGGAGCAATAGGGACACCATCCACTCACAAAACTTCAGACCCCAAATTTATCCTGTGTATAAGAAATGTAGACGAAAGATGAGAGATGAAGCAGAGAATCAGGGAATGGCCAAACAATAACCAGCCTAACTAGAAACCCATAGTATGGACAAGCACTAATCTCTGACAATATTAATACTGTTTTGCTTCTATAGAGAATTCTAGCCAACCTGTCTTCTGAGAGCACTTGACTCAGAGACCCATAGCCAAACAGTGGAGGAAAAATGGGCACTTTTGTGGATGAGTTGTGGGAAGGACTGAGGGCCCCAAACAGGATAGGAACTCCACAGGAAGACCAACAGAGAATCCTTGTGACTCTCCCAGACTGCACTACTAAACAAATAGCTTACAAGACATAGGCCTACTGAACATATGTAGCAGTTATGAAGCTTGATCTTCATGTGGGTTCCAAACAACTGGAGCAATGACTATCCCAAAAGCTGTTGCCTGTCTCTGGGATATGTTCTTTGAGCTGAGCTGCTTTGTCTCGCCTCAGTGGGTGAGGATGTGTCTAACCCAGCAGAGACTTGATTAACCAGGGTGGGGCATTCCCAGGGCATGGCCTCTACTCCCTCAAAGGAGAAGGTGAGGGGGGATGAAAGGAGACATTGTGGGAGGAGATGACAGGATGGCAATGATCAGGATTAAAGTGAATGAAAATGAAAAAATACACTGTTTGAAATGCATGTATGAAATTCTCAAATAATTAATGAAAATATTTTCTTTTAAAAAATGATGTCTCCATTGTATAGCATAACTGATGCTTTGAGCCTAATTTTAATTCTGAATACCCCAGATGAGTATTTTACTTTCATGTTCTATATCCCAACATTAATGGAAATCTTAGGATGTACTTTATGTTTTTCTAGTTGATATATTCCAAGTGATGAGCATAACATTGCTTCAAGTTAATTTTTAATAAATAATTACTCTTTAAATGAGGTCAATGAAAGTCAAGAATATTTATTCCAAGCCATTGAGTATATTATTGCTGTAGAAAACACTGTAGCTTTCTTACTTGAGCAGCTAATTTCTAAAATGAAAATGACAAATACTCTTTTAGTCTTGTTAAAAGGTAATATAACCAGAGATGTAATAAACAACATATAAATTGAGTAAGCTATAAATTTTGCCGTATCAACCAGCTGTACCACTCTTTGGCATGTTTCCAAAGGACTTGACAACCTGCTCCATTGACACTTGCTCAGCAATATTAATTGCTGCTCTAGTCACAGAAGTAAGTAAATGGAAGCAACTTGGATGATAAGTGTTGGAGGAGGGGACCTGGGATGGGTAGTACAAGGAAGGAAGCAAGGGAGGAAGTGAAACTGGTTTTTTTACAATGGAAAATAAAATAAATATTTAAAATTTGTTTTTAATTTTTTATTAGATATTTGCTTTATTTACTTTTCAAATGCTAACCCCTTCCCACGTTACCCCACCGAAAACCCCCTATCCCATTCCCCCTCCACATGCTCACCCCCTCATTTTCCTGACTTTCATTCCCCTATTTTGGGGGAATCGAACCTTCATAGGACCAATGGCCTTTCCTCTCATTGATGTGTGAAATGGTCATCTGCTATATATGTAGCTGTTGCTGTGAGTCTCTCCATCAGTACTTTTTGGCTGGTGTTTTGGTCCCTGGGAGCTCTGGGGTATTGGTTCTTACGTATTATTGTTCCTCCTGCAGAGCAGCAAACCTCTTCAGCTCCTTAGGTCCTCTCTCTAGCAGCTCCATTGGGACCCTATGCTCAGTCTATTGGTTTGCTGTGAGCCATGGGTGTTTTGATCCACTTTCCAATAAGTATCAAAGTATCCACACTTTGGTCTTCCTTCATCATGAGGTTCATATGGTCTGTGAGTTGTATTTTGGGTATTCCGGGGTTTTGGGCTAATATCCACTTATCAGCAATTGCAAACCATGTGTGTTCTTTTATGATTGGGTTACCTCACTCCTGATGATAGTTTCTAGCTCCATCCATTTGCCTAAGAATTTCATGAATTCATTGTTTTTAGTAGAGTAGTACTCCATTGTGTAAATGTACCAGATTTTCTGTATTCATTCCTCTCTTGAGGAACATCTGGATTCTTCTGGCTTTTATAAATAAGGCTGCTACGAACTTAGTGGAGCACATGTCCTTATTACATGTTGGAGCCTCTTCTGGGTATATGCCCAGGAGTGATATAGCTGGTTCCTCAGGTAGTACAATGTCTAGTTTTCTGAGGAACTGCCAAACAGATTTCCAGAGTGGTTTTACCAGCTTACAATCCCACCAGCAATGGAGGAGTGTTTCCCTTTCTCCACATCCTCTCCAGCATTTGCTGTCCCCTGAGTTTTTGATCTTGGCCATTCTGACTGGTGTGAGGTAGAATCTCAGGGATGTTTTTATTTGCATTTCCCTGATGATTAAGGATTTTGAACATTTCTTTAGGTGTTTATCAGTCAGCTGGTATTCCTCAGTTGAGAATTGGTTGTTTAGCTCTGTACCCCATTTTTTAATAGTTATTTGGCCTGGAGTCTAACTTCTTGAGTTCTTTGTATATATGGGAGATTAGCCCTCTATCGGATATAAGATTGGTGAAGATCTTTTCCCAATCTGTTGACTTCCTTTTTGTCCTATTGACAGTATCCTTTGCCTTATAGAAGTTTTGCAGTTTTATGAGGTCCCATTTGTTAATTTTTTAATATTAGAGCATAAGCTATTGGTATTCTATTCAGGAAATTTTCCTCTGTGCCCCTGTGCTCCAGATTCTTCTCCAATTTCTCTTCTGTTAGATTCAGTGTACCTGGTTTTATTTGGAGATCCTTAATCCACTTGGACTTGAGGTTTGTACTGGGACATAAAAATGGATCAGTTTGCATCCTTCTACAGGTTGACTGCCGGTTGACTGAGAACCATGGATCTCCATCTTCTGAGATCATCTTCAATTTCTTTCTTCAGAAACTTGAAGTTCTTGTCATACAGATCTTTCACTTGCTTGGTTAGAGTCACACCAAGGTACTTTATATTATTTGTGGCTATTGTGAAGGGTGTCATTTCCCTAATTTTTTTCTCGGCCCCTTTGTCCTTCGAGTATAGGAAGGCTACTGATTTGTTTGAGCTAATTTTATATCCAGGCACTTTGCTGAAGTTGTTTATCAGGTTTAGGAGTTCTCTGGTAGAATTTTTGGGGTCACTTAAGTATACTATCATATCATCTGCAAATAATGATACTTTGACTTCTTCCTTTCCAATTTGAATCCCTTTGACCTCCTTTTGTTGTCTAATTGCTTTGGCTAGGACATCTAGTACTATATTGAACAGGTATGGAGAGAGTGGACAGCCTTGTCTAGTCCCTGATTTCAGTAGGATTGCTTTAAGTTTCTCTCCATTTAATTTGTTATTGGCTACTGTTTTGCTGTATATTGCTTTTACTATGGTTGGATATGGGCCTTGAATTCCTGATCTTTCCAATGCTTTTATTTTGAAGAGGTGATAGACTTTTGTCAAACGTTTTCTCAGCTTCTAATGAAATGATCATGTGGTTTTTTTCTTTGAATATGTTTATATAGTGGATTACATTGATGGATTTCCACATACTGAACCATCCCTGAATCCCTGGAATGAAACCTACTTGATCATGGTGAATGATGATTTTGATGTATTCTTGGATTTGGTGGGCAAGAATTTTATTGAGTATTTTTGCGTCGATATTCATAAGGGAAATTGGTCTAAAGTTCTCTTTTTTGCTGGGTCTTTGTGTGGTTTAGGTATCAGAGTAATTGTGGATTCATAAAACAAATTGGGTAGAGTTCCATATGTTTCTATTTTGTGGAATAGGTTGAGGAGTATAGATATTAGATCTTCTTTGAAGGTCTGATAGAATTCTGCATTGAACCCATCTGATCCTGGCCATTTTTTTTGGGGGGGTGGGAGATTAATGACTACTTCTATTTTTTTAGGGGTTACAGGATTGTTTAGATCATTTATCTGATCCTAAATTAACTTTGGCACCTGATATCTCTCTAGAAAATTTTCCATTTCCACTAGATTTTCCACTTTCATTGAGTATAGTCTTTGGTAGTAGGACCCGATGATTTTTTTTTTTTGTTTGATTTCCTCAGTATCTTTTGTTATGACTCCCTTTTCATTTTTGATTTTGCTGATTTGGGTACTGTCTCTATGCCCTCTGGTTATTTTGACTAAGGGTTTATTTATCTTGTTGGTTTTTTCAAAGAACCACATCCTGGTTTGGTTGATTCTTTGGTTAGTTCTTCATGTTTCTACTTAGTTGATTTCACCCTGAGTTTGATCTTTTCCTGCCATCTTCTCCTCTTGGATTTGTTTCTTTTTGTTCAAGAGCCTTCACCTCTGCTGTTAAGCTGTTAGTGTATGTTCTTTCCAGTTTCTTTTTGGAGGCACTCAGAACTACGAGTTTTCCTCTTAGCACTGCTTTCATTGTGTCCCATAAGTTTGGATATGTTGTGTCTTCATTTCCATTAAAGCATAAAAAGTTTTTAATTTCTTTCTTTATTTCTTCCTTGATCAAATTATCATTGAGTAGAATGTTGTTCAATTTCCATCTGTATGCAGGCTTTCTGTTGGTTTTGTTGTTATTGAAGACCAGCCTTAGTCCATGGGGTTCTGATAGGGTTCATGGAATTATTTCAATCTTCTTATATCTGCTGAGGTCTGTTTTGTGACTGAGTATATGGTCGATTTTGGAGAAAGTACTGTGAGGTGCTGAGAAAAAGGCATATTCTTTTGTTTTAGGATAAAATATTCTATAGGTATCTGTTAAATCCATTTGGTTCATAACTTCTGTTAGTTTCATTGTTTCTCTGTTTAGTTTGTGTTGCCCTGATCTGTACATTGAAGAGAGTAGGGTGTTGAAGTCTCCCACTATTATTGTGTGGGGTGCCATGTGTGCTTTGAGCTTTAGTAAAGTTTCTTTTATGAATATGGGTACCCTTGTATTTGGAGCATATATGTTCAGAATTGAGAGTTCATCTTGGTAGATTTTTACTTTGATGAGTACAAAGTGTCCTTCCTTATCTTGTTTGATTACTTTAGGTGAAAAGTCAATTTTATTTGATATTAGAATGGCTACACCAGTTTGTTTCTTGGGGCCATTAAATTGGAAAATTGTTTTCCTGCCTTTTACTCGGAGTTAGTGTCTGTCTTTGTGCCTGAGGTGAGTTTTCTGTATGTGGTTAAATGGTGGGTCCTCTTATGTATCCAATCTGTTAGTCTATGTTTTTTTATTGGAGAATTGAGTCCATTGATATTAAGAGATACAAAGAAGAAGTGATTGTTGCTTCCTGTTTCTTTTGTTATTAGAGGTAGAGTTATGTATGTGTGTCTCTCCTCTTTTTGTTTTATTTATTTTTTTTTAATTTTATTTTTTTAATTTACATTCCAAATCACTTCCCCTTTCCCGTTTCCTCCCTCCCCGAAAGTCCCATAAGCCCCCTTCCCTCCCTCTTTTCTCCGTTCAACCCCCTCTCATTACTCTGTCCTGGCGTTCCCCTACATCCAGTCTTTCCAGGACCAGGGGTCTCTCCTTCCATCTTTTTAGAAATCTATTGATATGCTGATTGTGTCTAGGGTATTCTGAGATTCTGGGTCAATATCCCCTTATCAGTGACTTCATACCATGTGTGATCTTTTGTGATTGGGTTACCTCACTAAGGATGATATTTTCAAGTTCTGACCATTTGCCTAGGAATTTCGTGAATTCATTGTTTTTAATTGCAGAGTAGTATTCCATTGGGCATGACACTTCCGGAGGATCCGGCTATACCACTCCTGGGCATATACCCAGAGACTTTACCTGCATGCAATAAGGACACATGCTCCACTATATTCATAGCAGCCTTATTTATAATAGCCAGAAGCTGGAAAGAACCCAGATGTCCCTCAACGGAGGAATGGATTCAGAAGATGTGGTATATTTACACAATGGAATACTACTCTTTTTGTTTTATTAATAGACGATTAATTTCTTGCTTTTTCTAGTTTGCAGTTTCCCTTCTATTTTGGTATTTTCCTTTCATTGTCCTTTGGAGGGCTGAATTTTTTGGAAAGATATTGTGTAAATTTATTTTTTTTTCATGGAATACCTTGGTTTTTCCATTTACTGTAATTGAAATTTTGCTGGGTATAGTAGCCTGGGTTGGCCATTGTGTTCCCTTAGGGTCTGTATGACATCTGCCCATGATCTTCTGACTTTCATAGTCTCTGGCGACACATCTGGAGTAATTCTGATAGATCTGCCTATATATGTTACTTGACCTTTTTCCCTTAATGCTTTTAATATCCTTTCCTTGTTTAATAAATTTGGTGTTTTATTTATTATGTGATGGGAGGAATTTCTTTTCTAGTCCTAACTATTAGGAGTTCTGCAGGCTTCTTCTATGCTCATGGGCATCTCTTTCATTAGGTTAGGGAAGTTTTCTTCTATAATTTTGTTGAAGACATTTACTGGCCCTTTAAGGTGGAAATCTTCACTCTCTTCTAGACCTATAATCTTTAGGTTTTGTCTTCTGATTTTGTCCTGGATTTCTTGGATGTTCTATGTTAGATGCTTTTTGCATTTTTCATTTTCTTTGACTTTTGTTTCAATACTTTCTATGGTATCTTCTGTATCTGAGATTCTCTTTTCTATCTCTTGTATTCTGCTGTTGATACTTGTATCTATGACTCCTGACTTCTTTCCTACGTTTTCTATGTCCACAGTTGTCTCCCTTTCTGATTTCTTTATTGTTTCTACCTCCATTTTTAGATCCTGGATGGTTTTGTTCAATTCCTTCACCTGTTTTATTGTGCTTTACTGTAGTTCTTTAAGGGCTTCTTCCTATTTACTTGTGTTCTCCTGTATTTCTTTAAGGGAGTTATTTATGTCCTTCTTGAAGCCCTCTATCTGCATCATGAGCTGTGATTTTTTAATTCCAAATCTTGCTTTTCCAGTGTGTTTGGGTATCCAGGACTTGTCGTTGTAGGAAACTTGGGTTCAGATTGTACCGTGTTGGCTTAATTTCTGTTGGTAACATTCCTACGTTTGCCTTTTGCCATCTAGTTATCTCTAGTGTTAGTTGGTCCTGCTGTCTCTGTCGAGTGCTTGTCCGTCCTGTGGGCCAGCACCCCTGTGGGACCTGCTCTCCCCTGAGACAGAGTGCTGTGGTGCTGCCCAGCTCCTGGGTCCAGGTGGAGCCTGATCTGACTTTGTCCCAGCTCTTCTGCCACTCTTGTATTCCCTGAGCTCTTGGCTGATCCTGAAGATGGTGGCAGCCTGACCTCCAAAGCAGGAAGTCAAATCACTCCCTCCGTGCAGAGCTGTGCTCTCCTGGCTGGGTAGGTGCACAGAAGACTGCAGAGCTGCCCAGCCCCTGGGCGCAGGGAGAGCTCTGATGGACCCAACTGTTCTGCTGCTCCTGTTCCCTGCCTATGGGCTGTACCTGCCTGCTCCATCACTGGAGAGAAGATGGTGGCCAATATTTAAAATTTTATAAACAAGTTATGTTTATGCATTTAGCAACATATATATGTACATTAAGAAGAATAACACACACACACACTCATATGTATATTCTCTCACTTGCTATATGAATATATGAAATGGCTATTACTGAAAAAGAAGGTCATGAAGTTCAAAGAGAAAGTATGCATTTATTGAAAAGTTTATATTGAGAAAAGATAAGAAGGAATAGCATAATGTTAATATTGATTTTAATTAAACTAGAAAATTACTTATCACCCAGGGTAGCTAAGAATAGGAATGGAGCGAGAAAAAGGATGGAAACTGATGTAATTAAATTTCAATTAAAATTTAAATTAAAAAAAATTAAGAGAAAATTTAAACTAATGGAAGACACAAAACAGAATTACAAATGGAATTTTCTGATATGATTAAATATATATATATATATATATATGGTTTCAAATATAGTATGGTTTAATTTGAACCAGTAAATAGCCTTTGAAATTTTATCATTATTGTAATATGATATAGTATAATGCTTCTAGAGAAGGAAATGCTTTCTAATTGGAATTTTAATGTTTTAAAAGTAATAGTATTTTAAAAATATGATTAATTTTTATGAATATTAATTAATTATTTGATTTATAACATCCCTAATATTGCCCTCCCCATCCAGTCCCTTATCCCAGAGTATTTTCCCCATCCTCCCTCCCTTTTGCCTCTGAGTGGATGCCCCCAGACCCAGCATCTCTCCTTCCTGGGCATCATGTCTCCACAAAATTAGGCTCATCCTCTCCCTTTCAAGCCAGACAAGGCAGTCCTCTGCTACATATGTATGTTCTCTGGTTGGTGGCTTAGTCTCTGGGAGCTTCCAGGGATCCAGGTTAGTTTACACCATTGTTTTTACTATGTGGTTGCTAGCCTCTTCAGTTCCTTTAGTCCTTCCCCTAACTCTTCCATAGGAAGCCCCAACCTCAGTCTAATGCTTGGCTGTGAGTATCTGCATTTGTCTCAGTCAGCTTCTGGTAGAGTCTCTCATAGGACAGCCATGCTAGGATCCTATCTGTAAGTACAACATGGCATTAGTAATAGTGCCAGTCTTTAGTGCCTGCCCATAAGTTGATTCCCTAGTTTGGCTTCTTTTGTCAACCATTCTTTCAGTTTCTGCCCTGTTTTTATCCCTGCATTTTTTTTTTGACAGGAACAACTATCTAACCACTGGAGGTGGTCTAAGTTCCATATCCTCGCTGTTGGGCATTTCATCTAAGGTCATCCACATAGAGTCCTGGGAGCCTACCCTAATCCCAGGTTTCTGGGACTTTCTAGAGGTTCCACCCACGTCAACCCCCAGAAGTCACATATTTCTGTTCAATCTCTTGACTCTCTGGGCTTATTACCAGTCTGCATGAATGTCTGATTCTGGGCACTTTAACCTGCCCCCTCCCCTTTCCTACACAGGTTACTCACTCTGCCCCCTATGATTATTTTGTTTCCCCTTCTAAGTGGGATTGAAGCATCCTCACTTGGGACTTCCTTCTTGTTTTACTTCTTAAACAAGTTAGCTTTTCAAAACTTTTTAAATAAGTTAACTTGTTTGACTTCTTAAACAAGTCTGTGTGGTATATCATTGATATTCTGTACTTTTTGGCTAGAGTCCACTTATCAGTGAGTATATACCATGAATGTCCTTTCGGGTCTGGGTTACCTACTTCAGGATGATATTTTCTTGTTCCACTGCTGGTGAGACTGCAAACTAGTACAACCACTCTGGAAATCGTTATGCTGTTCCTTAGAAAATTGGAAATAGCTCTACCAGAAGACCCAGCTACACTTTTCCTGGGCATATATCCAAAAGTTACTTTACAGTGTCTCTAAGACATGTGCTCTACTATGCTTATATCAGCCTTATTCATAATAGTCAGAAACTGGAAACAATCCACATGTCCCTCAACTGAAAAAGTAGATGCAAAAAAATGTGGTTTATTTACACAATTGAATACTCTTCAGCGATTAAAAACAAGGGCATCTTGAATTTTGCTAGATAGTGGAATTTGAATCAATAAACTTTTCTTTACAAAAGGAAAAATCAATTAAGTACAAAAGATAGCCTGAGAAAAGGCTGGAATACATTGGCAGAGTTGTTTCAAATGAAAAATAAAAAGAATTTAGTCTATGAAGTAATGAAAAGGAAGCAATGTCTAAGACAAAACAGCAAGTATATAGTTCAGTCTAACATGGAGCTTCTTATCCTCCTGCCTCTGCCTCCCTCAGTAAATTATCCTAGGTGTTCACATCCACAGCTGGCCATGAATGTTAAAATTGTCATGACTTAAAGTCCAAATACTAACTTTTACGCTGCAGACATTGATAGCACCTCTTTTTGGTGCCTCTCAGAATTGGACAAAATGGACCATTTCTCTTGCTCATTCCTACTCATACTAATATAGAGCTGGCATTCAATCTTAAACACTTGTGGCCGCTTGAAAGTCTAATAAGCAGAAGCAAAATTTAGAAATTCGTTTTTAAATTTAATTTTTGATATATTTTTTGAATTCCATGCAAATAGTATATTTTCATAATTTACACATGCCTTTATTCCTATTCCAACTCCTCTGGTGGCGATGTTATGCCCTCTCAAATTTGTGACTTCATGGGATATGATTATTGCTGTTACACATCCATACACATATGTCATACTTAGTTTTAGTTGTCAACATGGAACAGACAAAAACAGGAAACTTTAGTTGAGAAATCCATCAAGTTTGCCTGTGACTATGTCTGTAAGGTGTTTTTGCAATTGATAATTGATGCAGGAGGACCCAGCCTCTTGTGGACTGTATCATCCATACTCAAGTAACCTGGTGTCATAGTTAAGGTTTTACTGCTGTGAATAGACACCATGACCAAGGAACTCTTATAAGGACATCATTTAATTTGGGCTGGCATACAGATTAAAAAGTTCAGCCTTTTATCATCAAGGTGGGAATATTGCAGTGTCGAGGCAGGCATTGTGCAGGAGATGCTGAGAGTTCTATATCTTCATTTGAAGACTATCAGGAGAAGATTGGCTGCAATGTATAGGAGAAGGGTCTTATTGCTCACAGCACAGTGACACACTTCCTCCACAAGGTCACACGCACTCCACCAAGGCAAAATCTCCCAATAGTGCCATTGCCTGAGCAAAAAATATTCAAATCACCACATTCCATTCCTTGGCCCACATAAGCTTGTTCAAACACATGAGTCTATGAAAGCCATACCTAGTCATACAGTAATAAAATATACATTTAGTCCAATTTCTAAAGTTCCCATAGTCTATACCAATATCAACAATGTTAAAAATCCAAAGTTCAAAATCTCTTCTGAGATTCATGCAATCACTTAACAGCAATCCCCAAAGCAAGACAAGAAACCAACTGGGAAATTCCAAACTCTGCGTCTCCATGGCAGATGCCAAAGCAGTCTTCAGATCTCCAACTCCTTTTTCATCTTTGTTGACTGCAACAAACTTCTTTCTCCTGGAATGGTTCTACTCCTTGTTAGAGCTTTCCTCCACAGGTTTCACATGGCTCTAGCATTTTTAAGATTTTGGTGCTATTCAAGTCAACTTCAACTTCAGTTTCTTGTTCCTGTGTCTGGGATCCACACATGATCTTCTATTCTCCTCCAAAGAGCTTTTTCACTTCTTCAGTTCAACTCTCTAGACTCTGGTTGACACCACTCCACTGCTGTTCTGTCTGGTAGTCATCCCATGGTACTAGCATCTCTAACATCCTGGAGTCTTTTGCTTTACCTACAGCCTCTCATAGACTCTTTTAATGGAGCAAAACCTCAGCTTCTTTGCATGACCCCTTCAGTCCTTTGCCATCAACTGCAACTGCAACTGGCCTCTCACAGTGCCATGCCTCAGCTATTCTCCATGATGCCTTCATGCCTTCAAAACCAGCACCACCTCGGTGATTCTTACACATTACCAACTCCAGCTACAGCATAAGTTATAACCTTGACTATCTCTGGAAGACAGCTTCTTTATGATCTCAGGAAATACTTATCAGAAGACTTCCCAGAAGTGATACCTGTCTCTTCTTAATCACCAATAATTTTTTAGCTCTAGCTAACCAGCATTAATTGTCCCACTAGCCCTAAGTTCTGCTGCTTGCTGGGGACAGAACATGTGCCCCATGAAGGAAGGAGCACAGTGAAGGAGATGGAAACCAGTATGTTTGTAAAAGAACATGTTTATAAACAAAACATGGTCACTCCTTAGTTATACTTTTATTTCTGTGAACAGATACCATGGCCAAGGCAACTCTAATAAGGACAACATTTATTTTGAGCTGGCTTCCAGGTTCAGAGGTTCAGTCCATTATCTTCAAGACAGGATCATGGCAGTGTCCAGGCAGGCATGGTATAGAAAGAGCTGAGAGTTCTACATTTTCATCTGATGAACTCTTGGGAGAAGAATGGCTCCCATGTGGTTAGAGGGAGGGTCTCTTTGCTCACCTCCACAGTGACACATTATCTACAAGGCCATATCTACTCCAGCAAGGCCCATACCTTCTAATGGTGCCACTCCCAGGACTAAGCATATTCAAACCACCACAACTGGGTTGTATGAGAAAGTTAACTAAGCAAGCAGAGGGAACAAACTAGTAACTAATTATCCTCAATGGTCTGTACTTCAGTTCCTTGGCCTAACTCCATTTTGAATTGTAGCTTGTGATCCAAATAAACTTCCCATCCCCATGAAAATTAATAACAAAATACCCCAAGTATCTTGATGGTATTAACTGGTATGCTATAGTATGAAGACAGTTTAGAAAGCTAATATCCTGGAAAAGATAGTAATAAACCCAATAAATGAAAAGTATGTTCTAAATAATTATACACATAAGTATGTGTGTGCACGTGTGAGGGGTGTACTAAACGTTTTAAAACATGCTTTATGGATTGCAATAGTCACAGCAACTATGAAATACCTCTGCAAAACATTCATTGTTGATTACTACGAATAAAACTGTAACTGCAAGCAAGATAGTAAGAAGGGCCCTGAGTCTGAAAATCTCTGTTTGACCCCTATGTTTCAAATCTACATAGTAGGAGGAAAGAACTCATTCCAACAAGGTCATATCTGGTTAGTTAAATCAAATTCAACTCTAACTTCTGAATATGCTCTGTATATCCATATGTACATGCATACACAGACACACACATGAACCACCATAAATGAGAAATGTAAAAAAAAAATCAACCAATATTTTTATGGCTACAATTAATGAAAAGAAAGTTTTATTCCTCTGACAAAAAATTAACAGTTCCTTTGCAAAAATGCTAATTCCACCAAAAATGTAATTGACCATTATATTTCTGTTCAAAATGTGACCATTGTCCCTTTAAAAAATATCTTAATTGAACATAAACAAATTAAAAGAAATGGAAAGAAATTCATTTGTCAATGAAATTCAGGAAACAGTACCAGAGCACTAAATACTACAAAATTACGGAGAGAAGATTGAGTGGAAAAATTCAAACTACAATTATCTAAAAAGCTAAAAGTACATTTTATTACAGAGCACTATGTTCAAAGACGTACAATTATGTATATTTACTTTGCAATGGGAAAAATGTTGAATAATATTGAAGGTGTTTACTGATCCAGTATTTTATAGATGTGAATATGCTCTTTAGACTCATGTTTGAAAGGCATACTTTCATGAAAAAAATCTGTAGGCAATATGTAAAGAGTGAAATAATTTGTACTGTTGTGGTGGATTGAATATTCTTGGCCCACGGCAACTGGCATTGTTAGTAGGTATGACCTTGTTAGAGGAAGCATGTCACTGTAGGAGTAGGCTTTGAGTTCTCCTCTGCTTCTCCTCTCCTTCTAGCAAGACGAGCAAGATATTGAACTCCTAGTTGATCCTCCAGCACCAAGTCTACCTAAATGTTTCCATGCTTCCACTATGATGATAATGGACTGAACCTCTGTAACTGTAAGTGACCCCAAAACTTTCACCAGAGAACTCCATTTCAATTTTTAAAAAGGAAAATATTTAATTAGGACTGGCTTACAGCTCCACCTGAGAACTCCTACTGCTGATAGACAAGTTCAGCAAACTGACTGGATATAAAATTAACTCAAAAGAAATCAGTAGCCTTCCTCTACTCAAAGACAAACAAGCTGAGAAAGAAATTAGGGAAATGACACCCTTCACAATAGTCACAAATAATATTACGTACCTTGGTGTGACTCTAACCAAGCGAGTGAAAGATCAGTTTGACAAGAACTTCAAGCCTCTGAAGAAAGAAATCAAAGAAGATCTCAGAAGGTAGAAAGATCTCCCATGCTCATAGATTGGCAGGATTAATATAGTAAAAATGATCACCTTGTCAAAAGCAATCTACAGATTCAATGAAATTCCCATCAAAATCCCAAATCAATTCATCACAGATCTAGAAAGAGCAATTCTCAAATTCATCTGGAATAACAAAATCCCAGGATAGCAAAAACTATTCTCTACAACAAAAGATCTCCTGGGGGAATCACCATTCCTGACCTGAAGCTCTTCTACAGAGCAATAGTGATAAAAACTCTTTGGTATTGGTACGGAGACAGTCAGGAAGATCAATGGAATAGAATTGAAGACCTAGAAAAGAACCCACACACCTAAGGTCACTTGATATTTGTCAAAGGAGCTATAAATATCCAGTGGAAAAAAGCATTTTTTAACAAATGATGTTGGATCAACTGGAGGTCAGCATGCAGAAATATGAAAATCGACCCATTCTTATCTCCTTGTACAAAGCTCAAGTCCAAGTGGATCAAGGACCTACATATAAAACTAGACACACTGAAGCTTATAGAGGAGAAATTGGGAAAGAAGCTTGAAAATACGGGTACAAGGGAAAATTTCCTGAATAGAACACCAATGGCTTATGCTATAAGAACAAGAATTGACAAATGGGACCTCATAAAACTGCAAAGATTTTGTAAGTCAAAGGACACTGTTAATAGGACAAAACAGCAACCAACAAATTAGGAAAAGATCATTACCAATCCTACATCTGATAGAGGGCTAATTCCAATGTACAAAATGAACTCAAGAAGTTAGACTCCAGAGAGTCAAATAACCCTATTAAAAATGGGGTACAAAGCTAAACAGAATTCTTAACTGAGGAAACTCGAATGGCTCTGAAGCACCTAAAGAAATGTTCAGCATTCTTAGTTATCAGGGGAAACGCAAATCAAAACACTGAGTTTCACCTCAGAATGACTAAGATGAAAAAACTCAGGGGACAGCAAATGCTGGAGAAGATGTAGGGAAAGAGGAACACTTCTCCATTGTTGGTGGGATTGCAAGCTGGTAAACCACTCTGGAAATCAGTTTGTCAGTTCCTCCAAAAATTAGACATAGTACTACCTGAGGACCAAGCTATGCCACTCCTGGGCATATACTCAGAAGATGCTCCAACTAGTAATAAGGGCACATGCTCCACTATGTTCATAGCACCCTTATTTATAATAGCCAGAAACTGGAAAGAACCCAGATGTCCTTCAAAAGAGTAATGGATACAGAAACTGTGGTATATATGCACAATGGAGTACTAGTCAGCTATTAAGAACAATGAATTCATGAAATTCTTAGGCAAATGGATGGAAGTAGAAAGTGTGATCCTGAGTGAGGTAACCCAATTACAAAAGAACATACATGGCATGCACTCATTGATAAGTGGATGTTAGCCCAAAAGCTCAAAATAAACAAATTAAAATTCACAGACCACAGGAAGCTCAAGAAGAAGGAGGACTGAAGTGGGGGTGCTTTGGTTCCTCTGAGAAAGGAAACAAAATACTCACAGGAGCAATAATGGAGACAAAGTGTTGAGCTGGGACTGAAGGAAAGGCCACACAGAGACTGTCCTACCTGGAAACTCATCCTAAAAACAGTCACCAAACCCTGACACTATTATGGATGACAAAAAGTGTATACTGAATGAAGCCTGTTATGGTTGTCTTTTGAAGGGGCCCTGCCAAAGTCTTAGACATACAGATGCAAATGCTAGCAGCCAACCATTGGATTGAGTGTGGGGTCCCCAATAAAGGAGTTGGAGGGTGGAATGGAGGAGCTGAAGGACTTTACAGCCCCATGAGAAGAACAAGGATATCGACCACCCAGATGCCCCAGTACTCCCAGGGACTAAACCATCAACCAAGGGGTACACATGGTTCCAGCTAATAGTGTGGCAGAGGAATGCCTAGTCAGGCATCAGTGGGAAGAGAAGTCCTTGGTCCTGTGAAGGCTTAATAGATGCCCCCAACAAAGGGAAAATGAGGGGTATGGAGGTGGGTGTGGGTAAGGTGGAGGGGCATATACTTGGAGGAAGGGGGTAGGAGGAGGGGTTGTGAGTTTTCGGGGAGGATGGAAACCAGGAAAAGTTTTAGCATTTGAAATGTAACTGAAGATTACTTTCAATAAAAATATTGACATGGTCATGATATCTCTTCACAGCAATAAGAGTCAAACCAAGACAATTATATAAAATTAAAAACCAAAAGATGACAATCTAACTCCATTAGATTTTAGCAGTAGCTTAGTAAGGAATGTATTCACATGTAATTGCTCTTGTTAAAAATCATGTGAAAGGGTTATTTGAATTACTGCTAGTTACTTGTTTAGCAAAAATTTCACTATTGTCATGTATGTGTAGAAAGTATTAACTAATAGTCTGGATTCATTTGATCAACTAGACTAGAAACTTGACAAATTGGAAAGATGACTATCCCATATTTGAAGAGAAAATATCAGGTAAAACCACTTACCAAGGCCATTTTCCTGAAGCATTGATGAGAGGTAGAACACAGTGCAAATACCTATAAATCTGTGAGGTGAAAATGGAGAAAGCAACAGTAGCAAACATTTTCTTATGGGACAGACATGCACAGACACTATTTATTCGAGTAGAAGAAGGTGGAAGGGTTTACCATGTTTTACACCCTAAGGCTAGGCTTCAAGGACAGCATAAAGCTCTTGAGACCAGAGGAGCTCAACTTCTACCAGGTTCCTCTCCAAGAATCCTGTCAGTTGCTCACAGGGAATAGTCAAAAAACAAAAAAACAAACAAACAAAAACAAAAAATCAACAAAGCCAAACAAAAAAACTTCTTTCTAGATGCTTCTGGGGCAAAAGTTGTCTCTAGTAACAAAATACACTCATGCACATTTTTTTAAGGATGAAAATACTTCTGCAATAGGAGGGTCTCAAAATCAGTAGCCTAATGGTGGAAAAATAATAAAATTGGGAAAAGATTCAGATATTTTTGATTGAACTGCATTTGTTTTTCAACTCTATCTCTCCAAGGGGAGAAAAGCCTAATGTACTTGGAGAAAGACTAGAAAGACACATTTAAAAAAAAAAATAAGGGGAATGATACACAGAGACAGAGAGTGAGGCCAGAGACAGAGACATAGAGAGACATAAGACCAGGCATAATGAACAGTTTTTAAGTCTAAGATGAAGGTAAGTCCATATACTACATATGAGAAATAGAGAAGCACAGGGACTAAACCACCAACCAAAGAGTGCACATGGAAGGACTCATGGCTCCAGCTACATATGTAGCAGAGGATGGCCTTATCTGTCATTAATGGAGATGACAACCTTGGTCCTGTGAAGGCTCAATGCTCCAGTGTAGGGAAATATTAGGACGGTGAGGCAGGTGTGGGTGGGTGGAGAGCACCCTCATAGAAATAGTGAGAGGGGAATGAAATAGGGGATTTGGAGAAGGTAAACAGAGAAATGAAAATAAATAAAATTACCAATAAAAATGATTGAGATTTACAGCTTCTGAGACTGGTTTGAGAACTCAGACATCCCTTCCTTACCTACGAGCATCATCTTGCAGGAGAAAGAATTGCTTCTGTTCATGGAGGCAGCAATAGGGAATTGTTGGGAAGCTGATCAATTGGAAACTTTGTTTAGTAATTAGTCATTTCACTAACAGTATTAATTATTGCACTATAACAACTGTGCATCTGAGAGTCTGCTCAATTAAGAATGATGCTATAGCTCTGTACCCCAAGAATATCTAATGGCTGAGAAGCACCTAAAGAGATGTTCATCATCCTTAGTCATTAGGGAAATGCAAATCAAAACAACCCTGAGATTCCATCTCACACCAGTCAGGATGGCTAAGATCAAAAACACAGGAGACAGCAGTTGTTGGCGAGGATGTGGAGAAAGAGGAACACTCCTCCACTGCTGGTAGAATTGCAGGCTGGTACAACCACTCTGGAAAGCAGTCTGGCGGTTCCTCAGAAAACTGGGCATGACACTTCCGGAGGATCCGGCTATACCACTCCTGGGCATATACCCAGAGACTTTACCTGCATGCAATAAGGACACATGCTCCACTATATTCATAGCAGCCTTATTTATAATAGCCAGAAGCTGGAAAGAACCCAGATGTCCCTCAACGGAGGAATGGATTCAGAAGATGTGGTATATTTACACAATGGAATACTACTCTGCAATTAAAAACAATGAATTCACGAAATTCCTAGGCAAATGGTCAGAACTTGAAAATATCATCCTTAGTGAGGTAACCCAATCACAAAAGATCACACATGGTATGCAGTCACTGATAAGGGGATATTGAGCCAGAATCTCAGAATACCCTAGACACAATCAGCATATCAATAGATTTCTAAAAAGATGGAAGGAGAGACCCCTGGTCCTGGAAAGACTGGATGTAGGGGAATGCCAGGACAGATAAGGGAGAGGGGTTGAATGGAGAAAAGAGGGAGGGAAGGGGGCTTATGGGACTTTCGGGGAGGGAGGAAATGGGAAAGGGGAAGTGATTTGGAATGTAAATTAAAAAAATAAAAAAAAAAAGAATAATGCTATAGGATTTGTGTTTATACTAGTTTTTATTTACCATTTTGAAAAATGGGTCCCATATTATATACTATGACTTCTGAGATTTCAATAATCTATGATTTCAATGGGATTTCCTTTACTGGACATTTTAAGAAAAATTTTCCATAACCACAGTCTTAAGATATTTAATTACAATATGTCTTTGTACAGACTTATATTTTAGATTGTGTTTTGAGAATGTTATGCATTTCTACTGTCTTTACATCATTTCCATTTCATCATTGTTCCTCTCCTAACACTTCTATGTTAATTGTCATTCATCTCATATTTATGGTTTCTATTTATTTAATTGTGTGTGTGCATGTGAGTGTGCAGGCATGTGTGTGCGTGCGTGTGTGTGCGCGCGCGTGTGTGTGTGTGTGTGTGTGTGTGTAAATTGATGAATTCATTTAATGTTGCTCTTGTGTATATATATTTGTACTTAACCACTTGGGATTGGGACCTCTCCTTGGTGAAGACTGATGTTCCTTTTCTTACCAGCCATACACTGCTTGTTGCATATCATTATGGATGATAAAGACAAAGTACTGGCAAAGCCAAAGGAATAGAAGGTGTTCTGTGAAAATTGTGTGATATATTATTGGGAGCTGTATTCATGAAAGTCCTGCAATTTTGTGTGATTTTTTTTAGCATACTCTTCTATTATGTTCACTGGCTCTCATAAAAATTTTTGAATATCTCAACCATTATCTTTGAATATGTGTTTCCTCCTCCATTTTATTTAGACTTATGTTCAGATACCTTTGTGTTACAAAGCATAGAAATATAGTTATTGTTTCATAGGTGTCTGTAATTCTCACTGGAGAAAGGAAACTGATATCTTCTTGTTAAGAATTGGTAAATTCCTTTAAAAAAATTAAAAAGGGGCTGGAGGGATGGCTCAGAGGTTAAGAACATTGACTGCTCTTCTGGAGGTCCTGAGTTCAAATTCCACCAGGCTCACAACTCTCTGTAATGAGATGGGATGCCCTCTTCTGGTGTGTCTGAAGACAGCTACAGTGTACTTACATATAATAAATAAATAAACAAACAAACAAACAAATAATAAATCTTAAAGGAATTAGTGAATTCTACATATTTTTATCTCTAGTTCAATAACTACATCAAGTATTTTCTTCCCTCTATATATTATTCTAATTACTTTTGAACCTGAATTCTGTTCTACACTTTTTAAAAAAATTATTATAATTTCCATTCTCTCTCTTTCTCTGTGTATGTGTGTGTGTGCATGTATGTGCTTATGTGTGAATCTCTGTCTCTGTGTATGTGTTTATATTTTTCATTGACTTTTCTAATATATTCTACATTTTTACTTTGGAGACTTTAATTGTTACAGAAGTGTTTTAATAAGAGTCACTGGGAAAACTGTAAAATCAACTGTATTTCATCAGAAGTGTGATTATATATATATATATATATATATATATATATATATATATATATATATATTTTCTTAAGGGATTTGAACATCTACTTTTGACATGTGTAGCAGTATACCTTCGAACCAACAGATACCAGATTAAATAATATATTATTACTTAATATTCATGTTATATTTTAAGTAGCTCTTAACATCTTAGTCATTTTCATGGTACTTGGGTTGGCTTGATTGATTTTTCACCATTGGGTTCCCAGTGGTATTTGCGAAATGTTCCTGTGGGTTGCCTAGATATAGAAATTGGGTCCTCTCTATAGGGAAAACAAATCTCCGGTTCTCAAGATTAAAATATCTCCAGTCTAGGCTTTTAGCTTTCTTTAGAATCATCTTGGTACTGTTTCAGGCTCAACAATGTCACTATTTAAAGGGATTGAATTTAAAGCATAGAAATGTAATGTTTTCTAGAATAAAAACCAAAATCACACTGCATATTTTTATAAAGCCTCATTTGCCTGTGCCATTAATATCTTCAGCTATGCAGGTATGGGATGGAATTTGTCTTAGGCCTCAGCTATGAGCAGTTATTTGGGGCTAGATTTATTGATAGGACAGAATTCACATGGGTAGGAAACTGTTGATTCTCATTTAGGTGAAGGGTATCTTAATATCAGAGAGAAGAAGAAGCATTACAAAAACTGTATTTTCTATGGCAGCATTCCATCTGTAGATATCCTTAGTCATTCATTGTAACTAATAGAGAACCCCAGACCACTAGGATAAGAAAATATTTATAATATGGACCTTTGGCCTAAGTCTAGTCTGTACTCACTTTATGACTCAGGGGAGATGAGAGACTTTAAGTACTCAAAGGGAGAGAGGGACCTTAGAAGAAATGCCTGACAGTAGGGAGAGGAGTCTGAGGAAAAGAAGGTCCAGAGACAGGCCCCATGTGGAATTCAGCTTAAGGGGAGGCCCCAATGTCTGAAACTATTACTGAGGCTATGGAGCGCTCACAAAAAGGCACCTAGCATGACTGCACTTCAGAAGACCCAACAAGAAGCTGAAAGAGTCAGGTGCAGATATTTGTACCCAACCAATGGACATAAGCAGTTGGCCCCTGCTGTTGAATTAGGGAAGACTGAATGAAGCTGAGGGCAAACATGTAGAAAGACCAGCGGTATCAATAAATCTGGACCCCTGGAATCTCTCAAACACTGGACCACCAAACAGGCAGCAAGCACTAGCTGATATGAGGCCCCCAAAACACATACAGTAGAGGACTGCCGAGTCTGTGTTCAGTCAGAGATGATGCACCTAACCCTCAAGAGACTGGAGGGCCCAGGGAGTTTAGAGGTTAAGTGGGGTGGGGGTAGGGACATTCACATGGAGGCAGGGGAAGTGGGGGAGGTATGGGATGTGGAGCAGTCAGAGGGGTGGAGAGAGGTTGGTGGGCTGGGGACTACAATATAGAGTGTTTAAAAATAATTAATAAAAAATATAAAATAACAACAACAACAAAAGCAAACAAATAAACAAACAAAAAAACCAGGCAAGGTTCAGCTACATATGGACACTCACCATGAGTAAGGGCAACACTGAGGAAGTCAGGCTACCATTTCACTTTCTCAATAGGTCCATTATTTCCCTCTTCCTTGTTTCTGTAGCCACTGGTGGATGCCGACATCTTTCAAATCACCTCTTAGACCAGATTATCCCTTCCCAGCCAGCTTCATATAGCCTTTTTTTCCCTTTGTCACCACAAGCCTAAACACACTCTAATTTTCTTTTATAGATACCTATGTTTTTTAAAAGATCAGACTAATTTCCTCATGTCCAAAATCTTAATAAAATTGACATTCTTATTTTATAGTAATGTACAATTCACAATCCCCAAGTATCAAGGGGTTGCAATCATTGCATGTTCCTTTCTCATCACTCCCACACTTTTTCCCCACCTTTTTCTTCCTCTCCCTGCAAACAATTCATTATTTAGTATTTGGAAGATTATTCTACTGGAAAACACTGATAGAAATATGTGGGCAAGTATTTAAAAATATTTATATTTATTTATTTATTAATTTATTGTCAAATCTGGTTTTAATTTAAACAGAGTCATTCTGTTTACTAAACATAGTTTGTGCACACATTAGTAGATATTCTTCTCGACTTTGGTGTTTTATTCAAACAACTTGTGTATATTTTTAACTATGAAACAATTTTCATTTGTGTTTTGCTATTTATTAACTTTGAGATTAAATTCAAAATGTAGAAAAATAGACTGAATGAAATGATGAATGAATTATGGCTGAATGCATTAAAATAGATTGAAAACTCACAAATAATAATTACATAAAAGAAAGAATGAATTATAAGACTTCCTCATAAAATAAATGAGATAATTGTCAAACAAGAAACTGCACATATTAATAAAAATTATACATAAAACAGATGGTTTTATGTATAAAAAGAATTCTATAGAGTTGTTTTTTTTTATAAAATTCTGTGCTTGGTAGAAACATGCAAATGTTAATTATTGGGCAGTAGCCATTCTGCAAGATTTCCAGACAGATGTAACCTTGCTTGGTGTGAAGTCATTTGCTATGAAAAATGTTCAAATCCCCAAGGCTACCAGGATGTGAAGGACACACAAATTAAATTTATGCAGAGAATTCCAGCCTCACTGACAATCATGAAGTCTTGAGGGATTCGATTAAAAATTCCTTCATGTAGCTGAGCCCAGTCAAATCTTAGACCTATAAGATTTCATAAAATGTTTATACATTGATATTTAGAGCTATTTCCAAGATGAGGATGCTATATCTCATAAAACTCCAGTAAATAGTCAAATAGTCAGTGTCTTATAAACAAGTTTGAGTTTTTTCCTGTTTTTATAATAAATTATTATTATTATTATTATTATTATTATTATTATTATTATTATTTAATGATATTCAACATTACTGCTGAAATCATGATACAATATCATTTACCTTCTTCCATTTTCTCTTTCCTACACTGAGCATGAATCATATTCACTATCTGCCAAATTTGTGGTTATCTCTATAACTGTTCTTATATATTTATATTCCTATATACAACTGCTTCATTCCACATAATGGTGTGTGCACATGCACGCACACACACACACACACACACACACACACAAACTTTCAGTCTGACCAGATGGTGTTGAATAATTGTGTGTGTCAGGATGGTATTTCCTGGACAAAACCATTTATTCTACTTCTCAGCACTTCTGAATTGCCCATATTCCCTTGTCTAGGGTGAGAGGTATTGCAAGTTTTTCACTTTCCATGATGCCACCTCCATTGGTGACATCATTATTCAGGTCTTCTTTAGGCTGCCCAGTCTGACATTTGTAGAAGATAAACCTCACCACAAATGTTATGTCTCTGTTATGTTATCTGTTTCCCCATCTTTCACAATGATTCCTGAAACCTAGTATAAGAACTGCATTCTTTGTATTTCAGTTGGGAGGGAGCAACGCAGTCTCTTGTTCTCTGCATTTATATTGTTTATGGTCTTCTGTAATGGTCTTTGTCTGTGAAAAACATTAGTTTCTTGTGATTATGACTGCAACCACATATTTTTGTAGGTATCACAGTAAATACTTAGAATGTAAATAGTGATCGCTTGTTTATTAAGTGGTAATTGCTAGTTCTTTTCACATTTTCATGACTTCACTAGCCCTGAATATTTGGCTAGGTTTCCAGCTACAGGCATTTATTTTTCTGTTTATTGAATGTATATTAAGTCCAATTAAGGAACTATTGCTTTGCACTTAGGTAGGTATGCCACAACTGATATTTTCAGGGATGGACATTTTGAACTGGATAACCAATAAACTGGCTCATCTTAAGGAGAGAATAATAATTCCTCTCCCAGCAGAAATTAGTTTACTGTAGTTCATAAAGTAAACTTTAGGGGTTTACCAAATATTCACCATACTTATAAGTGTGTGCCCTTGTATGGGTTTTAAAATACCTTAAAGGAAGTTATGCAACCTGGGGTGATAAACCCACATAAAACCTTCACACTAACAAAAAATACCAAGAATGACAAGAGAAACTTCCTCTTGGATGGTTTGTCAGTGTGGTCCAAATGACTCTCAAAATGACATAGGGAATTGATGTGGCCTTTGGATGCTTTTCAGAGATTAATGTAAGCTTCTGTTGCTGAAGATACTATACACTTAGGACAGATTTTTTTTCATTAGAAGTATACCTAACCTGCAAGCCTCAGCTTTCAATAATGAACTACAGAATACTAATTTCTGGTAGGAGATGGAAAATTATTCTCTCCTTAGAATGAGACAGTTTGTTGCTTATTCAGTTCAAATTGTCTAGCTCTAAAAACATCAGATAAACAAAAACAACAATATGAAATTAGAAAGTTATGTATATATAAGGAAACATATATTTGTATATATAGAATAATAACCACAGAAATATATCTAGGAGTCTAAGATCTGAACAGAGATCTCAAGAAAAGAAAAAAAAATCTAAAAAGTACCTCAAACATGTTCACTGTTACTAGTTATTTCATAGGACAATACAAAAATAAAACAACAAACCAAAAACAACACGTCAAAATTTGACAGAACAAAAGAACAGAAAGTAATGAGCCTGAAAGAAAGCTCAAGAATCAGAGACCTACCCATTTTTTCACTCAAAAATCCTCTAAAAATCCTATACTGGAAACCATAGCATACATAGATGATCTGGTACACTCCCATTCAGGTTCTATATATGTTGCCTCTGTGTCTGTGGGTTCGTAAAAACTTTTGTTATGTTGACTTAGAGGCTCTTCTTATCATCCAGGTGTGCTTCATCTCCTTTGACTCTTCTACTATTGCTCCTTTCTCCTACTCAGGGCTCCTTGATCACTGAGGGGAGATCTTTGATGGAAACACTCCATTTATGCCTGAGTGTTCTAAGGTCTGTCACTCTCTGCATAATGTCAACTGTGGGACTTGGTATTAGTTTCTGTCCACTGCAGGAGTAGTATCTTACCTGATAGGTGATTGCCAAAAAAATTGATTGATCTAGACACTCTACTATCAGGTAGAACAGAATGTCATTATGAGTTATTTTATTCTTACATTTATTTATTATTTTATAATAGTAGTGATTGGTTTTATCTTCGGTGCCTGGGATATTTAGTATCAGGTTCATGGTCACCCAAATAGTGTCAGGAATATGTTCTATCTTGAAACAAAGGCCTTAAGTCAAATCATATATGGGTTGATTATACCCAAAATCTTCATGACACTATTAACCTAGCATATCTCATAGGGAGATCAGGGTTGTAGATTAAAGGGTTTGTAGTTGGATGATGATTATGTTTTCTTTTTGTAGAATGCTGAGTATCTTTCTGTACCAAAGACATTAGAAAACACGGACAAAGGTTGGTTTTTTTTTTAAGTTTTTTTTTTATTTACATTCCAAATCATTTTCCCTTTCCCGTTTCCTCCCTCCCCGAAAGTCCCATAAGCCCCCTTCCCTCCCTCTTTTCTCCATTCAACCCCCTCTCGTTTCTCTGTCCTGGCATTCCCCTACATCCAGTCTTTCCAGGACCAGGGATCTCTCCTTCCATCTTCTTAGAAATCTATTGATATGCGAATTGTGTCTAGGGTAATCCGGGATTCTGGGTTAATATCCCCTTATCAGTGTCTGCATACCATGTGTGTTCTTTTGTGATTGGGTTACCTCACTAAGGATGATATTTTCAAGTTCTGACCATTTGCCTAGGAATTTCGTGAATTCATTGTTTTTAATTGCAGAGTAGTATTCCATTGTGTAGATATACCACATCTTCTGAATCCATTCCTCCGTTGAGGGACATCTGGGTTCTTTCCAGCTTCTGGCTATTATAAATAAGGCTGCTATGAACATAGCAGAGCATGTGTCCTTATTGCATGCAGGTAAAGCCTCTGGGTATATGCCCAGGAGTGGTATAGCCGGATCCTCCGGGAGTGTCATGCCCAGTTTTCTGAGGAACCGCCAGACTGCTTTCCAGAGTGGTTGTACCAGCTTGCAATTCCACCAGCAGTGGAGGAGTGTTCCTCTTTCTACACATCCTCGCCAACAACTGCTGTCTCCTGAGTTTTTGATCTTAGCCATTCTGACTGGTGTGAGATGGAATCTCAGGGTTGTTTTGATTTGCATTTCCCTAATGATTAAGGATGATGGGAAATGATCTTTACCAACCCTACATCCGACAGAGGGCTAATATCCAATATATACAAAGGGACAAAGGTTCTATGTAGGCATGAGCGACTTCTCCATGTTCTCTGAGTTGTGTAGGTTTTGTTGTCTTCAGCAATGGAGCCTTGCTGTTCATTAGTGGAAAGCAACTCATAATCTTCACAACAACTTGGGTTGTTTATAGATTCAAATGGACCCCTTTGACCTACAATTCAATTAGATAAAACCGAATCTGAGTATTGGACATTTCATTACATGAAAAGAGATGGCCAGATGTAGATTTGTCTCCTCTGAATATGAAAATCAAAATAATTTGGAGATTTCATCTTACCCCAGTCAAAATTACAAAGGTCAACAAAATAACTGACAGCAAATACTGGAACAAAAGAAAAGGGAACCCTCATTTCTTATTTAAGGTATTGCAAACTGGTCAGCTACTTAGGAATTCGAAATAGGGAAGTTTCATAAAGCTGAAAACAAATCTACCATGCAACTTAGCTGTAGCATTTCTTGACATATGGCAAAAATTTCCATATCCTATTTCACAAATATTTACTCAGCCATGATCATTTCTTCTCTATTCACAATAACTCGGAATCAAAAAGAATCTAAATTTTTTCAGCCAAAAATGCATAATGAAAATGTGATACTCATACACTATCTGAACAGAAAAATAAAATTAAAAGAATGCATGGTTGTCATTGGAACCAGAAAGGACAATGTTGAGTGAAATAATTCAGATATTGAAAAATTAATGTTCCATATTCTTTCTCATCTCAGGTTGCTAGATTTGAAATCTTCTGATTTCAATATATTACTTAGAGAAACTTCAGAAATTCTATAATTTTTTTCAAAGCAGTGTATTTTTTCACTCCACATGATGTCAGTTAACATTTTCTATCAACTTAACTCTGTGGTTTCTTCCCATTTCTCCAATAATGATCTAATCCATGCCTTATTGCTTCAGGAATCTATTTAATTTTGAGTATACAATTTTAATTTCTCTCCATCCTGCTTCTCTTATCATAACTATCATACTAAAAAACGTACATTTAATGTGCTTGGATTATGTGATAGGCACTAGTTATATGTCATATACAAGATACTTGATTATTGTTTCACATAATCATCTCTTAAACTGTCTTATACATTAAAGCCAAGTTGTTATATTTTGGTCAACCATATTACCAGGATATTATATTTGAGTCTATATTTTCTATGGCATTTTAGAATATATATAAACAATAAACATATATACTGACTTAATTTTAAGTGGTAACAAGTACATGAAGAAAAAATAAATGAAATGGAACAAAATATATCTAGAATACAGTGTGGTTAAGGGGAGATTTTGCATATAGTAATCGTATAAGACTCTCAAAAAGTAACAATTACTTTGGGATTCTTCCTATTGAAATGAGCAGATCCAATTGCCCAAGAATGTTTCAAGCTATGAGTACATACAATACAAATATTCAAGGTACCATAATAAACTAATTAAACAGACTAATGTTAACTCACTTGGAATGCAAATATTAAGATTGTGACAACATTAAATAAATACATTATAAGGGTTTTCAGATAGAAATGTGTCTACAAATTAGAAGATTAGGGAATTCGGCTTTTTTAACTGCTGTGTTAAAAATGATAATGCAGTTACAAGTTAAAAGGATTAACATGATGTAATTTGTAAAAGGTTGTCCTTGAACATTTAACTTAATAACTGATTAGAATGCTGGGATAAGAGATATTAAATAACATCAACAAAACTCAAATTAATTTCCACAGAATACTCATAGGTGTATTGAGAGAAGAGGAGTGTGCATATATCATATATTTGATGCAAGGAGCAGGAGAAGGTAGACAATATTTCTTGGACATATTCTGCAAGTGGTAAAGCTTAGCATGGACTCTGTTTTAGGTCGACACATACTGAAAGCCACTGTGTTAATTCAACTGTTTGAGGAGTAAGTATGTGTTCAGGAAAAAAAAAGACAGATTTTTTGAAAACACAGAAGATAGAATGATGGCATGGAAGCAATCAGCTTAGGCGAAAGACAGAAACATGCACAGAAATCATTCTGGTTTGATGTAAAGATGACCTACAAATATGACGAAAAAGAGCCAGAGAAGGAGAAGAGAGTGCCATAAGGAACACTACGCTAACTTCACAAAATCAAGGAAGGCATCCTGTGAATATTCCAGGTTCTTTAGTTGGTTCATACAAGTCTGCATGTAGGTGTTTGTTATAAAGGGCTGAAACTCTAAATACAGTAATAAGATACTTTGGCAGGGCTAATTGCGGCAGTGTAGGGGAATGCCAGGAAAGGGAGACAGGAGTGGGTAGGTTGGAGAGCAAGGGGAGGGAAGAGGGTATATGGGACTTTTGGGGAGGGGGGATCCAGTAAGATGGAAATTATTTGAAATATTGATAAAGAATATATCTAATAAAAAAAAGAAAAAAGATACTTTGGCAAAAAAAAATCGTACATTTTAGTAACTAATACTAAATGAAAATAAAACCACACTATTAAAATTAGAATTAATGATGCTTTCAATAAATATTTAATGCTAAGTTGCAGGGACAGACAAAATGTATAGATGATTGATTCAGTTACATTTCTGTTACTATGATAAAAATTGACAAAAATCATTATAAGAGAGATAGACATATTTTCACTTACTCTTCAACACATAGTCTCCATTGTTACAAGTGGAAGTAGTGGATGCTTGAAGCAACTTGTCCTAGTGTATCTAGAAGCCAAAGAAGAGAGCAGTAAATCCCTACATGCTGGTGAATCATTTACTCACATACAGAGTCCAGCCTCTACACACAATTAAGACAGATAACCTCACATAAATTTTCATAACCAATACAATCCCCCAACAGGCATGTTGAGAGTCCTGTCCCATCACAATGGCGAATTCCATCAGTTACACTTGGTTCACCTGAGCAAATTCTTAACAGAAATAATTTGTGAGAGGAAATGGTTTATTTTGACTCATGACATCTGAGGACTTTCAGTTCCATCAGAGAATGAAGGACCAAGAAGAACAGCATTGTCTTTGTCTGGGAGAAGTGCATGGGATGAGGGAGCAGAATCACCATTTAATGGTGATGTGTATTAGGAAACCAAAAAAAGTCCATAGAAAACTGGACCCATATAATGTAAAAATTCTCACCACTAGCGATATATGTTTACTGTCAAATACTTCCATCCTAAAAGTTCCATAGTCTTCAAACTATTATCACAAACTTAAGCCAAACATTCAGATCATGAACATGCAGGGGACACTTCATATATAAATCACTATATAAAGACTCAGGGAAAAAGTTCAATGGGTAAGCAAATATCCACATCTGGTATTGTAAAAGTACTAGTCATTTGCCAAGAGGTGAAAATGTCCAAAATTTTCCATAGCAGTGAGACTAAGCTATCATTTCTCTATCCTTATGTTTTGGCATATTATGTTGAACAGTTAACTTTATCTTTCATTCATCCTATCATTAAATATGTTATTCATTTTCCTAATGCCCTGATTTGTCTGCTATGCAAACTGTCTGCATTGTTAAGAAGGTGATACTACCCAAGCCATGAAAATAACCATAACTCAAAATGGCCTCAGTCACAGTAAGAGTTTTGGAATCAAGTGAGAGATTCAATTAGTTTATCTACAATATTGACTTCTTGCTTATAAATTCTATCCACATGACTAGAGTTTCAGTTAAATATATCTTCTAATTGTGCAGGAATATTTTCTATTTTAAAAATTAGATTTTAAGCCCAGATGAAGCAAAAATGTTTACCTACAGTGTTGGTTTATACAATGCCTTGTCCATGTTTCATATAAAAAATAAATAATAATGAGAAATACCAATTAGATATTATATGATGGTATTTTTATTGAAAAACATTTCCATATTATATATACTTATTATGCTGTATCCTTCCCCAAAGTCTGTCCTGATCATCTCCACCTTCATCCCCAACTAACTCCATGCCTTTTTTTCCTGTGTAAGTTACAAAAATCGAAAACAAAAACAAAAAACCAAAGATATAAAAAACTTCAGATTGAACTTAACCTTCTACAACTTTCACAGGTGCTGAACTTGGTAAATAAATCTTATTTATTAAATGTGTGTAGACAGTGAATTTTAAAATAAGCACATTTGAATCTACTATCACAATTCTACATATGAATATGACTAAAATTCTAGGTTTTTATATATATTTTATGCTTACTATGAACCTTTTTATGTTTTTGTAGTTTAAAGTACCCCCTTTAAAACTCTATTGTTAATTTTATGAGGGAAAATCTTTAACTTCCTTTGCAAGGCCGCACGGGGATGAAGTACTGGTGGGCAACAACTTTCATCAATACATGAAATTGATCAGTATATTAACTACTTGTAACTACAAAGTATGGTCAAAATAAATTAATCTCAAAAGAGCATAGTCTATCCTTACTAAGAAAGTGAAAATATTTCCCAGAAGAATAATTTGTAATTGTATAGATTTCTGCCAATGTCCCTGCAGTACTTTTCTTGATTTCACATTCAATACCTCTTGTCTCTTCCTTGGAAGAATTTAAGCTATGGAGTGTAAATAGACTAAAAGAGTCCAATATATGAAAGCTGCCTATTTCTAGAGACAAAAAACTCAAAATAAAGTCTTTAATGATAAAACTAAGTGACAAGAACTATACTAGCAATGCCCTAGTTTTCAATATATATGGATTACATTTATGCATATAATCTTTACAGAAATCCAATTAAATCTTATCCCCAATAACACTAAGTTGTAAATATTCTGGAGAAAGCTGTCAACACAATATGAGCACAGATATAAGATCAAGATTTGGGAGAAAAGAGAAATACGAGTTTAAAGCTCCTCTGTCAAGATATTGAAATGATATTTCTAAACAAAGCAACAAATGCTTCCCCCAATATAAATAAATATGAAATTTATCTATATTTCAAAAATCTTTAATTTGTTCATGCATGTGTGAATTTTATGAGGATTGTATATATGTGATGTATGTATACATACAAATACAATCTGGGAGAGGTGCTCAAAGTGGCCAGAGGATGACATTTCTTACCCTGCTCTATGCACTTACTAACTTAGTCTATTTTTAAATTGCTTACATATTTTACTGATGTAATGTATTTTATTTTTCAGGTTGTATTTTAATTACTAGTTTTCTCATTTCCCTTCCTTCTTTCTAAACTCTCCCACATAGCCCTCCCAAAACTCCCTCTAATTCATGGTCTGTTTTTAATGAATTGTTATTCAATGCATACATTTATTTGTGTGTGTATATATAGATATAGATATATATATACACACACACACCACACCACACACACACACACACACACACACACACACACAGATAGAACTCCTTATGTCCATACAATGTTGCATGTATTTATGTTTTGAAGGTTGATCTTTTGGTACTAGGCAACTAGTTAGTTGATTCTTCACTAGAAGGTACAAGGCCTCCTGCTCCAGCTTCACTCAGTTGGTGCTAGTTCTTGTGTAGGCTTGAGGCCTCATGAACTTTTTTTTTGTTCAGTCTGGCATATTCGTTCATTAGGATCATCCTTGTGCAGCTCACATCCAGGCAATAGTAGTGGTGAGAATTTACAAGTATAGATTCTGATGTTACTAGGAGACACATATTACAACATATATATGTATATATATATATATATATGTATATATATATACATATATACATATATATCATATATATATATAACAGATATATATATATCTGTTATAAAGTATATATACTTTAGATTACTTTAAGTAATATATATATATATATATATATATATATATATATATATATATATATATATATATATATACTCTTTAGGTTTAGGGTCAATAACTCTGTATACTTAATAGCTGTGGTTTTCTGTAGTGGTTTCCATCTTTTACAAAGGGAAATTTCCCTGATGAAGACCAAGGAAAAGACTTTTCTGCGGGTATAAAGTCAAATGTTTAGATCGTTTTCTGTCTACTTATTTTAAGGCAGTGTCTCTCAGTGAATTTGGAGAAAGGCTAGCATCCAGCAAGCCCCAGTTATTTTCTTGTGTCTACCCTTTAATGTACAGGATTTATAGACAAAATTGAGGATATGGTTGGATTTTCACATGTATGATTAGATTTTTAACTGAGGTACAATTATTGCTAAAGCAAATTTTCTTACCAATTGTAGTGGTTTGAATATGTTTGACCCAGGTAGTGGCACTATTTAGAGGTGAAGCCTTGGAGTAAGAATGTTACTGTGGGCATGGCTTTAAGATACTCTTCATACTTGCCTGGATGTCTGAGTTATCCTAGCAGCTTTTACATGAAGATGTAGAGCTCTCAACTCCTCCTGCAATATGTCTGCCTGAATACTGCCATGTCCCTGTCTTGATGATAGTGTACCAAGCCTCTGATCCTGTAGCCAGTCCCAATTAAATGTTGTCCGTATAAGAGTTGCCTTGGTCATAAAGCATAACTAAGACACCCACTGAGCTATTTTGATAGCCATTTATTTGTTACTTTGTAATACATAAAATAACTATATATTCTCTTTTAATTAATTTTAAAATCTAATACATTCATACTATATAGACATTCTGATTGATTTTCAAGTGCACATCAGGAAAATATAGGACTATTTTTTGAGTTTATTTATTTAGGTTATCACCTTACAATTAAAGAGGTTTTGGGTTGCTTTCAGAACTCCCCCTTGATATATAATCCATGTTCTCATGTATACACAGAAACATAGTATCAGATAACAGTTATTTGTGTATCATATTTCAACTTTTTGCTGTTTATATATTGATAATAATATAAAATGGAATTACTTGAATTTTTTTTGATTTTTTCTTTTTTTTTATTTTCTATATTCATTTACATTCCAAATGATTTCCCCTTTCCCAGTTCCCCCACTCCCCAAAAGTCCCATAAGCCCACTTCCCTCCCCCTGGTCCACATTTGCTTAAGAATTTCATGAATTCATTGTTTTTAATTGCTAAGTAGTATTCCATTGTGTAAATGTACATGGAAAATATCTTTGATAAAATTGAAGAAATACATAGAAAAACACGTTAATATTGATTATTTCTTGGAAAAATTATACAGATAAAATGGTAGGCATAAAAATATCCCTAAGTTGATTGAAAGTGGAATTATAAATATTTTCTGATAAAATTGAAAATCTACAAGGAAAATATTTCTAGTAAAACTCAAGAAATATGTAGAAAAACATTAATTCTTGATCTTAGAGCATAAGCTATTGGTGTTCTGTTCACAAAATTTTCCTCTGTGCCCATGTGCCCAAGGCACTTCCCCAGTTTCTTTTCTATTAGTTTCATTGTTTCTGGTTTTATGTGGAGGTCCTTGATCCACTTGGAGTTGAGCTTGGTACAAAGAGATAAGAATGGACTGATTGGCATTCTTCTGCATGCTGACCTCCAGTTGAAGCAACACCATTTATTGAAAAGGCTATCTTTTTTCCACTGGGAAGTTGTAGCTCTCTTGTCAAAGATCAAGTGACAATAAGTGTGTTCATTCATTTCTGGGTCTTCAGTTCTGTTCCATTGATCTACCTGCCTGTCACTGTACAAATACCATGCAGTTTTTAACACTATTACTCTATAGCACTGCTTGAGGTCGGGGATACTAATTCCCCCAGAAGTTCTTTTACTGTTAAGAATAATTTTAGCTATCCTGGGTTTTTTGTTATTCCAGATGAATTTGGTAACTGCTCTTTCTAACTCAGTGAAGAATGGAGATGGAATTTGATGGGGATTGCATTGAATTTGTATATTGCTTTTGTCAGGATAGCCATTTTTACTATATTAATCCTGCCAATCCATCAGCAGGGAAGATCTTTCCATCTTCTGAGGTCTTCTTCGATTTCTTTCTTCAGAGACTTGAAGTTCCTGTCATATAGATCTTTCACTTCTTTGGTTAGAGTCACACCAAGATACTTTATATTATTTGTGGCTATTGTGAAGGGTGTCATTTCCTTAATTTCTTTCTCAGCCTGTTTATACTTTGAGTATAGGAAGGCTACTGTTTACTTGAGTTAATTTTATATCTGGCCACTTTGCTGAAGTTATTTATCAGCTGTAGGTGTTCTCTGGTGGAGTTTTTTGGGTCGTTTAAGTATACTATCATATCATCTGCAAATAGTGATAATTTGACTTCTTCCTTTCTAATTTGTATTCCTTTGACCTACTTTTGTTGTGACAGAGGGCAACCTTGACTAGTCCCTGATTTTAGTGGGATTGCTTCAAGTTTCTCTCCATTTAGTTTGATGTTGGCCACTGGTTTGATGTATATTGCTTTTACTATGTTTAGGTATGGGCCTTGCATTCCTGTTCTTTCCAAGACCTTTAACATGAAAGGAAGCTGAATTTTATCAAATGCTTTCTCAGCATCTAATGAAATTACCATGTGTTTTTTTTTTTTTTTGAGTTTGTTTATGTAGTGGATTACATTGACGGATTTGCTAATATTGAATCATCCCTGCATCCCTGGGATGAAGCCTACTTGATTATGGTGAGTGATCGTTTTGATGTGTTCTTGGATTTGGTTGGCTAGAATTTTATTGAGGATTTTTGTATCTATATTCATAAGGGAATTTGGTCTGAAGTTCTCTTTCTTTGTTGGATCTTTGTGTGGTTTTGGTATCAGTGAAATTGTGGCTTCATAGAACGAGTTGGGTAGAGTTCCTTCAGTTTATATTTTGTGGAATAGTTTGAAGAGTACTTGTGTTAGTTCTTCTTTGAAGATCTGGTAGAATTCTGCACTAAAACCATCTGGTCCTGTGCTTTTTTTGGTTGGAAGACTTTCAGTGACCACTTCTATTTCTTTAGAGGTTATTGGACCATATAGATGGTCTACCTGATCCTGATTAAACTTTGGTAGTTGGTATCTGTCTAGAAAAATTGTTCATTTCTTCCAGATTTTTCAGTTGTGTTGAATAGGCTTTTGTAGTAGAATCTGATGATTTTTTGAATTTCCTCAGTTTCTGTTATTTCTCCCTTTTCATTTCTGATTTTGTTAATTTGGATACTGTCTCTGTGCCCTCTGGTTAGTCTGGCCAAAGGTTTTTCTATCTTGTTGATTTTCTCAAAGAAACAACTCCTGGATTTGTTGATTCTTTGAAGAGTTCTTTTTGTTTCTACTTGTTTAATTTCAGCCCTGAGTTTGATTATTTCCTGCCTTCTGCTCCTCTTGGGTGTATTAGCTTCTTTCTGTTCTAAAGCTCTCAGGTGTGCTGTTAAGCTGCTAGAGTATATTCTCTCCAGCTTCTTTCTGGAGGCACTCAGAGCTATGAGTTTTCATCTTAGCACTGTTTTCAATGTGCCCCATAATTTTGGGTATGTTGTACCTTCATTTTCATTAAATTCTAAAAAGGTTTTGATTTCTTTCCTTATTTCTTCCTTGACCAAGGTATCATTGAGTAGAGCATTGTTCAGCTTCCATGTGTATGTGGGCTTTCTGTTGTTTTTGTTGCTGTTGAAGATCACCCTTACTCCATAGTGATCTGATAGGAGGCATGGAATTAGTTCGATATTTTTTGTATCTGCTAAGTTCTGTTTTGTGACCAATTATATGGTCAATTTTGGAGAAGGTACCATGAGGTGCTGAGAAGAAGATTTAGGATGAAATGTTCTATAGATATCTATTAAATCCATTTGGTCCAAATCTTCTATTAGTTTTACGGTGTCTCTGTTTAGTTTGTGTTTTCCTGATCTGTCCATTAAGGAGAGTGGGGTGTTGAAGTCACCCAAATTATTGTGTGGGGTGCGATGTGTGCTTTCCGCTTTAGTAAGGTTTCTTTTATGAATGATGGTGCCCTTGTATTTGGAGCATAGATGTTCAGAATGAGAGTTCTTCCTGGTAGATTTTTCCTTTGAAGAGTATAAAGTGTCCTTCCATGTCTTTTTTGATGACTTTTGGTTGAGAGTCTATTTTATTAGATATTAGAATGGCTACTCCAGCTTGTTTCCTGGGACCACTTGCTTGGAAAATTGTTTTCCAGCCCTTTACTCTGAGGTAGTTTTTGTCTTTGACACTGAGATGCATTTCCTGTACACAGCAAAATGTTCGTTCTTGTTTACATATCCAGTCTTTTTATTTGGGAGTTGAGCCCATTGATGTTAAGAGATATTAAGGAAAAGTGATTGTTGCTTCCTGCTATTTTTGATGTAATTTTTATGTTTGTGTGGTTATTTTTTGGGGGGGCTTTGTTAGAACAGGATTATTTTCTTGCTTTTTCTTGTATAGTTTCTCTCCCTTTGTTGCTGTTTTTCATTCATTATCCTTTGAAGGGCTGGATTTGTGGAAAGATACTGTGCAAATTTGTTTTTGTCATGAAATACCTTGCTTTCTCCCTCTATGGTAATTGAGAGATTTGCTGGATATAGCAGTCTGGGTTGGCATTTGTGTTATCTTAGGTTCTGTGTGACATCTGCCTAGGCTTTTCTGGCTTTCATAGTCTCTGGTGAGAAATCCGGTGTAATTCTGATAGGTCTACCTTTAAATGTTACTTGACCATTTTCCCTTATGGTTTTTAATATTCTTTCTTTGTTTAGTACATTTGGTGTTTTAATTATTATGTGAGTGGAGGAATTTCTTTTCTGATCAAATCTATTTGGAGTTCTGTAAGCTTCCTGTATGTTCATGGGCATCTGTTTCTTTAGGTTAGGGAAGTTTTCTTCTATAATTTTGTTGAAGACATTTACTGGCCCCTTAAGTTGGAAATCTTCACTGTCTTCTATACATATAATCCTTAGATTTTTATTCTGATTTTGTCCTGGATTTCCTGGATGTTTTGGGTCAGGAATTTTTTGCATTTTTCATTTTCTGTGACTGTTGTATCAATGCTTTCTATGATATCTTCTGCGTCTGTGATTCTCTCTTCTATCTCTTGTATTCTGTTGGTGATGCTTGGATTCATGACTCCTGACTTCTTTCCTAGGTTTTCTATGTCCTGAGTTGTTTCCCTTTGTGATTTCTTTATTGTTTCTACCTCCATCTTTAGATCTTGGATGGCTTTGTTCAATTCTTTCATCTGTTTTGTTGTGTTTTCCCTTAGTTCTTCAAGTGCTTCTCCGTGTTTACTTGTACTCTCCTGTATTTCTTTTCTTTCTTTGTTTGTTTGTTTTTTTAATTTACATTCAAAATCATTTCTTTAAGGGAGTTATTTATGTCCTTCTTGAAGCCCTCCATCAGCATCATGAGCAGTGATTTTAAATCCAGTTCTGGCTTTTCTGGTGTGTTGGGGTATCCAGGTCTTGCTCTTGTTGGAAAACTTGGTTCCGAAGGAGCCATGTTGCCTTGGTTTCTGTTGGAGGTGTTCTTGCGTTTGCCTTTTGCCATCTGGTTATTTCTGGTGTTAGCTGGTGTTGCTGTCTCTGACTATGGTTTCTCTGTGCTCCTGGGAGACTTGTTCTCTCTGTGTACACTGATATGTAAGTACTTCTGCAAGACCCGCTCTCTTATAGTTGTATTTGGGTATGTACCTCTGTGGCTCAGATCAACTCTGGGTGCAGGCGGTAATCAGAAGACTCCTGTCCCAGTTTGTTCCTAGGCTCTTGTGTCCTCAAGGTTTCAGGCTGTTTCCTCTTAGCAGCAGGGTGGTCCTACTGTACCACTGGGCTTTTCTTCATACCTGACTGCTTAGTTACCTTGGTTTATCCCTTGGATATGATGCCCAGTGGCAGAAGATGGCTCCTCTGCTCTGCAATGCAGGTCTCTCCTGTGCTACCTGACTCCTCCCCGCAGCTGGGAAGATGGCTGGCTTCCTGCACCACTTGGAGATGATGCGCTGGAGTCCCTGTCTGTTCTATCACCAGAGCGAAGATGGCAGAGACTGTGGCACTCCCTCCAGGTGCAGATCACTCTGCAGGGCAGATGTCCCACAGCAGAACTAGCACCCAGACAACCACAGAGCTGCCTCGCTCTTGAGCGCAGGTGGAACCCTAGCTGGCTGTGTCCCAAGTGATGTTATACTTGGGAAATCTCTGTTTACTTGGAGTCCCTGTCTGGTCTAGCACCGGAGCAAAGATGGCAGAGGATGCGGCGCTCCCTCCAGGCACTGATCACTCTGCAAGACAAATGTCCCACAGCAGAGCTGGTGCACAGATCACCACAGAGCTGCCCAGCTCTTGGGTACAGGCAGCACCCTGGCTGGCTGTGTCCCAATCGATGTTATACTCAGGATATCTCTGTGAACCTGGAGTCCCTGTCTGCTCTGTCGCTGAAGCAAAGATTTAAATTCCAATTTACATTTTTAAATAGCACATTTTATTTCCATTTTAAAATAGTATTCATTCCATGCTCTCAGTTCAAAAATGGCCTATACACATGAACTATTTACAAAAACACCTTTGAAATTGAAAACATACTATGAGTTTGTTTTCTCAGCTCTAAATATTTATTACATAGGATATTTAGAGTGTGAATTTAAGTTTCTCTCAAAACCCTCACATACCTTTCTTTGTTTTATTAAATATCTTAGAAATTCCCAAAGCACAAAATAAATAAAACCCTCCTTATATATAGTTTCCCAAGGAATACCTTGCTTTGGTTTGAAATGTTTTCAAGAGGGCAATAATTATCTTGTTTCTTTGTGTTTATCAAACTTAAGAGGTTTCACTACCATTTTATCTTTGAATACAGAAAATATTGCACTGGATACATGTTCAAATTGGCAGGTTTTTTTATTGAATATTTTATTTATTTACATTTCAAATGTTATCCCCTTTCCCAGTTTCCTCTTGGGAAAACCCTTATCCCTTCCTACCTCTTTCTGCTTCTATGAGGGTGTTCCCCCACCCACCCATGCACTCCCCACCTCCCTGTCCTGGCATTCCCCTACACTGGGGCATTGAGCCTTCACAGGACCAAGGGCCTCTCCTCCCATTGATGTCTAACAAGGCCATCCTCTGCTACATATGCAGCTAGAGTCATGGGTCCCTCCATGTGTACTCTTTGGTTGGTAGTTTAGTCCCTGGGAGTTCTAGGCTGTCTGGTTGGTTGATATTGTTGTTCTTCCTATGGGTTGTAAACCCCATCTGTTCCTTCAGTCCTATTTCTAACTCCTTCATTGGAGATCCTGTGCTTAGTCCAATGGTTGTCTGAGAGCTTGTGCCTCTGTATTTGTCTGGCTCTGGCAAGTACTTCTTGGTATCCACAATAATGTCTGGGTTTGGAGACTATATATGGAATGGATCCCCAGGTGTTGCAGTCTCTGGTTGGCCTTTACTTCAGTCTCTGTTCCACATTTTGTCTCCATATTCCCTCCAATGACCATTTTATTCCCTCTTATAAGAAGGACTGGAGCATCCAAAATTTGATCTTCCTTCTTTTTGAGCTTCATGTGGTCTGTGAATTGTATCTTGGGTATTCTGAGCTTTAGGGATATCAATTTATCAGTGAGTACACACCATGTGTGTTCTTTTGTGACTGGGTTACCTCACTCAGGATGATATTTTCTAATTTTATCCATTTGCCTAGGAATTTCATGAATCCATTGTTTTTAATAGCTGAGCAGGACTCCATTGTGTAAACATACATTTTCTGTATCCATTCCTCTGTTGAAGGTCATGTAGGATGCTATGAACATAGTGGAGCATGTGTCATTGTTATATGTTGGAACATATTTTGGCTATATGCCCGGCAGTGGTATACCTCCTGGTAATACTATGTCCAATTTTCTGAGGAAATGCCAGACTGATTGCAAGAGTGGTTGTACCAGCTTGCCATCCTAGCAACAATGGGGGAGTGTTCCTCTTTCTCCACATCCTCTCCAGTATTTGCTGTTCCTTGAGTTTTTGATCTTGGCCATTCTGACTAGTGTGACATGGAATCTCAGGATTGTTTTGATTTGCATTTCCTTGATGTCTAATGATGCAAAGTGTCTTTTAAATATATGAAGTATGTGTTTTGACACAGAGTCTCAAATGTCTTAACTGAAAGGCAGGTGTATGATCAATAATTGTTACTATTATCATGAGTGAAGAGCTACTGATTTTTTTTTCCTGCTTGTCATACAGGGCTCCAATGACTGGTGGTCTTATATCTATCACACTTCTCTGAGTGGAGTGTGCTTTTTCTTCTTTTCTCCTAGTGTGTCATTCCATAAAAGGGATGTGCATAAAATTGAATATTTGTGAAATGTTGGTAAATTTTCTACTGTTCATTAGGTAAGATGTTGCTAATTCAATTTTTGAGGTTGTTCTAAAATAAGACAGAAATTAGATAGATCTGGAATTGGTAAATCTACATTATCTGCTCCAGTATGACAACAGAATTTTAGAATATTCACAAATATATTTCAACTTGAATACTGAAATTCAACTGAGATGAAGTTTAAAATATAATATAAATCTGTCTAATATAAAGGACAACCCACCCAGAATTCAAATCATTATCATTTTCTCAAAAAATTTATCCTCAAGTTCTTCACTTGATCTTAGCCGAAAGGCCGAGAAGTGATCAAGTTCTTAATATAATACCATTATGAGAATATAAACTCTCTTGTTTATATAAACTCTTCTTTAGTCAGATTTGGTTCTTTGAAACATACTGTTGTCTAATTATAAAAGAAGAAATCTTTAAAACCTTTCATAAATGATCCAGCTTGGTCCTTCACATATATGTCCAAAACAATTAGAATTGTCATTATGAATCTTTCCTGGAGAACATGTCTTATAAGTGAAAATTACTGTTTTAATGTGTTCACAATGGGTATATGTATATATTATACTAGAATAAATGAAATCCACAATCTAGTTACTAAATTTAACCAAAAAAATCATTTATTCATCTAGATATATGCCTACTTATTTTCCTTATTTACAAATTAATATTTGTTCTAAGATTATGCCAATAGTAACTTCATCATGATTCTGGTGTTGGTTTAAGTGAAAATTTCCTAGCTTCCTCACCTACTGAGGATTGTATTTTCAAACTTGCTTTTCCCTAAGCAATGGCACAAGTTTACATTAATATCAGCCTGATAACTACCACCAAATAGGAATTATAGTTGAATAAATTAACTGCTATTTATCATTAATTTATACAGAAAGTTTCAGAAAAAAATGCCAAATATAGTATTTGAATATATAATAAAACTAGTTTAAATAATATGTAATAATTTAACCTGAGTCTAGAATGAATGATAGTAATATAAACTTTGCAGGATCATAGATGAGAAGCACTGGAAGATGTTTGTATAAGAAAGAGAGAGTTGAATGTTTCAAGAGTATATTTTCCATAGAATAATGACTCAATTAGAAGTCACAAATGAAATATTTTGATAGTTTCAAGTCATTTATTCCAACCTTTTTAACCTAACTAGATCTACTCGATTAAGCAGATTTCCACTGTACAATGCTTCCTACACATGGGTGAATTGAGATATAATAATATAAATGCATGTTACTTTTTAAATATTATTTTTAAAGATACAGATGTGTCATAGATATTATAAATCGATTAGCAATTGAAATGTAAAAATAATACATGGCATATGTGGTATTAAAATTAGTCATATCTGTTCTAAATTCTTTCATAAACTTAATAGCATATGTGAAATTAATACATGATAGGTGTACAAGGTTCAAAATTTTTCTATGGGATACTACTACTCTAGAGCTGTGTATGCTTAAAAGGAGTGACATTATAAATGGAAACAATGCTAAGTGGAAATTCACAGTAGGGAATATAAAATCTACCCACTTTTGATTTAAAAAAAAAAACTGTCAGCCTTTTAGGTTTCTTAGAAATGAGAAGATCTCTTGAGGGTCCTATTTCATTTTCTCTGGAACCTGGGGGACCCAAGCTCATTATATTTGTCATGTACAGTGACAGGTGTAGTTACAGCTGCAAAATGATCCCCTTTTATATCTCAATTTCCATGTTCTAAGAAGGAAGAATATTTCGCTTTTCTTCTGGAAATTTGCCATTCTTTAGCCTCAGGCCAAAAATCTTTAGTTTTTTTTTTTTCTTTTCTTACCTTTTAAAGTTGGCATGGGCAGAAAAGATACACTTTTTCCTCTGCCAAACACTCGGAGCAAAATTCACTTTATGAAGCAAGTTAAAAATCCTAAAAGTATAAAATATTCAGTACAGACAGGACTTTTCACAATAGTAAGCATAATGCTCATCCCAAAATTGATTTATAGGAAATCCACTTAGTAATTTTTCAATTATTCAAAATGAGAGGATAAAAACATGCTGAAGAAGCTGTGTGCTGTGTTGCCCTCAGACACTTCCAAATGCTCATCAGACACTCAGAGTTTCGCTTAAGGTGGTGAAAACTGTGACCCTCTTACTTTGTTGTTTTGATACTTCTCTCGGTAGCACGCCTACTGTTATGATGAAGGAGGTCCAGAAAATGTACTTCAGGGTGACTTTGTGGAATTAACTGGAAATGCTTGTAAGCTTTTATGGATGATATTGCTCCTCATTATGTTTCTAAAGTATGCATAAGTGACATAGAAATCCTGCCTTTATTTTATGATAGAGGGTTTCTAATAATAAGGGCTGACTTCAGAAACTCATAAAAACTTTCTTCTCTTGAGATAGCTCTAAGTGTGTTTGTAGGCTTTGAGTCATTCAGTTCCAACTGTCATTAGGGGACTTGTAAGAGAGAATGCATAAGGAACAGTTAGTTCAAAACTCTTAGACATTTTCTTCTCATCACATGTGCAGTCTCACATATAGAGTTTAAAGTTTCATTGTAGAATTTAAGATCTGTAAATCTTTGCTGAGTGTTTCCTAGTTCTTGAGTTTGCACTGAGTAATGGGAAGTGCACAGGCAGCACATAGTCAGAGCTCCTACTACTTTTCTCTGGATAGAAGCCAGTGCATGGTGAATGAGTTTTCCTGTCAAATTAGTAAATGTAAAAAGGTTTTGAAAGCTGTAAGTGAAATACTCATAGAAAAATTAAATTGAAGGACAGCTTAATATGAAAAAGTAAAACCAAAAAGGAATCAAGGTTTTTTGAAAAGAGGAAATACCAGGGCTGATACCCTAAAAGATGCTGTTTACACAGAGCCTTAAATTTCATGTGAATATTTTTTTAATTCAAAAACCACAATTTCAAAAATTTTTTTTCTGATTTATCAGAAAGCCTGCGGATATTCTTGAAAACATACAATGACATTTAAAACATAGAGCTGTAATTAGGAACATCCAATATCAAATAACATTTAAGAATAATCAGGCAGTTGTGGAGTTACCCTATATAATATGAAATCTTACCTGCGTAAAAATAGAGTTAATAACACTAGAGTAACAGCTCCTGTTATCTGATTATTTCTTTAAGTTTGCAGACACATTTGAAATCAGCAGAATCCCAGACGACAGTTTTGTCATGCCAGTTATTTTAAATGCACGATGATATTAAGACATGTTTAATATAATGCATGAAAATTCTTGACTGCACAGGTAAGATCAATGTTAATAAAATAGGAAGACCTTATGTAGAGAAACTGAATAGTTCCTTACCACTATAGGGACTGCAAAATAAGTGATGGGAAAGTGTGATTTGTGTAGCATAAAGGAGCTACTTGTAATGTTACTGTGGCCATGATGTGAGCCTACTTTATTAAAGGCAAGTCCAAAGAAAGTAAAGAACAGAGATTATGTACCTGAATTCTTCTATCTGGATACTTCCAATCTTATCATAAAATTCCATTAACAGAACCCACCATGAAGCTAGCCAATAAACTTTCCAAAATTGTACTTCTCCTTTTTATTAAGAGAGGTGCAATCAAATTCTAAAAATATACAATGGATCTTGACTGTTCCATTTTCAAATGAAGGTTTTACAATTCTGAGTCTAAAAAAACTATGTAAACTTTTGAGTGAAAATTATGTATTGCTTGAGTATTCTATTATATTCTTCATATTTTAACATGAATCTATAAAGGGGAAATCAGGGGGGAAGAGATCCTGAGGTTTAAGAGAAGAAACAAACAGCTTTGTAAAAAAAAATGTACTACACTGAAATGTGGTTCTTTTCTTCAAAATTTTGAGTGGAAAATACACATTCAATGATGTAAAACAGACATAGCTACTAAAAGAATTATGATCATATCATTGGTAGTTGCACAGTGAATGAAAGTATTCAGAAAAGTTTCCAGAAAGAAGACAGTTTTTAAACAGAGAATGAAACATGGAACTAAGAAATGATTACCAGAGATATAAAGGTAGGTGTATATAATTTTATTCAGACCATGAGGTATTTTATTTTATACCGTGGGTTATACTAGGTATTAAAATTGGGGTCATATTTGCATCAATCAAGATAATTAGCATTTAGCAAACTACTATCACAAGCATTTATCCAATATGTACTTATCATGGCAATAATAGCAAAATAGACAATTGATTAAAGCACTAGTAATCAAAATATTTTAAAGCTATTTTACTTAGTCAAACAGCAGATAATATAGAAATATTGGATAATGATATTCTGTGCAAATTATTTGCAATAAAGAAGTGTCTATGCTAAAAGTACATTCCAATAACATCTTCACTATAGGGGACTTTCATTACCAAAAGTTATAATGAGAGGGTGGAAATATGTGTATGCATATTTATTAAATCCAGCATTTATTAAAGGTATCATTATTAAATTCAACAAGATGGGTTTCAAACTTGAAGACAAAGTACTTAAAAATAACAATTATATGATTGAGATTGTGCTAATGAAAGAAGATAGATACATAATTTAAAATATTCATAAAATGAGCTCTAGTGCATGCAATACCTAGCTTATGAAAAATAACTGCATGAATATTTAAGCCTATTGAATTCAGATTTAAATGGGCAGAAGGGCCATTTTAAAATAGAGATTCTAATCTAATAGCTTCTTAAAGAGGCTAAGAGTCTCCCAGAAGATTCTATGAGCAATATGCTCATACAAGTCTAGAGGCTGCTTTTGGATAACAAGTCTTTAGATAGGCATTTTCACTGTTTCTTTTTGTGATCCTCCCTCAGGTCTAGAATTTACTATGAAGCTAAGTTAGCTTTAAGCATGACCTTGATTTTTTTATATCTTTCTACTTATATGAGTCTTCCAAAAGTATGTGCATGCTTAATATGTATGAAATATTATATTTTATAGTTGTGTTATAGACTAGGATTTATCTATCTATCTATCTATCTATCTATCTATCTATCTATCTATCTATCTATCTATCTATTGTTTATATTTATATATTTAATTTTAGTTACTTTTAGTTTAGTATTTTTCCTCTATTGTATATTATTTCTTTGTAAATAAATTATAAATTATTGATCATTTAGTTGTATTTTACATTTTTAAATTTAAAATGGGATTTTTTTATCATTAGGACAAATGTAATATTTTTATAATAATTTTATATTTATGTGTATATATACATATATACACACATACCTATTGGGTATTGGTTATCTAAGAATAATTTCTATGTTAACTAGTATCTTTGTTAGAGTTCTATTGCTGTGAAAAATATGAACAAAGGAAACTTGGAGATAAAAAGATTTATTCTAGCTTACAGTTCTCAGTTTAGTTTTCATCATAGATAGATGGAAGTCAAACAAGAACTTGGAGGCAAGAGCTAAAGCAAAGGCCATGGAGTAGTGCTGCCTACTAGCCTAGTCCTAATAACTTTTTCAGCGTGCATACTTGTAGTGCCCACCAACCCCTTTCCACATGTGGCACCATCCACAGGTGAAATGGGCCACCCTATATCAGTCATTCATCAAGAAAATAAACCATCTATTTGTCCATGGGCCAATCAGGTGGGAATATTTTCTCAATTAATGTTTCTCTTTCAAAATAACTCTAAGCAGTGTTCAATGGGCATACAGAACCTAGAAAACACAAACAGGTTAAACTCTCTTCCCTGATCGGTGCTATTAATCCAACCATAACAAACTTTTATCCTGTGCCTTCAGTGAGAATATGCTCCATATATTATTTTCAGATAAATACCTCATGTTACCTTACTTTGATGTGCCTTAAAATGCTACAGTTCTCACCATTAGGCATCATTTTTCTCTTTCCTGACCTTCTCTTGTCCTGTAATTTGCTAGTACCCAAGAAAGAATGGTTTTACAGTTTTTTATTACTGAGGAGATTCAATCATATGTGTGATATACCATCTGGTTATGAAAAATTCAGTTTAATTTACTTCCTGATTTTGTGAATGGTACTGAAAAAAGCATATGAGTACAGGTTTCTTTTCATATGTCATTTTATTTTCTTGGGAATTCAACCAGACGTAGCCATGCTGAGACATACAAACATAGTAATTCTATTTTCTTTAGGAAATTCCATGGTGTTTTCCATGCCTATACTATCTTTCATTCCTTCTGGTGAATAAGTGAAGGTTCATTTATCAGGTTTTTTCAATAGCATTTTCCATCTCTTGGTTATTTTTGAAGTTGGCTGGTTGAGAAGACAGGCTAATTTAAACAGGACAAAAATGGGGAAGGGTAAAAGAACATATACAAAAAAGATTAATGGAAAAATAGGACAGATTGAGAAAGACACCTTCAGGCTTACTTACAGTAAATGGGAAAACTATATGTTCTTTAAAAGATTAAAACTTTCATCAGCTCCCCAGTGAAATATTTTAAAGGAAAATATGAACATCAGTTTTGGACCATGACAACAACCTGCCTACTTTGAGGTATGAGTTGCTTCTAGTAGATTTCATTTGGTGCCAGCTCTTAAATTTGCAGTCACTTGTACAGACAGCTTTCAGATTATCTTGGAATGTTATCAGAGGAAGCTAGAGGCAACTTACAGCTTGATTGCATTATAAGTAGTAAAAAACATTTAAGGTTCATTCTCAGTAAGAGGATAGTATCTGCTTTATTGTAAACACCTCTGAATACATTTAACCTCTTACCCATGAGACACATTCGACACATTCACTGACATAGGCTGTATCCTTCTCTTCTCATGGTTTACATGGTTTAGGATACTAATGATGTACTTATAGAGGTAGTTTCAGCATCATATGAGTCATTAGAATTCCCACAAATGATTAATTCATTTCTTATTTGGTATATTGTGGAGGGTTTTGTATGTGTTGGAGGGGATGGATGTGGGTTTTGTTTTTGTATGTTTCACAATTGCTTATACTTCTGAACATTTAATCTAGTTTCCAGTACTGTTTTTTTTTTTCTAAATTACTTTTTATGTCTACATTTTAATGTTCCATTTGCTCCAAGGATTGAAGATGAGATGGTACAAAACATGAAATTTTAATGAATATCTCAGAGGTTTTTCAAACAAATGGTTTATTTTATTTTATTTTTTTTGTAAAATAAGTTTCTTAGTCTGAATTAGAACACAAAAGGAAGTCAAATGAGAAATAATTTTAGTTCTTATATTTTCAAAATAAAAGTATTGTGTTGGTCTACCTGGTTGGGTAGTATTCAGTCCATCAATAGAACATGTTAATGATATTGAAAAAAGTATATTTCTATTAAAGTCAAGGTAAATTTATAAAATTAATTAGGAGCATTGAAAAATGATTGTGAACCATGGAGATTTCCTGAGGTAGTTTGCTCAGGAAATGTGGTAAGGTCCATGTGCCTCACTCTTGGAAAAGATTTGAACAGACTGTTAAGGATACTGGTGCAGAACCCATTGCTTTTTTTTTTGTAGGCTATCTTCTGTCTACACATGTATCCTACATGAAAGGAGAAAATTTGCAGCCTGAAGAAAAAATGACAGGAGGCTAACTGAAGTCCATTTAGTCCAATGTTCCATCCATTTCATAATTGTTTGGCCCTTTTCTGCACCCATCTGTCATTTTTTTTTCCTTTCTGATTTTGTAGCATTTTCCTGATTATAAGATAAGGCATGGATAAAAGCATGCTTATACATTATAATTTTGTTTTACTCTGATATGTTGTGTTTGACCTATCATTTTGTGAAGATGCACCATCAATTTCCTTGGTATGGGATGAACAGTGAGTAATAGCAGTGCTACCAGAGCGATGGATAAGCTATGATAGTCTAACAGCTCTCTGTTGTTTCTGGCATCTGACAACTCTCAGAAGTGAAGAACCAGTGGGGTTTCCAGAGTAAAACAACTGCATGACAGGATGCAAAGCCATCTCAAATTAGTGTAAATGGGGAAATGTTTTCTTCTGTTCACATGTAGCCTTATTGAAAACCAACGAATTCAGCGGAAAATATTATGTTTCCAGTATTTGATGTCAAGAAATTATTACATAATCAATTATGATGCACAGTCTGAATTGGTTAAGTAGATACCTGGCTTTGAGAGTGTTTCTGTGTTTGGTCCATTATGTAGACTCAAAATAGAGTCTCCAACAATACAGAAAGCAGTGGCATAAAAATATTTGAAGTATCATTTTTGTAATAGTGTTGATTGTCAACTTGTCAGGATCTGAAGTCATCTAGGAGACCAGTCTTCAAGAAAGCTTGTGAGAGATTAAATACATTAAGTTTACCCTCTGAGAATGATGGTGAGACTCTTCTTAATAGATACATCATTGGGTGGTGTCTCATTTTAACTGTAGGCAGGGAACATCCCTTAGTCATGCATACTGGACTGTGCACAAGTGGAGAAATGCAACTGACTACTAGTTTTCATTGTTCTTTGTTCTTGCTTGTGGATGTCATGTGACCATATGTCTGATACACTTGACAGTGTTATTTTCAGATTATTATGCTGTAAGCTAAACTAAATCTTTCTTCCATAAATGTGTTAGAGTACTTTATCACAGCAGCTAGAAGAAAAACTAAGAAAACATTCATGTAAAACCATTTTTCATACCAGGTTGTTGGTCTCAGAGTTGAGAGATATAATATTTTATGGAATCATTAAATAATAATAGAAATGGGGTAAGGAAATTATTGGAGCCCGGAGCCTAGTTGAAGACAAAGGAATCAACAATTTTGTGTCTAAATGCAGCCATGGGGAGAACCCTCATAGAAGCAAGGGCATTGTAATTGTCTTTCTCTAACCCTAGATGTAAAGACAGATTGTGATACTATATAAAAATACAATAAAAAGGTGAGCAGGGTTCAGGTTCTACATCATTCTACATCAAATTCATTAAGGATAACACTATGATACTAGTGTATAAAATTTAAGTAATACTAAGAGATTTTGTTTCTTTGGGAGTAAAATTTCTCTCTTTGTTTACTGGCAAGATCAGGATCCTGCAGAATTAAGAAGGTAAAGGAAAGAGCCCACTGCTCTGAATCCTACTGCAATTTCCAAACATTGTTCTACATAAACCTAGGGAGATTATTGGGCTATGTAAATATTTTTGTAAATAACATGCAAAGTTTCTACGCTTATTAGTTAGTCATTAAACTCACAGGCATTGAATAAGAACTTCCAACATAAGCCTTCTATTGCTAACCACAGGAGCTGGTTTTATAAACCACAGGAATTTGTTCTACAAACATGGAAGAAAAATGGACAGCTGTATTCTTAAGTAATTTTCTAGGAAAGTTGAGGAGTAAGTATGTGAACTTAAAGAATATGCAGTGGACATAAAAGCATTATTTAGGAATTAGTCTTTGTGGCAAGGTCCTAGAGGAAAAACATTGTCACTGTCAGGATCAGAGTTGTAGGATATGAAGATGAGCATTTAAAATAGACATGTTTTAAATTAATACCATGGGTATCCTTTATGCTATTCATAGTGATGTTTGAATCCTTTTCCAATAAATTCTGCATTCAAACCCTTATCCCTTCCATTATAGAAGTGCTTTCAAATTAGATGATAAAGGAACTTACCAGGTAACTTTAGGATCTTATACTATTATAAGGGCAGTGCAAAGAGGAGAATTATGAAAAGGATTGGAGATTGCAATTGAAACATATAGAACATTTTCACTGTAAATACACAAAACATCCTTTGGGCAGGTATCCTGGGCTGCAAGAAATTAATTCTAGTGGTAAACAAGGTAAGCAAGCACACCTTGCCCCAAATAGTAAAGATAGCCTTTATAAAAACACAGTTCATTGATTTTTCTTTTCCATAAGTTTGAGGGGTATTGGCCTAGATTGTTAGTGTCTGACACTGGGCAAAACATCCTAGAATAACTCTTTTCTAACAATTAGCAAATTAATGAGTATTAAAATGCATCATCTTTTGTCTTAGATGAAACTCCCGGAGTGTTTTCTCCATCAGAGAGAGAAGGCTGTAATTATACTTCCTGCTTTAGGTTTACAGTCTAGATATTTGTTATTTATTGAAATAGATCTTGTGATAACTATAAAATTCATACAGATATTTCATTGCATATAATATGCAAATCAGAATTGGAGACAATTCTAGATCTATTAGACTCTCAGGAGTTTCCCCAAATACACATTAGTCTGATCAGAACTACAAATTTACTTGAGTTGAAGGACCTCAGGAACAACATGTACATTTGCTAATCCTGCATCTTACCTTCAGATTTTTTGACAAAAACTTCTGAGGGAAAAGGGAAAAAAAATCATAGCCACATTTGGAAGGGCAAAGGTCAATATTAAAAGTTAAATGAAATATAATTGGCAATACTCTTAAGTACTGCATGTCAGTGTTTTCTTATTTTCTACACTTAGAAGTAATGGGTAAGAAAAGACAGATCTTTCCATCCTCTCACAATGAGTAAAGGTTCAAAATATAAGTGAGATGCTTGTCTTGCCAGTTTCAGCAGTCAGTTAGGGATGCTATACAAGATAACACAATGAACAACTTAAATAACAGACATTTCTTTCTCATGGTGGAGGAATAAAAGCTTGGGTCATTTTTCCAGTTTTATCAAGTCCTTGTTTAGGGCTATTTTCTTGGGATAGCCATACCTAGTTTCTTGTTGTGACCATCATGATGGAGAGGAAAGGAATGAATACCCCTGCCTCTCCTTGTAAGTGTTGTTATGTTCATGAGGTTTTGATATAATAACAATATATAGCTCTAGAGTCTAGTATCATTGCACTGTGAATAGGATGTTCATTAATTAAGCTGTGGGCCTGACATCATTCAGTTCATATCGTCAAGCATTATATATCAGAGCAGTATGCCAGTGAACAGATTGCCATCAGCTACATCATCCATCTGTGTTTCCAAGAAGAAAAATATCTTTTCTTGTACTTCAGAAGTTCTGACTCTTGTTTGTAAATGTGACTTGTAATATAATTTTTATGCACAGTGGCCTGCATAGAAAGTAAAAACTCAATATTCCAATTAAATAAGATGTGCTTTTATACACATATAATCAATTTAATGTAACTCATATGTATATATGTTTGAGGGTAACTACTTGGGATCAAATAACCTATCAAGGGCTTTAATTTTCCCTCTCTCTGTATCCACTAATAGTCTATAGGTCTACTTCTGGTGGTAAAGCCTTTTGAGGATTCTCCATGCACCCTGACATGTCAATTGGTTTGCCATTCTGAAAGTCCTGTGAGATTTACATAGATTTTTGTGATTTTATAACTGTATGTGGAGAAGACAGCAGAGTTTTTGGTTCTCTGACTCCTTTAATATCTCTGCTTCATCTTCCACATGTTGTCAGAGACTTAGATGTAGTGCATTGGTTACAGATGTATTAATTGATATGGGAAACCTCAGGGTCTGTTGTTTTCTGTATTTTGAACAATCTGTTGTGGACTTCTTTAGTAGTCTCATCAGCTGCAGAAAGAACCATTTTTAATGGGGGATGAGAGCTACATGTCTCTGTGAATAATAATGTGTTTTTAGAATTGAATTATTAAAGTGGAAATGAGAGATTTTCCTTAAGGTCTATGACCTCATTATTCATCAGAGGTATATTAAAAGTTTAGGACAAAGTGTCATTTAACTCCTAAGGATCACATGGTAAGTTTCATTGACAGCTGTTATTATATTCAAGATATAAATGTCACTATTTAACCGTAAGCTATATGTTGGCAGATTGACCAGTGATATGGTACAAGTTGGGTAGAACTAAAACAATTACAAAGAATTTACAAGTTATTCCACTTGAAATATTGGCAGTTCTTTTCTTGGTTTTGAGTGTTTGTTGGTTTTAGATAAGAGGAATCACTGCATAGCAAAGATTGGATGGGAACTGACCTTGTAGCCAGGGTTGGAGTTGAAATCTTCATGGTCTTTTTGTTTTACCCTTATGAATACAGAGATTAACCACATAATACACCAATCCTGATCATGATTTTTCTTAGAATGGGTGAATGAAGTATGAAGACATGGCAAGATGAAGGATGATTGTGGTAAATTGAATATATTTGCAACTCTTTAATGATAATGAATAGTAAGTGTTTTTCTATATCCTTCATGATATCATCTCTGTTTCTATAGAGAAGGTAATTCTCCCTCTCTCTTCTTTTTTAAGAGGGAAAAACTACCCCAAGAGAAAATCTTTACCCTAGTAAAAACATAAAGGAGGTACAAGGATCGTGAACCTGAGCAACAGCCTGAGCTGCATTTCAAGACCTCTATCTTTTTATTTTCTAAGTTTTTTTAATTTACATTCCAAATGATTTCCCCTTTCCCGTTTCCTCCCTCCCTGAAAGTCCCATAAGCCCCCTTCCCTCCCTCTTTTCCCCATTCAACCCCTTCTCGCTTCTCTGTCCTGGCATTCTCCTACATCCAGTCTCTCCAGGACCAGGGGTCTCTCCTTCCAACTTCTTGGAAATCTATTGATATGTGAATTGTGTCTAGGGTATTCCAAGATTCTGGGTTAATATCCCCTTATCAGTGACTGCATACCATGTGTGTTCTTTTGTGATTGGGTTACCTCACTAAGGATGATATTTTCAAGATCTGACCATTTGCCTAGGAATTTCGTGAATTCATTGTTTTTAATTGCAGAGTAGTATTCCATTGTGTAGATATACCACATCTTCTGAATCCATTCCTCCATTGAGGGATATCTGGGTTCTTTCCATCTTCTGGCTATTATAAATAAGGCTGCTATGAACATAGTGGAACATGTGTCCTTATTGCATGCATGGGAAGCTTCTGGGAATATGCCCAGGAGTGGTATGGCAGGATCCTCCAGGAGTGTCATGCCCAGTTTTCTGAGGAACTGCCAGACTACTTTCCAGAGTGGTTGTACAAGCTTGCAATCCCACCAGCAGTGGAGGAGTGTTCCTTTTTCTCCACATCCTCGCCAACAACTGCTGTCTCCTGTGTTTTTGATCTTAGCCATTCTGACTGGTGCGAGATGGAATCTCAGGGTTGTTTTGATTTGCATTTCCCTAATGACTAAGGATGTTGAACATCTCTTTAGGTGCTTCTCAGCCATTAGATATTCGTCAGGTGAGAACTCTTTGTTTAGCTCTCTACCCCATTTTTAATAGGGTTAATTGGCTCTCTGGAGTCTAACTTCTTGAGTTCTTTGAATATATTGGATATTAGCCCTCTGTCGGATGTAAGGTTGGTAAAGATCATTTCCCAGTTAGTTGGTTGCCGCTTTGTCTTTTTGACAGTGTCTTTTGCCTTGCAAAAACTTTGTAATTTAATGAGGTCCCATTTGTCTATTCTTGATCTTAGAGCATAAGCTATTGGAGTTCTGTTCAGGAAATTCTCCCCTGTGCCCATATGTTCAAGGTTCTTCCCTAGTTTCCCTTCTATTAGTTTCAGTGTGTCTGGTTTTATGTGGAGATCTTTGATCCACTTAGAATTGAGCTTAGTGCAATGAGATAAGAATGGGTCAATTTGCATTCTTCTGCATGTTGACCTCCAGCTGAGCCAGCACCATTTGTTGAAAAGGCTATCTTTTTTCCACTGGATGGTTTTAGCTCCTTTGTCAAAGATCAAGTGACCATAGGAGTGTGGATTCATTTCTGGGTCTTCAATTCTTTCCCATTTGTTAATTCTTGATCTTACAGCATATGCTATTGGAGTTCTGTTCAGGAAATTCTCCCCTGTGCCCATATGTTCAAGGTTCTTCCCTAGTTTCCTTCCTCTATCTTATGAAAACCAATAATCAAAGCAAACAAAAACAAAATCTAAGAAGAAACAAGTTCAGTGGCTGTTAAACTAAAAACTACTATGAAACCCTGTGAAACTAATAAAATCCAGGTTGTAGGAAATTGAGGCAACAATTAAATGATGGATCACATCACATACATTTTACGTTTGTTCCTAGTACAAAGAAATGCATCATTAATTCCTAAGTGTTATTATTATTATCACAATTTAGCTCTCCCATGATGTACAGGGCCCTACCTTAAAGGAGAAATTAAAATTAGAATTTATATCTAATAGAAACTACTTGCTTATAAATGCCTTTAAATTTAATTTAAGATTTATAATTTTGTAATGTGTATGTGTGTTTCACCAGAATGCATGTCTGTACAGAGTACTGCCAGACAATGAGTTGCGCAAATGTTGTCTTCCTGGAATACACATGTTTATTTAGAACATACTAAAGTCTTTTCACGACTTTTCTTGCAATAACATGACCTCTGTGAAATGAGGTACAAAGCGGAATGTTGAGATACTTCATTGTACCTGAAACTAAGTAACACATACAATCCTAGTGGCTGTTAGATTGAGACTAGAGACCTCCTTCCTGTGTATTATATCTCAATTGTCTTCACTTCAAGATAACACTTATAGCCAAATGACATATTTGGGGATACAGTAATATTAAAATCTACTCTCAAATATTTTCAAATTATGGGTAGTTTTGTCATTTTAACTAGGAAGTACAGTTTGGTGTTAACACATACTTCAAAAAGAATCACATGCTAATAATTGCTTCCATTAACTTACTTTAATTTATGGCATTAAAGAATAAAGAATTTTAGAGAATTTAAGCTTTTGGTTTCTTCAAATCATTTTGTGTCTGCTTGATATCTTAATACAGGCTTTGTCAATAAGATGTTCCTACCATTCAATATTTTGAATCAGCTTCTCTGCAAACACAGTTCTCAGATTGCAACAACCATATTGAGGGCATACTAGTTGGTTTGGTTTTCCTCAAAGGAAATCTCCAAAATCCTTTTATTTAATTTTATAATTACTTAAGCTTATCTTTGTCAATGCATATAATTTACATTATTTACTTGTTTGTTATGTTTATTGATATTTTGTTCAATATCTTCTCTAGGACATCATCTGTTCAATTACTTGTTTATAGTATATATTTAGGCTCTAAATATTGAAGATCTAAAATACTGTTGAAAGTTTTAAGGCATTATTCAGCAGTGTGGGTGGTGTTATTTCAATAACAAGAACAGAAACCTATCAGGATTTTTGTTTGTTTTCTAATAAAGCTATGGTACAAGACTCTAATAATTACAAACAAAATTAAATAAGACTCTAAAATTGACTGGGAAGTAGTAATGAAAATAAAATATTAGGATTTCCTGAGCAAGAAAAAAAAACATTTTCTGTGGAAGTCCTTGCATATGTAGACAATGAAGAGATGAGGAAGAAAAAAAATCTAATATAATTCTTAATAAATATTATACTATTTTAAAAATTCACAGACTGTAATTTTAAAAGAAGTTTAAAACATTTATAACATAAAATATAAAAACGTAAAATGATGACTTTGTTTTCTTTTAGAACTTTAGAATTCTAATATACAGTGTGTGAACAGAAAACACTGACAGTTTTATTGTCAAAAACTACAAATTTAACGTTTGCATTTTTCAAAATAGAGTTCTATCAACTTACTACATTTTTAATGTAGCTATAATCTTTAATTTCATACTTATATGGAAGAAAGTGAATCATGAAAAAACCTCCGTAGTCCTTGCATTCCTGAATAGCATTTGTGACATGGAAATATCAATTGGTCTGGAATATCTGCAGCAAATAACATGGACCATTATTGATAACACCCTTTGTTCGTTGTATGACTGGTGGACTTTTATATGTTGCAAGTAACAGGCATCTCTCACAGACTGTGTCATGAGACATAAGTTCTTGTGTTACAGTGAAAATTACTACTCTTCAAATACCAAACTTAAAAAAAATGAAAAGAAATAAGGTATGATAAAGAAGAAAAATAATTCTCCTACTCTTGTGTGGGGGTCCCCTGAGCTCTGAGGTGAAAGACTAGATGGACACTTCTGATTTAGACTCTCTCCACATAATGCCTGCAACTGCTCCCATCTTGGCCAGAGGAAATCTCTCTGATGACAACTGAATTCAGCAGAATATCATTAGGAATAATTTTACTTGTGTGGTTACTGGTCATTGTCTGTTGCAGGCCTGATCTTTCTGACAAGGAAATAGAGGGATGTTGGATCTCGGGTTGACTGGATGGCGAGGGGTGAGCTGGGAGATATTAGGAGGAAGGGGACATTGGTAGGAATACATGCAAGAAAAAAAATCTATTTTCAGTTTTAAGAGAGAAGTAAGACCAAAAGGAAATGGAAGATGAACTACTTCTTTAAATGAAATACGCATCTATCTTACTTTTGAGTGTCCCCTAGATTCAGCTATTTATGAAAATTCTGTGTTGAACTTGTCAGTTTTCTAATTGCTAAATGAGAAGTGTAATCTTTCACTATATTTGCTCTCTCCATTTCCCTCTTCCTGTGGTCTAGTTTGAAACCCAATTGCCCCTAACTCCAACCAACTGTACTCATAGTCTCTTATTTCAACATGATTTTTATCATCACCATCATCATCATCATCGTCATCATCATCATCATCATCATCATCATCACCATCCTAACCATCATCAACATCATTGATCTGTGTACTATCAGGGTTAAGTAAAGGTTAACATCATATCTCTCCTGGATTGTTTTACAATAATGTTTTGTTTTGTTTTGATTTGATTTATTAGGATTTTTTTTTTATTTTTCTTTACATGTATTCTTTTTTTTTTAATTTTATGCTCTATATTCTTTATTTATGTTCCCAATGATTTCCCATTTCCCGGCTTCCCCTTCCCAAAAGTCCCATAAGCCCTCTTCCCTCCCCCTGTTCCCCAGTCCACCCCCTCCTGCTTCTCTGTCCTAGTAGTCCCCTAAACTGTTGCATCCAGTCTTTCCAGGACCAGGGGCCTCTCCTTCCTTCTTCTTGGAAATCAATTAATATGTGTATGGTGTCTTGGGTATTCTGAGCTTCTGGGTTAATATCCACTTGTCAGTGACTGCATACAATGTGTGTTCTTTGTGATTGGGTTACCTCACTAAGGATGATATTTTCCAGTTCCGACCATTTGCCTAGGAATTTCATGAATTCATTGCTTTTAATTGCTGAGTAGTATTCCATAGTGTAAATATACCACATATTCTGTATCCATTCCTCCATTGAGGAAGCTTTCCAGCTTCTGGCTATTATAAATAAGGCTGCTCTGAACATAGTGGAGAATGTGTCCTTATTGCGTGCCAGGGAGGCCTCTGGTTATATGTCCAGGAGTGATATAACAGGGTCCTCCGGGAGTGTCATGCCAGTTTTCTGAGGAACCGCCAGACTGCTTTCCAGAGTGGTTGTACCAGCTTGCAATCCCACCAGCAGTGGAAAAGTGTTCCTCGTTCTCCACATCCTTGCCAACAACTGCTGTCTCCTGAGTTTTTGATCTTAGCCAATGTGACTGGTGTGAGGGGAAATCTCACGGTTGTTTTGATTTGCATTTCCCTAATGACTAAGGATGTTGAACATTTCTTTAGGTGCTTCTCAGCCATTCAATATTCTTCAGGTGAAAATTCTTTGTTTAGCTCTGTACCCCATTTTTAATAGGGTTATTTGGCTCTCTGGTGTCTAAGTTCTTGAGTTCTTTGTATATCTTGGATATTAGCCCTCTGTTGGATATAGGGTGGTAAAGATCTTTTCCCAATTTGTTGGCTGCCGTTTTGTCCTTTTGACAGTGTCCTTTGCCTTACAGAAACTTTGTAATCTTATGAGGTCCCATTTGTCAATTCTTGATCTTAGAGCATAAGCTATTGGTTTTCTGTTCACGAAATTTTCCCCTGTACCCATGTGTTCAAGATTCTTCCCTAGTTTCTTTTCTATTAGTTTCTGTATGTCTGGTTTTATGTGGAGGTCTTTGATCCACTTGGAGTTGAGCTTAGTGCAAGGAGATAAGAATGGGTCAAATTACATTCTTCTGCATGTTGACCTCCAGTTGAACCAGCACCATTTGTTGAAAAGGCTATCTTTTTTCCAATGGATGGTTTTAGCTCCATTGTCAAAGATCAAATGACCATAAGAGTATGGGTTCATTTCTGGGTCTTCAAATCTATTCCATTGACCTACATGCCTGTCACTGTGCCAATATCATGCAGGCTTTTACACTATTGCTCTGTCGTACAGCTTGAGGTCATGGATACTGATTTCCCTAGAAGTTCTTTTACTGATGAGAATAGTTTTAGCTATCCAGGGTTTTCTGTTATTTCAGATGAATTTGAGAATTGCTCTTTCGAACTCTATGAAGAATTGAGTTGGGATTTTGATGGGTATTGCATTGAATCTCTGTATTGCTTTTGGCAAAATGGACGTTTTTACTATATTAATCCTGATAATCCATGAGCATGGAAGATTTTTGCTTCTTCTGAAGTCTTCTTCAATTTCTTTCTTCAGAGACTTGAAGTTCTTGTCATGCAGATTTTTCTCTTGTTTGGTTAGAGTCACACCAAGACACTATATTGTTTGTGACTATCCTGAAGGGTGTCATTTCCCTAATTTCTTTCTCAGCCTACTTATCCTTTGAGCATAGGAATTCTACTGATTTACTTGAGTTGATTTTGTATCTGGCCACTTTGTTGAAGTTGTTTATTAGCTGTAGGAGTTCTCTGATGTAGTTCTTTGGGTCACATAAGTATAATATCATATCATCTGCAAATAGTGATAATTTGACTTCTTTCCAATTTGTATCCCTTTGACCTCCTTTTGTTGTCTAATTGCTCTAGCTAAAAGTTCAAATACTATATTGAAAAGATATGGAGAGAGAGGGCAGCCTTGTCTAGTCCCTGATTTTAATGGGATTGCTTCAATTTTCTCTCCATTTAGTTTGATGTTGGCTACCAGTTTTGCTGTAAATTGCTTTTACTATATTTAGATATGGGCCTTGAATTCCTGATCTTTCCAAGACTTTTAGCATGAAAGGATGCTGAATTTTGTCAAATGCTTTTTCAGCATCTAAAGAAATGTCCATGTTGATTTTTACTTTGAGATTTTTTATGTAGTGGATTACACTGATGGACTTCCTTATATTGAACCATCCCTGCATCCCTGGAATGAAGCCTACTTGATCGTGGTGAATGATTGTTTTGATGTGCTCTTGGATTCGGTTGGCAAGAATTTTATTGAGTATTTTTGCATTGATTTTCATAAGAGAAATTGGTCTGAAATTCTCTTTCTTTGTCGGATGTTTGTGTGATTTTGGTATCAGCGTAATTGTGGCTTCATAGAACGAGTTGGGTAGTGTTCCTTCTGTTTCTATTTTGTGGAATAGTTTCAAGAGTATTGGTGTTAGTTCTTCTTTGAAGGTCTGATAGAATTCTGCACTAAAACCATATGGTCCTGTGCTTTTTTTGGTTGGAAGACTTGCAATGACCACTTCTATTTCTTCAGGGGTTATGAGACTGTTTAGATGGTCTATTTGATCCTGATTTAATTTTGGTATTTGGTATCTGTCTAGGAAATTGTCCGTTCCCTCCAGATTTTCCAGTTGTGTTGAATACAGGCTTTCATAGTAGGATCTGATGATTTTTTGAATTTCCTCAGTTTCTGTTGTTATCTCTCCCTTTTCCTTTCTGATTTTATTAATTTGGATACTGTCTCTATGCCCTCTGATTAGTCTGGCTAAAGGCTTATCTATCTTGTTGATTTTCTCAAAGAACCAACTCCTTGTTTTGTTGATTCTTTGTATGGTTTTATTTGCTTCTACTTGATTGATTTCAGCCCTGAGTTTGATGATTTCCTGCCTTCTACTCCTCTTTGGTGGATTTGCTTCTTTTTGTTCCAGGGCTTTCAGGAGTGCCATTAAGCTGTTAGTGTATGCTGTCTCCCATTTCTTTTTTGCGGCACTCAGGGCTATGAGTTTTCTTCTTAGCACTGCTTTCATTGTGTCCCATAAATTAGGGTATGTTGTGCCTTCATTTTCATTAAATTTCAAAAAGTCTTTGATTTTTATTTCTTCCTTAACCAAGTTGTCATTGAGTAGGGCATTGTTCAGCTTCCATGTGTATGTTGGCTTTCTGTTGTTTTGTTGCTATTGAAGACCACCCTTATTCCATAGTGATCTGATAGGAGGTATGGGATTAGTTCAATCTTCTTATATCTGTTGAGGTCTGTTTTGTGACGAATTATATGGTCAATTTCCCCTTTCCTCCTTTCTCCTCCAAAAATCCCCTATCCCATTCTCCTTCCCCCTGTTCACTAACTCACCCACTCCCATTTTCCTGACCTGGCATTCACCTACCTTGGGACATCCAGCCTTCCCAGGACCAAAAGCCTCTTCTCCCTTTGATGTCCAACAAGGCCACCCTTTGCTACATATACAACTGGAGCCATGAGCCCCTTCATGTGTACTCTTTGGTTCGTAGATAGTCCCTGGGAGCTCTGGGAATACTGGTGAGGTCATATTATTGTTCCTCCTATGGCTTTCCTCCTGTAAAGCCCTTCAGCTCCTTGTTTCCTTTCTCTAGCTCCTCCATTCAGGACATTTTGCTCAGTTCAATGATTGACTGAGAGCATCCCCCTCTGTATTTTTCAGGCTCTGGCAGGGCCTCTCTGGAGTTATATCAGATTCCTGTAAGCAAGCACTTGTTGGCATCCACATTAGTGTCTTGGATTAGTAACTGTATATGGGATGGATCCCCAGGAGGGCCAGTTTCTGGATGATCTTTCCTTTAGTCTCTACTCCATACTTTGTTTCTGTATTTCCTCCCATGGGTATTTTGTACCCTATTTAAGAAGGACCAAAGTATCCAAAATTTGTTCATCCTCTTAAGCCTCATGTGGTTTTGGATTATATCTTGGGTATTCCAAGCTTCTGGGCTAATATCCACTTATCAGGGAGTACATACCATATGTGTTCTTTTGTGATTGAACTTCCTCACTAGTTATGATATTTTCTAGTTACATCCATTTGCCTAAGTATTTCATGAATTCATTGTTTTTAATAGCTGGGTAGTACACCATCATATAAATATACCACATTTTCTGTATACATTCCTCTGTTGAGGAGTATCTGGGTTCTTTCCAGCTTCTGGCTATTATAAATAAGGCTGTGTGAACATAGTGGAGCATGTGTTCTTATTACATGTTGGAGTATCTTTTGTATATATGCCAAGGAGTGGTACAGCTGGGTCCTCAGGTATTACTATGTCCAATTTTCTGAGGAACCACCCCACTGTTTTCTCAAAGGATAAACAGGCTGAGAAAGCAATTAGAGAAACAACTTCCTTCACAATAATCACAAATAATATAAAACACCTTGGTGGGACTCTATCTAAACATGTGAGAGTTCTGTATTACAAGAACTCAAGTCTCTGAAGAAAGAAATCAAAGATCTCAGAAGATGGAAAGTTCTCCCATGCTCATGGATTGGCAGGTTTAATATAGTAAAAATGGCCATCTGGCTAAAAGCAATCTAGAGATTCAATGTAATCCCCATCAAAATTCCAAATCAATTCCTCATAGAGCTTGAAAGAGCAATTTGCACATTCATCTGGAATAACAAAAAACCCAGAATAGTGAAAAATCTTCTCAACAATAAAAGAACTTCCTGCAGAATCACCGTCCCTGACCTAAAGCTGCACAACAGAGCAATTGTCATTAATAACTGCATGGTATTGGTACAGTGACACTCAGGTAGATCAATGGACTAGAATTGAGGACCCAGAAATAAACCCACACACCTATGGTCACTTGACTTTTTGCAAAGGAGCTAAAACCATCTGATGGGAAAAAAAGACAGCATTTTCAACAAATGGTACTGGTTCAACTGGCGTTTAGCATATAGAAGAAGGCAAATTGATCCATTCTTATCCCCTTGTATGACTCTCAAGTCCAAGTGGATCAAGGACCCCCACATAAAACTAGATACACTGAAACAAATAGAAAAGAAAGTGGGGAATACCCTGGAGTACATGGAGAACAGAACACCAGTAACTTATGCTCTATGATCAAGAATTGACAAATGGGACTTCATAAAACTGCAAATCTTCTGTAAGGCAAAGGACACTGTCAATAAGACAAAACAACAACCAACAGATTGGGAAAAGATTTGTACCAATCCTACATCGGATAGAGGATTAATATCCAATATATACGAAGAACTCAAGAAATTAGACTACAGAAAACCAAATAACCCTATCAAAAATGGGTACAGAGCTAAACAAAGAATTCTCAACTGAGGAATACAGAATGACTGAGAATTACTTAAAGAAATGTTCAATAACCTTAGTCATCAGGGAAATGCAAATCAAAACAACCCTGATTTTCCAACTCACACCAGTCAGAATGACTAAGAACAAAGAGTTATGGGACAGCAGATGCTGGCAAGAATGTGGAGGAAGAGCAACACTCCTCTATTGCTAGTGGGAGTGCACACAATTGCACACTATTATTTTGTAAGAGAGAGTGTTTGAGTCTGAGGCCCATGGGTTTTGTACAGCCAAGACTTGTTTTTATCACTTACAGCTCTTGTATTACAATCATAAGACAATGTCCCCAGATATTCCTTGAAATGGGGGAATATAATTTCAGGTCCTTGTGCTTGTACAGCAGGGATTTATTCACTGAACCTTCTCTGAGCTTTGAAATGAAGACCATGAAGAAAGACTTGATGTTTCTTAGCCAACATTGGGATGGGCCAACTGTGGCATAAATTTCACATTGCCTTTATGTAAATATTAAAGCTTAAAGAGGTAATTTATGCTTGAGAATGAAAATTTATTTTTGACAAATTTGTTTATAAATGAGATGAATATGTCCATTCAAAAGTTGTGGTGTTGAAATTATTTTAAAAATGTTTCTTGATCTATAGATTTCCAGTTGATACTGTCTACTACCACAAACACTTTGTCATGCTGTCATTATTTCTTAGTTCCTGTGTCAGTTTTGCCTTGGAGACTTTATAGGCAACATGAAGATTTAATATTTCCAAAAACTCTATAAATCATTGTCGCCTAATTTCAAGCCTTCAATATAATGTTAAATCCAAAATACAAAACAATTGTCCTTCGCATATATTCCTAAATAAATGAAGCAATTGAGCTTAGACTGAGACAAATTTAAAATTACAACTTCATCAAATAATGCAAATGATTCAAATTCAGGCCTTAAAATATTTTTGTTTGTCTGTATAAAACTTTTTGAAATCTTTATGGTTTTAAAGAATGAAAACGATCATGCAAAATCAATTCTAAAATGGAGTCCAATTAATGCATGTGTAACCTTCATAATTAAATCTTTAACTTTAAACTTTCAATGGTTTTATAAATTGAATTACATTTTGATATATTTTTGTTACTTTTTATAGCAATGTATCTATCACCAAAACTGTGATATAGATATCCAAATATTAAAGAATATGTATGAATAAAAAATAAAGATGATTCCTATTTCAGCTTAATATATTTCCTATCTGTGTATAGGGTCATAATCTTTAAAAGACTGAACTCTGGCAATCCTGTAAACACATGACTAGAATGGAAAATGTTACCTAAAATTATTTGATTATTTTTGCATTCATATCATACATAAAAATGCTGTACATTAAGAAAATATTTAATTAATTCTTTGAGAAATTCATGCAATAATCCTGGAAATGTTTGTCTACTATAATTGGCCTATCCACACTCCCATTTCTTCTTATCAAAATTTGAGGCTTTTGTTTTGTTTGTTTTTCCTCTTTGGCATTCAAGTTGAGTTTTTCTTGCCCAACCAGCCTTAGGAGTATGGCTTCACTGGTGCAAGGGCAACATATCAAAGTTCTCATCATCAAAGAGAACAGACTCACCTTCTCCCAGAAGTTGCTGAATTCTAATAACTCCACTGTTAGTGTTGAGATATCTTGACCACCTTTCCATGGATGCTAGGATTTAGTCTCCCTGTAGCTTATGCAGGTCTTATGCACTGTGTCTCAATTACTATGGGTTTATATGTAAACTCCTCTGAGTTTCTTGAAAATACCATTTTACCATTTACTTGATGTATTGAAAATCTCTGACTTTTAGAAATGCTCTAATATTCTTTGTATGTATTTGTGTATGTATATATGTATATGTATGCATGTGTATATGTATGTATGTATGAAATTATGTTTGTATGTATGTATGTATGTATGTATGAATCTATCTATCTGTCTATCTATCTATCTTCATGCCATAAAGTACTGTGTACTTCACAGTTTTTTTTTCTCCTCATAGTTTCACATTGCCTGTTGAGGATCTTTTATTAATTCTCACCTGCTGCAATGAAAAGACACCTGATTGGTAGTTCATGTAGGATTCAAGCAATGCTGGGGAGGCATACCACCTTTAAGTATATGCTCATTAGTATATACTATGAAGATAGTATAAATTCCTGCAATTCTATCACTACGATGACTATATTTTTCTAAAAGAGCATTATAAGTAAGGATTTAGTGAAAACTTTGAACACGTTAGTTTAATTATTTCCCTAGGGAAGATGTGTTAGCTGTGTACTATTTTGTTTTGAATTATGTTGTCTAGTAATCTCTATAAAAGTGGTGATGAAGCATATTTTCACAATTAAATAATAATACATAATGTTTGTTCTTTTCCAAACTCCTAAAAAAATCAGCAAGTAACTTTTTTTAAGTTTCTCTTAATTTTCTTTTTTTCCTGGTTTCCCCTCAAATCCCCTATACCCTCCCCCTCCCCCTGCTTCTATGAGTGTGCTCCCCCATTCACCCACCAACTTCCACCTCACTATCATGGAATTCCCCTACACTGGGGCATTAAGCCTTCAGAGGACCATGGTTGTCTCCTTCCATTGATGCTAGATAAAGCCATCATCAGCAATATATGTGGCAGGAGCCATGGGTCTCTCCATGTGTATTCTTTGGTTGGTGGTTTAATCCCTGGGAACTCTGAGGAGTCTGGTTGACTGATATTGTTTTTCCTATGGGCTTGCAAACTCCATCAGTTACTTCAGTCCTTTCCCTAACTCTTCCATTGGTGTCCCCATGCTCAGTCTAATGGTTGCCTGTGAGCATCCACATCTGTATTTGTCAGGCTCTGGCAGAGCCTCTCACAAAACAGCTATATCAGGATTCTGTCATCAAGCACTTCTTGACATCAGCAATAGTGTCTGGGTTTGATGTCAGTATATGGGATGGATCTCTAGGTGGGGCAGTCTCTGGATGGCCTTTCCTTCAGTTTCTGCTCCATACTTTGTCCCCATATTTCCTTTATATAGGAACCCTTCTGGGTTAAAATTTAGATATTAGTGAGTGTCCTCATCCTCCAACCAGAGGCCTTGCCAAAACTCTGGATATGATCTCTTCAGGGTCTCCCTCCTGTTTGTTGGGAATTTCAGCTAATGTCTTCCCTATTGGGTCCTGGGAACCTTTGGCTCTCTTGGCATATGGTTCTTTCTGGCAGCTACCTCCAGTTCCCCATCACCCATTGTTCAATTTCCTGACCATCTGTACATAATTCCTGTCTCCTCCCATACCTGATCCTGTCCCCCTTTTTCCCCCTCCCCTCCTCTTTTCCTCCCAAGTCCCTCTTATACTCTACCTCCTGTGTGTAGTTTGTTCCCCCTTCTAAGAAGGACTGAAGCATCCATACTTTGGTCTTCCTTCTTATTAGTTGTATGTGAATACATTAATTCTTCTTTTATGAAAACAGAGGAATTAAAAGTTAAGTTTACAGAGACTGTTCTTGGTAAAACATGTAAACTTATCATGCGTGTTGAGGAAAATTGCTCAAATACATTCATTCACATTGCATCATATGCTATTTGAGAATTGGATATTATACAAGGATATGGTACTTTCATTGACCTTAAATAAAAGTTGTAATAAGTAGGAGTCAAAGTAAGGGAATGTATTTTGTATTGAGCCTTGAGTATGCTCACTTTCAAATCAGTTACATCTAGAGAATTAATATAGTCAAGATTAAAAATGTCTTTCATGTGGAATCATGAAGTATAGATTAAAGGCGAGTTGTCTCTATTTTCATATTAATAGTTTAGGGAAGGGGAAAACTTTTAAACTGTGACTTTAAAGAAAATATTTGAGATCTTAAACACAAAAGCATCGAGCTTTTACAATTGCAGCTGGAGGATGTGCTTCTGCCCAAGGATAGATGAATGTCATTCCCTCAGAAACCCATCAGTGCCAGGTCTGAAATGGCCAGAGGAGATGCTGCAGGCAGAGCAAGCAAAGGTTGCCCATCTATTTTGTGTTGTATTTCTAGTTCCACGGGCTGAGGTACCTCAACAGATATTTACATCCTGAGACACTATCCCAGGAAGGAAGCTTGTGCCTACTGGAAAAAAAATGGAAAATGACTAAATCTTTGTATTCAATTTCATAATTAAAACATTTTGTAAACTTACATTTACAAAATTAATAACAGAAAATATTAGTTCTAAGCCAAGAATAGATTGAAAACTAAATCTTATATCTATTTATTTTTCTCAATATGCCAAATTAAACTATATTGCTGTCCCAAACTTTCTTTAACACTTTTATCTTTTCATTTCATATAGACAAAAATAGACATTGCTTGGGATGAATTACTCAGATTTGTATTCATGTAAATCTTTATGAAAGAAATTAATTGCTTCTCTCAAGAACATGCCATGAGGTATTGTTAAAATGCTATCTTAAATAAGAACTACATTTATAGTAACACTTTCAATTCATCTAGTAGTTTGAAGGCAAAAGTGAACAGCGGTGTAAGTCAGAAAATTTGTTCTCATGAGACATATTGTTCCTTTCCATGTTTTAAATACAATTCTATATTAACATCTGTCACCCAATGTCAGGCTAGTGAAATAGTTCAGTTTTTAAAGGTGCTTGCTTGGAGAGCTGAGTAGAATCAGTAATATTCACATGGTGGGAAGAAATAACCAAGTCTAGCAAGGTTCCCTCCAGTGCTTAGATTTGCTATGGTAGGCATGTACACATACACACACACACACACAGACACACACACATACATGTGCACACACACACACACTCACACATGTGCACACACACATATACTCACACATGTGCACACACACACACACTCACACATGTGCACACACACATATACTCACACATGTGCACACACACAAGCACACATACACAGATGTGCACACATACATACACTCACACATGTGCACACACACATGCACACACATACACTCATACATACACACATGCACACACACATGCATACACACATGTGCAGACACACAATGTCTACATGCATACATGCATATATACATACATACTGTCATATGCATTCAAACAATAAATAAATAAATAAGTAAATAGATAAATAAATATAGCAGGAAGACAAACTCCAAAATAAAATGAGCAATCTTCAATTGTGACTAAATATGACTTAAAATTAGTCAATGAATGTAATTGCATAGGAACAGGAAAAGCACAGGGTGCAGGTGGTAGAAAAATTTAGTATCTGGCATTTGATAGATTAAAAATAACATGGAAAAAATGTAGAGATTTCTTCAATAAAAAAAGATCATGCT